>NJDD01000582.1:52599-86906 GCA_002245505.1 Calephelis nemesis
AGTCGCATAACTAACATACAAAAAACATACATACAGTCTTATTAATAATCTCCTTTTTGGAGACGGTTGAAATATATTCCTCTTTAGAATAACATAAGGTTTAAGGTTACTAGTAATTACTAGTAATTTAAGTAATTTAAAGTAGTAATTAATAGTAATTTAAGTTCTAGCCCTGATGATGCTGTAAAAAGCGAAACCGGTAGGCTATTTATAAAATAATAAAGTATAAGTGATACGTAAAACAGTACAAGTGTTTCTTCATTTAAAAATATGAATATTTGGAAGTTTTACCAAGCGCCGACGATGGAAAATATCAAATATATAATATAAGGTTATCACAAAGAGACTAACGATGCGTCATGCGTTGCAGACTCTTATCACATATGGCCTCTTATCTTATCTTATCCTCCATGCCTTTTGAAAAATTCCATGTCATGTCACAGGAAAAACTGGTTCAGGAAGTGAGTTCCATAGTTTGGTAGTATAAATTAAAAATTCGGACTAAACTGCTTTCATAGAACTTCACATAGGTATCAGAGTCAATATTTTTTTTTGTTATTATCTGTATTCTATAAATATCGTAATCAATGTTGTAGGTACGTCGAAATACTGTGGACGGGGTGTTAAGTCTATTGTGCAAGTTTACCAGCTATCCTATCCTCCGGACTAGAACATGGCACTGTCAGTACGGCGGCAAGAATAGATGAAGCTATCCATCCCTTCCAGACAAAATGCTGCTTAGCACTCTACCACCAGTGAGCTTGTTGGTAATGACCCATTCAACAAATGCTTGACTCTTACGAGCTGCTTGGCAGGGAGGCGGATGGTCTATTTAACATAGAAGACCTGATCCAACGCTAGAGTTTATATTAAGTATATACACATACATAAACCCTCTTATAAACATAGCGTGAACATAAACTATTGTAAAACAATTTTCTGAAATTTACATATAAATTTACCATAATGCCTTGGCTATCTTTGGCAAGTGACACTTGAACTATGAATAGGTAATGTGACCATTAGTCTGAACACTATAAGCACTACATCAGTGAGTACGGATAATAAATTATCAAGATTTACTATTGTAGCTCTCAAAGCGAAGCTAAGGATTCTGGGATGCAAATGCTAAAATCCAAAATTAGGACAATTAGGTTTAATTAAATTCCTTGATATAGTGCCCCTTATTTATTTTAACCGTGTATCTAGATTACAAATATTATGTGATGGCGTGCATTCAAGTTTGCGTGCGTGCATGCGTGTGTGTGTACTGTACCAAGTGCACCGTACCATGTGGGAACAGCATTTTTGTATGACATATATTGTATTTTTTTCATTAGATTTATATTTCACTAGTTTCAAACCGACTCTAAATTCCTGATAAGGCTTTCCACATACGAACTTTAGGAAATTTGTTACGGAATTCCGTTAAATGTTTTTGATATAAGGAGCTACTACATTCTGAGAAACGCACTCAAAAAGTCGTATGCGTGCGCCTGTCCTAATCACTGTAACTCGAAAAAGAAATGCAATTAGTATTTCCATAACCCTTAAGTGTCTGGTATTGTCTAGAAAGTTCCTAAAAGTAGGGCCAATCCAGGAGTAGCACCGATTGTGACCCTAGTTACATTAGAATGTGGTTGTTGAACATTTCATTTGAACAGAACTTCCAAAATAAACTGCAACTTAATAATATCAGGATATAACATGGATCTTTTATAAACTTCAATATTACCTACTTTGTATCAGTTTCAATAGAAGTTTCTACCAGTACTATTCGTGCTATAACATGGAATTTGAAAATGAATTAAATGAAATTACATTGAATTGTCAATGAAGCGCGAAAATTTCATGCTATAAACATCTATTACATTATCACGCATAAACTAAACTCAAATATCAAATATAGTATCTTCACGCCCGAAGGGGTAGGCAGAGGCACAACTAGGGCACCCACGACTAGCCGAAGACACTAAGTCCCACAATGTGATAGGTGGCAAGCCTATCGCCAATCGGGCACATTTCCAATCCCGAGCAACATTTTTTTATAAGAAAATTGGAAAAGCCCAATTTTTTTTTGTTGCCTGACCCGGGATTCGAACCCGGGACCTAATGCAGTCAAGTCCAACAACTGAACCGCTAGACCACAGAGGCGATCAATATCAAATATACTCTGGAATAATTATGAAAATATTATGCTATTTGCATAATCGTGGTTGAGAGTTCCAGTGTTTGAACAGATTCCGATTTCGATTTGCCGTTTGAGTAAATCAAAACGTGTTAAATTTTTATTTTTTTGTTAAAAAATACAGCTTCAACAAGGGTTGACAACGTGCGCGTTTCGCGATAGGTGTGTCTCTTATCTCACTGTAGGACTAGTGGCTTTTTCTTATCCTGGATGTCTTAGTTGTATCTCTGTCCACTTCTTAGAGGATACGGGCGTGATGATACTTATTAATTCCTTTATTTATATGTAGTGGGTAAAGTTTATTCTCCTTTGACGTATGACTGTGATGGAGCATGACGTGATCTTCTTCTTAAAATCGTGATACAGAAATTGTCGGTCAGTTTTAGGCAATGCCCAGAGGTCAATGGCCATTTGACAGTTGAAGCGTCCGTTTGTCGTGAACCAGCTGTCGAATTTATGACGCGAACATTTCATTCTGAGATTACGTTTGTAACAAAGCATTCCACAATCCAATTTGAGACCAAAACATGGGCCAAAATCATTTGTCAAATCTGTAGTAGCTTTGTAGGGATTTCACTGAGAAAATTACGTATTCGTGTCTATTATTTTCAAAGGGAATATTTAATTGATTTAATTATTTAAGTAAAATGTCAACCGATGTGGACTTATTTGAATAGATGTTTTTCTACATCGTCTATTTCTACTGTCAAGGTTTAACAAGTTCTTTAATTCTTTCTTTGGCCCTGCGAAATTAAGTAAGTAAAGAAACTATTGCCTCTGTAGTCTAGCGTTCCGGAGCTGGACTTGACTTTCTGCGGACCTGGGTTCGATCCGCGGGCAACTAAAAAAAGTGTTTTTTTTTTCAATTTTTTAATAAAAAAAACATTGCCCGGGATATTCTAAATGCCCGGTTGGTGATAGACTTGCCATTTATTATTTATTTATTTATTTATTTATTACATTGTAGGGCTAGTCTCTTCGACAAATCGTTAGTAAACTGATAATACTTCTACCTACCTCTTCAAGGATACGGACTTGAAGATTATTTTTTAGAAAAGAAAGAAAAGAAAAAATATTTATTTGAGGAATATGAGTGTTACAAAGATGTTACAAAATTATTTAGGTGTTTCTACATATTCTACCAACTTTTGGTGTGCAAATATTTTAATAGTTAAGATATTAATCAATTAGTTAGTTCGATTATTTACTTACTATTTACTGTATAGTAATTATATTTATTGTATTGATTATTTACATGATTATTTATTAATACAAACAATTTTTAGAATACAAATTAGGTTATCCCTGCCTACCGTAAATCACCACCGTTTCCAAACCTAGCCAGACAGGAGAAGAAACGGCGAAACAAACTCCTGCGCACCCATACATATAATACATAAACTATAGGTACATATTATGTTTTAACATATGATAAATTAAAAGTATCGCTAAATACAGTCAGAAGAAAGTAATGAATTGCTATGCAGCCACTCGCCAGGGTTGATACCGCTGCTTTGCTTCCTACCGCCATAACTTCAACACTCACTATTGACGTTTCCCGTATTGGAAGGTTGTGTAGTTGGGTAGCTTTCATCCGTGTCCTATGAACCCGGCTGTAAAATAGCGACGCACCAGTAACATCTATCATATCTATGCCGAGGATTGTCACTTACCATAAAAAGGGCCACCACTGTCAAAAACCTGACAATAAAAAATCCCGACCTTTCGTAAACTAAGAAAGATTTAATAAAATATTATTAATTGTGTAGTCGTAGTAAAACCTTTAAAATAATTTTAAATTACTACGAAAATCAAAATTAAAACTGAAATTGTTTTTTTTACAGATTTATTTTAAACAGGCTTTTTACAAATTCGTTAGTATTCTAACAAAAAAATCTTTAAAGCACCTCACTTTTGATGGTATTTCGTATCATACCGAAGACCCATACCTCGGCTCTGTTTTTAAAGTAAATACCTACATCCGAGCAGTACGCCAACACGCGATAGAGCTACGCCCCTTCAAAACAAATGTTCAACAATAATGCTTGTAGTGTTTTACTTATTCCTGTCGCAATAGTGACTGTCATGTTCCGGTCCGGAGTATAGGGTAGCCTATAGACTTTACAAAATAGAACTTGCATCCTGACCGCGGGATAGCGACGCACCTATAACATCAACGGTGTCTATAGGCCACGGTTGTCACTTATCATCAGGAGACCCGTGTGCCTATATCACATAAAAGTTAATTAATTATATATAACAGAAATTAACCTTCATATGAAACACAAAACTCGTATTAGTTAATAACATAGATTCAAAATTTCAAGGAAAAGAGCTCATCTGAGTGCTTGGAAGACATTCCGCTTAACAAGATTGTTATCTACTTAAAGCTAAAGTCAGCCAGTGCAAAACTTCAAATACAGCAAAATAAGCAAATCCTTAATTAAATCTTGAAGCTTACCTATGTTCTTTCTTTTTTATTTTTTTCACAAAAAGGCAATATGTGAATTAAACAGCTTCTTAATTTATATGTTATCAATTAGAACGGGTTTGAAGAATCGCATCTCAACGCGTGAACCGATCGGAATGAAATTTTCCATGCAGGTATTTTATACCCTTCAACAGCCTCCCTGTGTTGGTCCAGGCTCCTTTGCAGAATAGACCATCTGCCTTCCTGCCATGCAGCTCGTAAAAGGCGAGCATAGGCTTACCGTCACTAACGCCGTGACATCTGACTAGGTGGTAGGGTTTCGTAGTGTCTCGCCCGGATTGGTACCACCGCCTTACCTATTCCTGCCACCATAACGCTATGACGTGTTCCGGTTTGGAGGGTAAGGTATCCGGTAAACTGACTATTGCTCGAGGTCTAACACCCCGACCTCGGGTTGGCAACGCACCATTACCACCTTTGGTGTCTCTAGACAGCGTGAATTTCTTACCCATCAGGAAATCCGTCTGCCTGTTTGCCTTTTAATATCATAAAAAAGCCTACTTCTATCCAAAATACTCCAGCAGTTCTTGAAGAGGACCGAAACAAATGAAACACGAGCGAAGAAGCAGAGCACAGCCAGTTACGTCATTAACATAATCCTAAGGAATGCCCGCGTGTGTTCACATTAATAAGTAGATGTGAGATAGCTTTCTTACTTGTTCGCATTTTGTTAAGCAGGATTATTCTGTAAGATTCAAGCAGATGCAAATTTTTACATCAACCTAAGATCTGCACTCTTTTCACACAGTCAAACGCAGTCTTTCTATAAAAATTATATTAATCCTTATCTAAATAGATACGTTATTTATCACAAGTATATAATTTAAATCAAATTTGCCCCCCACTACGTATTTTGATTAAAATTAATATCTCAGGAGATATCGTAGTTTTAAAATAACATCACAGCAAAATATGAACGCGTGCTGTGCGCCCAAATGTGCTAAGTCGGCAGGCAAGGGCCATAGTTGAAGACTGGACCTCAAGAAGTCATATCCGATGCTATACGGTTAGAACACAGAGACGACGTGTGTTTCTAAATTTTCAAAAGTATATTCTATTAGAGGTTTCTATAACTTTGGATACAGTTGAATTTTACAGGAATTGCTGATGTACACCTGAGGTAAAATTGGAAAATCTGACTTTCCACGCAGTCATACATTAAAACTTGATAAAAAATAGAATTTTTAAAGTTACCTTTAATCGTTTATGGTAAGGAAACGACTTAGGTGACTTAGGTAACCATTTGTTGAGAATGGAGGTTCTGAAATCAATGTTGTAGTGCGCATAGGTGCATGAGTATAGACTCATATAAAGACAAAGACCATATTTCCTAACAAAATCTACTTAAACTTATCTAAACATTTTTACATTTAATATTACAATTTTAAATAAGCAACCCCTCCCCCCTCCACTGTTCGCCGTGTTTCCGTGTCGGTACGGGTCCTCTGTGTAGAACAGACGGTGTGGCGTTCTATCTGCTCGTAAGACGAGAATAAAAGCGAAACTGGTCATTAGCAAGAAGACCACTAGTGGTAAATAGTACTGTGCAACAACTTGCCTACCCAAACACTATCGCAATCCACTGTCTTACCTATTTCTGTCGTCTTACGGCCAATGTTAATAATATTTCTCTAAAGATGGATTTCAAGCAATCTAGATAGCTGCGTATCTGCCGGCCTATCCTGTACCTAATTGCCATATATATCCTGTCCACAGATATGTTATTGGCAAGCGATAACATAAAAATAGATCAAAATATCAATCTTGGACAGCAAGTTTTGGATTAGGATTGATTATTAACATTGGCCGTTAAAGACAATGTCATGTTCCAGTTTAAAGGGTAGGTTAGATAGACTGGCCTAATTGGCCTAGCACCCAGGCCTCAGGACAGCGACGCACCTACAACATCGACGGTGTCTATAGGCTAAGATTATGTCTTGAAGCCGCGTGGTTGTAAGTTGTATTTCAACATAAAAAAATAGAAAGTAAACTTTGTTTGTAAAACCTTTTTATGATTTTGCCTGTTGCTGATTTGTCTTCATTGCTATCATCATTTAATAATTATAAATTAATTATAAAAAAGTAATTATTAATTAATTATAAAGTAATTATTCATTACCAACTGTTGGGGTCTTCTTCCAATAAAACAACTTTTGCTTGTCCAAATACATACATACATACATATCTTCACGCCAAGTCCCTTACGGGGTAGGCAGAGAGTATCGAGTGCCAGACCTCACGATCCTGACAAACCTGTCTTGCTTCCTTCACATTCATTACCCTTTTCATACAAACACGCCGGTTTCGGAGACTCTTGACGCCACCCTCGGATAATATCCGATTGATCTGATCGTGAAATGTCAGCCTTGGTCTCCCCGGGTACCTACATCCATCCACATTCGCATTGTATATTTGCTTTGTCAATCTTTCATCTGTCATTCTTTCCACATGCCCGAACCAGCGGAGCATGCACATACAAATACATTTACTACTTTAAATTCGTACGACGACTATGGACTACCGCCAATTATTTATTTATTTATATAATCTTATCAGTCGACATCGAAACTTCTTTTACCGGTCAACATTCAAGCGGATATTCGGATAAATATATCAAAAATATCATTAGTGGCCATTACTTTACACCAAACATAACTTGATTTATTACACACGTAATGAATAATTACAAGCCGATATACAACTATATAACGTGATATCATTTAGTATAGTATGTAATACACTCGATACATTCATGATTGCCAACACAACTTCAGTCGTCTACATGATTTGTTCTTTACAGCATGATGCACCACAAACGCATATTACTTTTTTTGCAGTAGCTGCCCTATACACATAATTGATTTTTAGATATGTTTTTACAGAACGGTATCGTATGCAATTGTATTCGTGAAGAATGCGGTATTTTAATTTTATCATTTCGTAAACAATTCAAAAAACTCAAATAATTCAATATCAAATGAAACTTTAAATTCAAAATAGAACCACACGATCCCGAATTTGAATTTGGAGAGGGAATTCCAAATCAAACCCTGCGTATTTGAGATTAAAATGCCTAGTTCATCAAAATGCTCATTTCATTTTGTAAGGACCTAATGCATCGAATATCAATAGATAGATCCACAGCGTGATTTTATTTCAGAAATAAATGTCAGAGTGTAAGCTGCGTATACCCTTTTTATAATTTGATGGGCTCATTCTATATTTTAATGACATTTATATGCGATATACTCTTTTGAGATATAAAACTGTTTTAATTTTAAAATAGTAAAGATAATAAGCAATTTACCAATTCAGTTGCACTGTTCAAAAAACATTTATTTCAAATATTAATATTTTAATCTTAAGTGCACAATTTTAATATTTTTGCTAAATGAATGACTTTGTACCAGTAACGGTAATGCTTAACTTCTCTAAAGTTAGAAGTAATGTTTTCTTTTATTAGCAGCTCTTCAATTAAAATTGTTAGCTGTTAGTTATCAAAATGTTCGCAGTAGTTTACAAATGCTGTTCACAAAACGACTGACATGGTGAAACACGAGAGCTTGGTTAGCTGACGGAAGATCGATGGACTTGGCATTTGACAGGGTGCCAATGCATCTCTGTAGAGCCGACAATTTATAAACTCAAGTGACAATTTTGAAACAAACGAAAAAATAACAAATGCGTAAATAACCATAAAATTGCGTTATAAATAACCATTTAACGTTTCTTGGTGTCATTACTTTGACGTGTATGTTTGTGTGTGTAAGTATGTGTTCTTGACATGCATCATAACTTTTGAACGGATGGACCGATTTCGATGAGGATTTTTGTTTGAAAGTTAAATATTCTCAGCTTATGGTTCTTTGAAAATGTTTAATTTTAATTTTTCGAGATATAATCTTATCTTAATCATTATTATGAAGAAACCACGCTTGTTCATACAAAAGCAAACGTGGATTGCTTTGACATATATTGATATATCTTAAATATTTGTAAAAAATTAAAAAAGCAAAATTAGTTAAAGTAAAAGTATCACATAGAGGTGATACTCTGCAGATTTCGATTCGATTTCAGTGTATTTTTGCCAAGTGTGACGATTCCTATAAACCTGTCTAGCTTCTTCCACATTCATTACTTTTTTCATGCATTCACGCCGGTAGCGGAGACTTTTGGCAACTTCCACGAAAACTACCCGTTCGAAGTGGTAGTGGTATGTCATACTGTTGGTGCTCTTGGACTACCTACAATCATCCACATTCGCCCAAATCGCTGGAAGGAAATGAACGAATTGCGGAATGCCAACCTAGGTCTTCTCGAGTATCTTTAACCATGCATTTATTCATTCAACAACATTCGCAATTTTATTTGTTTCGTCAATCTTTGATAAATCATTCACATAAAATAAACTAACGAAGCGTGTCTTTTCTCGTAATTAAAAATATAGTTAGTCTATTTATTTACTTAATACTTAATTTAGTATCTAGGGGTATACCCTAGATACTAAAGAGAATATTGGTATTAACTCCACTGGGAAATAACTCTATAGCATGGAGGAAATGATATATTTGCCTTTCAAGCATTAGACGGAAGAAAGACAGCTCGGAGATATGGACAGAGATCAATCAAGTCTTTACCTCAATGAGACACGATGAAATCCACTTTCCTTTATGAAGGTGAATGAAAATTTGGTCACATACGAGAAAAGGAAGGTTTGAATATCTAAGAGTACTTACATATTAATACGTGAAGAAAATACTTAAAATACATATTTTTAGATGAGAAATACGGGCCAGTTTTTTTAACCTTCCAAATAGGTCGTATGAGGAGAGGATCGGATTTTGTCACAACTAACATGGTCATATTGTCTACCTGAAACAACAAACTATTTTTGCCTTCTTTTTGTCTTGACTATTCCAAATTTATTGATTTTTTGAATGTATATGATAGAGATCAAGTAAGTGCTCCCGATGGTAATGGATGGTCACTATCCTAGGCCATACTGCAAATCTACTAGTAACCCTTACCCACATCTCAGATCAAGACAACGGCGAACATTGATATTATGACGACAAGAACAGTTAATTCTCCCACTTCAGACTTCACTTTTAATATAGGAAAGTTGATCTATTTAAAATAAAAGATTAACTTAACAAATTTACCATTCTCAAATAACAATGAAAATTAGGAAACAGAAAAACCTGAAATGCCTAAAAGAGGCTAATAACTTTAAGAGAATAGACAATTAAGATAAAATTATAAGATGAGGCTGAAGGTTTCTTAAATAGATATATATAAATTTTAATTATATATCCATTACTTTATGTATTAAATTATGTAGCTACATATTATTTGATTCTCAAATTAATATATAGTTTATTGAGTAAAAGGTAAATGTATAGATTAAACAATAAAATTCAAGTTTATGAATTTTATTCTTTATTTTTTGTAAATTAAGTGGTGCCTTCACGTAGCCTAAAGGTTAACTGGGATGTATTGAAAAAGGAGATAAATAAAGTTTTAATAAAATAAATACGTTTACTAGAGCAGCACTTAATTAGGCAATTCATATGCATGTCCAGTATTTCCTAAAACTTGAAATAATTATGTAAAAACGAATATAATTGTAATGAACTTAAATATCTAAACGCAAAGTTTATTTATTTTTGCCATAGTATTTACCTGAGTCTATCGGAGGTCGAACCCAAGCCCCTTTCGCCATCATCACGTGTGTACGCTAACAACTCGCCCAACGAAATGGTCATGTTACTGGTGACGATACAAACTTGTGCTTAACTTTAAAATGGAGCTAATTCAAACTGTTTCTGAGTGTCCGTAACATTAAGAACATCAAAGTTGTGTAATCTTCTGTAATGGTATTGTTAACTTCAAGGTTCCTGTAGTGAAAAACTTTGTTTTGCAATCTTACGTCCAAAATAGGTTTATCAATTAGATTTTAACTACTCGTATTAACAAAGAATACTAATTATGAGATGAAATAAACGATTCGAGTTTAAGTAACATAACTATGAAGTAGTATATGAAAATTTACTTTCCGTTGTAACGTGTTTCTTTGCTAAGATTTGGACAGTGCCAAATTGTTGTCTTGCTTGCTCTACGGTCAGTAATTAACAGTTGCTCTTGCACATGCTGTGAATTGTTATGGAAAATACGAAATATAAAAAACTAGCTGTTCCCGCGAACTTCGTTCCGGCCGTTTAGTTTGTATAGGAAAAATTAAAATGTTGTTTTTTCCAGTTTCCTCACAATTGAACAGGATAAAAAGTATCCTATGTCCTTCTCCCGGTTTTAAGTTACCTCCCTACCAATTTTCAGCCTAATCGGTGTAGCCGTTCTTGAGTTATAAATAATGTAACTAACACCACTTTCTTTTATATATCTAGATTTACTGCAAATAGTCCAAATCTTCCTAAGATTTATTCAAGGAAGTGCAAACTATTCGATGCGCAGCGCTTATGGTATTTTTAACAAAAAAAAAATAGAAAAACTGGTATAGTATTTTAAGGTTATTTTAAATACTTCAATAATTAATACTTTCGAGTAACTCCCAAATCCCACTCTTGGGCTCCCCTGCTATTAGCAGTAAAAGTTTCAAGAGCTTAAATGCATGTCAAATTATAGTTATCATTCGACATAAATAAAAATTTAATTAATGAAAAAGATTAATAACTTAACCAAATTAATATTAACTAGAGAAATTCCAAAATCGATATGTTTCACTTTTTCACTTGTGTCACATTTGTTGGATAAAGTGTGTATATAATTATGTAGGAAGCGAGTTTAGTGCTCTCCATTATGCAGTATATTTTCAGGATATAAGCAGAGTATTATAACTGGCCAATTCTGTTGAGATTATAACGACAACGCGTAATTATAAATAACCAGCTGACCCGGCAAACTTCGTACCGCCTTAGCGTTGCAATGATAGAATGATAGAAGAATAGTAGAAACTATTTTGTATAGCTGACCTATCTTACGTATGAGTACCTATTCAATTTGAACTGCAAAATTAAATGTATATTTGTCAATATTTCTGAGAGATTTTCTTAATATTTTTTCCGTAAGAACCTTCTCCTAATAATGACAAATACAACAAAAAAAGAATTAGTGAAATCGGTCCAGCCATTCATGCGTGATGCCGTGACCAAGAAACACGGGTTTCATTTTTATACATATAGATAATTTTAGCACAGTAAAGTAGCAAGAACCGACTCCAACTTCTTATCCAAAACCTTCTCTTTTCGAAAGGCAGGTCATCTTGTACATTTTGAGTTTTACTTATCATTGCATAAATTTCAACCGTCTCCGAAATGATGATGGTATTAATTCGACTGTAGGATCTGGTGTTGTTTTTTGTATGTATGTCACAAGATTGCTGATTTCTGTGTCACCAACGATCAGATTTTGATGGTTACTTTTTTAACAAACTATTTCAGGTTTAATAAAAAAAAGTATCTTCACGACCATATCCCCGAAGAGGTAGGCAGAGGCACAACCAGGGCATCCACGACTAGCCGAAGATACTAAGTCCCACAATGTGATAGGTGGCAAGCCTATCGCCTACCGGGCACATATCCTATCCCGAGCAACATTTTTTTTTATTAGAAAATTGGAAAAACCCAATTTTCTTTTTGCCCGACCCGGGATTCGAACCCTGGACCTCATGCAGTAAAGTCCAACAACTGAACCGCTAGACCACAGAGGCGATCACAGAGGCAGGTTTAATATTAAGTTAAAATTAAAAAGTTGGTGGGTTGGTTGGTTGGGATCACGGAAAGATGATTTATTTTTCAAAAAAAATAATTATAAACTTAGTCATGAAATTGGGGTCAGCTTTTTGATGTTTTTTTTGGTCGTAAACTATCGTTACATTACGTCAACCAAGTTGTCACAAGTTGTCAAGAAACATGATTATTTAATCATACTACATACATACATACATATCTTCATGCCAAGTCCCTTACGGGGTAGGCAGAGAGTATCGAGTGCCAGACCTCACGATCCTGACAAACCTGTCTTGCTTCCTTCACATTCATTACCCTTTCCATACAAACACGCCGGTTTCGGAGACTCTTGACACCACCCACGGATAACATCCGATTGATCTGATCGTGAAAAGTCAGGCTTGGTCTCCCCAGGTACCTCCATCCATCCACATTCGCATTGTATATCTGCTTTGTCAATATTTCATCTGTCATTCTTTCCACATGACCGAACCAGCGGAGCACGCCCTATCGCATTTTAACACCAACACTTTATTCCAATCCCACTCTTTTTCGGATCTCACTGTTACGAATGCGGTTAGCGAGCGTTACACCACAGATTTTCCGTAGTGCTCTCATTTTGACCGCATTTATCCTACTTTCATGATCTTTCTGATATACCCAACTCTCGCTTCCATACAATACATTAATCATACTAAGTAATTACAAACCACGTGCCGGATCCTTTTCCTCAGAGTCATAACGTACTTCCCGAAAAAAGAAGCATAAGAATCTGTGTATTATTTTCGTAATAATCTCGTAACAAACATACGAAAAAACCATATAGTCAAATTGAGAACCTCCTCTTCTTTTTTTTTATGTTATAGGAAGGCAAACAAGCAGACGAATTTCCTGATGGTAAGAAATTCACGCCGCCTAGAGACACCGAAGATGGTAATGGTGCGTTGCCAACCTGAGGTCAGGGTGTTAGGCCTCGAGCAAAAGTAAGTTTACCGGCTACCTTACCCTCCGAACCGGAACACGTCATGATGTTATGGCGGCAGGAATAGGTAAGGTGGTGGTACCAAACCGGGCGAGTCCCTGCGAAACTCTACCACCTAGTCAAATGTCACGTTATTAGTGATGTTAAGCCTATGCTCGCCTTTTACGAGCTGCCTAGCAAAAAAGGCAGATGGTCTATTCTGCAAAGGAGCCCGGACCAACACGGGGTAAAACTTCTTCGGAGACAACTGCATTAAATTGAGCAATCGAACAATTTTACAAGGAGAAAAATTTTATAATTATCCTTTTCGATCTAGGAGATTTATGTTATTATCTAAAACAAAATTTATCTGAACAATATGCATTTTAGTGATATAAATATAGTTCTTAAAAACAGGTTTGATTTAAAAACTTGTGAGTTGTTTGAACTATCTGGACTGATATTGTCCGTTGTTTTTTCTTTATCTGATAAAACGGTTTGAAAGTGTTCGTACAAACCTTTTTAATGTGTATGCATACAGAAAATAAAATTTTAATCGTGTGTAATTTTCAATAATAATAAAATATAATTTGTAAATTATCGCCTCTGTGGTCGAGCGGTCCGGGTGTTGGACTTGACTGCATGAGGTCTCGGGTTCGAATCCCGGGTCGGCCAACAAAAAGAAAATTGGATTTTTCGAATTTTCTAATAAAAAAACTGTTGGTCGGGATTGGAAACGTGCCCGGTATGCGATAGGCTTACCACCTATCACATTATGGGACTTAGTATCTTCGGCTAGTCGTGGGTGCCCTCGTTGTGCCTCTGCCTACCTCTTCGGGGATATGGGCGTGAAGATACTTTTTTTATTTTTATTTTTTTTAATTTGTAAATTTAATAAACACCCATGTTCAATAATACAGACATTATTAATCACACAAATGGCTATTCGTATCGGGGATTAAATCCGAGCCCGTCGATCTTTGTAATCTTTAATATGTAAGATTTAGGCCGGTCCAGTAATTTGTTTTGGTCGAAGGTTTCGACTAACGTACCCAGACCAGACTTACGTACTGTTAGCGGAAATGAGAAGACAAATAATTTTGATGACACGTCATGGTGCAGCGTAAGTCGCAGCGATCCTTAAATGTATGTATTTCAAACAAAATAATTAGAAGCTGCTATTCTTTTTACATTTCTTTTTGCTATCAAATGATATCAAGTGGTAATAGTCTCTGTAGTCCAGCGGTCTGGAGTTGGACATGACTAAGTGAGGTCCCGGATTGTTACCATTTGACGAGCCACTTTACCTTTTATTAAAAAAGACATCTTCACGCCAATATCCCCGAAGAGGTAGGCAGAGACACAACCAGGACACTCACGACTAGCCGAAGTCCCATAATGTGATAGGTGGCAAGCTTATCGCCAACCGAGCACATATCCTATCCCGAGCAACATTTTTTTATTAGAAATTTGGAAAAACCCAATTTTCTTTGTTGCCCGACCCGGGATTTGAACCCAGGAGCTCACGCAGTCAAGTCCGACAACTGAACCGCTAGACCACAGAGGCGATATCCTTACAAAAAAAAACAAATAATAATACTATCTTTTAGACTTACTAGTTCAATAATTAAACTTAATGGTTATAACGTGCCAAAAATAATAAAATAAAGTATTCTCGTGAATATATAAAAACATAGTTTAACCCGTTTACCATAATTGATAGTAGAATTTAGTAAATTTTGTATTATTTATAGAATTAAATATTAAATATCCTTGGACAAGTCACACAAATTGCATCTAACCCCAAAGTAAACAAATTATATGCTTATGTTATGTTACGATTCTAATACATAAAAAATAGAAATACTTAAATAGATAACCAAAATAAATTTAATAAACACCCAGACCCGGAAATGCAGACATCTAAACGTTCATCACGCCTGCCCCCGTCGGGAATCGAACCCAAGCCTCGCGGTCGGTCGACGTAGTTAGGCACGTACGCTAGCCACTCGACCAACGAGGCGGACTATTGTTTTTTTTTTCATTAAAACCAACAGAATTGCCCCGCTGTATTAAGCGTCACTCTATGCTCCCTTTCAGCCATCATGGTACAACACTCACACACATTCCTTACTTATCTCTTAATAACGTTCGGTTAATGTGGTAAAATATTCTAAGTGCCACTCATATTTTGTTGGCACTGTAATAATAATATCGTTGGGCTAATATTTAATTCCGTACTTCGAAAGAAAAGAATCCCGTATATCGACTTTGTTGTCTATCCGTCCGTCAAGACTCTTTTTCTCAGGAACGCGTAGAAGTATCAAGTTGAAACTTATATCGAATAAGTTTAGTGCATTTTGCATAGCTGTTACAAAACCAAACTTACAGCCATTAATGCCGCATAATTTTCGAAACTCTTAAGGGAATGAATACCTACAGGGAAAATCCTGTGAACTCAGAACCTTAAAATTGGTAAAAAAGCAACGCTTTCTAGCACAACTAAAGGAAAATCGCCCCTGTGGTCTAGCGGTTCAAGTGTTGGATTTGACTCCGTGTTGGTCCAGGCTTCTTCGCAGGATAGACCATCTGCCTTCCTGCCATGCAGCTCGTAAAAGACGAGCATAGGCTTACCGTCACTAACACCATTACATCTGACTTGTTAGTAGAGTTTTGGTATTAAATGTGGTGAAAAAGTGATTTTTTTGGTATTAAATGCTAATAATTCGCTAGTACTGTGTTGAAGAAAATAGCATACACGATACACGTTTTTCCCCGTGTTGGCCCCGTGGCTCCTTTGCAGAATAGACCATCTGCCTTTCTTGCCAGGCAGCTTGTAAAAGGCGAGCATAGGCTTATCATCACGAACACCGTGACATCTGACTAGGTGGTAGAGTTTCGCAGCGACTCACCGGATTGGTACCACTGGCTTACCTATTCCTGCCGCCATAACGTCATGACGTGTTCCGGGTGAGAGGATAAAGTAGCCGGTAAACTTACTGTTGCTCGAGGCCTAACATCCTGGTAGATAACACACTATTGACACCTTTGGTGTCTCTAGACGGCGTGAATTTTTTACCATCAGGAAATCCGCCTGCTTGTTTTCCAATATCATAAAAAAGAGTATGAAGCTGGATTCAAAATTAGAACTTTCTTTAACCGTGATATATATAATAATAGTAATAAGTTATACAAATTGAACCTACCCCTAAAGTAAGCAAATTATGTGCTTGTGTTTTGGGTGTTAGTCATTGATACTAATCCATAAAAATACTTAAATTGATACTAGAAAAAAATTTACAAACACACAGACTCGGAAATGCAAACTTCTAAATGTTAATCACACAAATGCCTGCCTCCGTCGGGAATTGAACCTGAGCCTCGCGATTGGTCGATGTAGTTAAGCGTGTACGCTAGCCACTCGACCAATGAGGCGGTATTACTTATTATACTAAGTAAAAAATACATTTCCCGGAATTGGATATGTGACTAGGTCAGGCTTATTGTGCAAATACCTAACTAGCAGTAGGTACACGAAGAGAGAAGGATACATAACTACATATACATTATATATTAGGTACCGAGACTCTATATAGAAAAATATTTATTTGCGGAATATGAGTGTTACAAAGATGTTACAAAATTATTTAAGCGTTTCAACATATTCTACCAACTTGTGGTGTGCAAATATTTAATAGGTTTTAATCAAATTACTAATTTTAATTATTTAATTACAATCTACAACACACTTTGTTTTTTTGTATTTATTATAAGATTATTTATTAATACAACAATTTTTAGACTGTAAATTAATTTATCCCTGTCTACCGTAAACTGCCACCGTTTCCAAACCTAGCCAGACAGGAGAGGAAACGGCGAAACAAACTCCAGCGTACCCGGCATTCTGCAATTAAATTATTCATATTAGAAATACTATATTATTTATTCTTATCTGCAAGAAAATCTTTGACACTATAATAATTTTTCTCTAAAAGTAAGTTGAATACCTTTTTTCGAAATCTGCTTAATGGAAGTGATTTAAGATTATCAGGAATTTGGTTGTATATACGAATGGACATGCAATACAAATGCAATATACATAATAATATTGCTCCATCCGCGAATTGCCCCGGTGGTACGAAGTTCGCCAGACCAGCTAGTTATAAATAAATAGTATTATCTACTTTTATTGTAATGTATTGTATTAATATTATATTAACCAACACAACAAAAGAATTTTAATAACAATGTTGTAAATTCATAATAATTTTAGTAATAAGTACAACATACCAAAAATTTTCTTTGAGTAACGCATGTAGTACTTACAGGACTGTAGGGACAGACGAAGACACATGTACTTGTCATATTCTGACAAAAACAAAACAATTTTGTATTACATACACGTTAAAACAACTCTTGTATTTTCCCACCATGTACTTTTACAAGGCATTCTTCCAAGAGTACATAGTGAAAAGTACAAACTCCTATGTAGTAATAATATTTAAACTGAAACGGTTTTAATCAAACACGAGTTATATTTTTAATCTAAAGTGGAACGAAACACAACCCGTGGGAGCAAACAACTTTATTACAAAACAAAAATTATTTTTATCGGTAGAACTAGTTGGCGTGCAAGTGAAATACAATAAAAATTTAAACTATTTCGTTTGCTATAGTTTTTTGTAACGTGTACTGAATTGGCACTTGGCATCAGCCCATGTGAACCATCGCCATACTTACGGGAGCTATACTCTACTACTAGTGTAGTAGTGAAAAAGAAACCGATATGGTATCCACGGAAGAACAAAATGGCATCTGCCAAACTCTCTTCCATAACTCGGTTAAAGTATTAAAGAGGGCAAACGAAAAAGTGGATCACCTGATGGAAAGTGATCTCTGCCATCCACGGATATCCGCAACACCAGAAGTATCACAGATGCGTTGCCGATCTTTAAGAAATGGAAGTGGAAATCCAACGAAATAAGTGTTCTTCACACTGAACTCTTCAAAAACTTTATTCACGGCATAGACACTTCACAGCACGGGATGAAAAAGGTTTAAAAATAATGATCAGGTGAAATCAGTGGTAATAAATTGAGGTCGGTGTTGTAATATTATTTTCTAAGCTGGCCTTTGTAGTTGGTAACTACACTGGCCAGCAATAAAAAAATAATAAGTTCCTTGTCTATATTATAAATTTTTGAAACGTAGAACTAAAATTCATGTTAGATTACGGATGAACAGTCTGCTACAGTTTGGCGCAACTCTCATATCAAAAAATGAAAAAAAAAGTTTGCTATGTTTATTATCTGCCCAAATCATATGACACTGGTTGCCTTATATCTGAACGCCTTTAGACTTACTTTCAAATTATTATTATTATACGGGTTATACTTTTTCAAGTAAACTTGTACAAATTCGGGTTTGCTATGTATCTATGGAAGTCCCGCCTCTTATTACGTAGTATTTATATACTCTTTGGTCTGCTACATGTTCTGACACGGTCCACTTCTAGTAATCTCAGTCTACTTTTTTGTAACATTCTTCCTAATACCCTACAGAGCTCTAATTCTATAAGTCGACGGAACGTCTTACTAAGACTGCTGCTTGCTGCTTGGTGTCTGCTGCTCGGTGGTGGGAGGACCCTAGACCGGCGGAAGCTGCCCGCCGGTGTTCTTCTCTTCTCAGCTCTCTACGGCTGCTTCTGTCTGCTGAGAGAAGGCGCCAAAGGGTCCCGCTAGCCCAACCGCCGAAGACTACAGCAGCAGTCCTTCGAGTTCCGTCGACAAGACCACCGTATCCCACGACCCTTTTCTTTTTTTATCCGGCAGAACCTTTTTGTGTACAGACTTTTTGTATGGACTTTATTTTACTAGTGTTTCTCTTTTATTATAGTGTATTTTTGTTTACATTTTTTTAATTTTTATGCCAACAGGATCCCGTGTCCCAAATATGTCTGTTGGTTTGTTTTATTTTTCTGTTAACATAGTGGTGGATGGTAGCTAAGCCACTCCCACTACGTTACAGTGTTTTGCACATTTACTGCGCAATATCCATATCTACTCGTATATGAACGAGTCTTTCTTCAAATGAAATATTGCCCTTGAAGTAAGAGGGTGTTATGAAAATTCGTAATATCAATAGATATCATTCCCACAGTGAGCTCCAGAAACGCGAGCTCCTTACAAAGACTGATTTTCTCTTTAGAATGAGGAGACAAATGCTATTATTCAAATTTCAAAGAGCGTTTCTATTGTCGGAGTAATCTTCTAGACATATTTTATTCTCAGAAGCAGTTTCCGCGAAGTTTGTATTTAGATAAAACTTTTGAAATTCATTTTATAAGCTTATCTATAAAATTTAGTTCAATTAAATTTGAATTATAAATATTGTGAACACAGAAAGCGATTTGTATTATAAACTAGCTGATATTGACGAGTTCACTCGCGTTTAATTTATTAATGTAAGTATATACATTTTTATGTGACTTACTTATTTACTTGTATTTACTTTTTATGTTCACATTCCACGATCCAATCGCTCGGATGTTATCCGAGGGTGGTATCAAGAGATTCCGAAACCGGTGTTTTTATACGCTGAGACTGAGACAGGTCTGCCAGGATCGTAATATTTAGCACTCGTCCTCTCTGCCTATCCCGTACGGGAGTTGGTACGAAGATTTATGTGTACATACTTTTTAAATGAGTTACTTCACAGAAAAAAATATGCCTCTATAAATAAATTCTCGCTTGTACCCTTATTCAGTAAGGGTTAGTACTTTCTCAAATAAAGTGATATATACAAGTTTATGATCTCGGATATTTAAGAAAAATCATTTAATCGTACCTGGTGTTGACGTTGACGAATTAAATTCTCGGGTTTAAGACCCGTACTGGGTAACTCAGAACACAACGATGCCCGGGATTAGATAAGTTCCCGGTTGTTAATAGATTAGCCACCAATTATAGGACTAAGAACATAGTAATTACGGCTAATCGTCGTTGCCCTGGTTGTACCTCTGCCTAACTCTTCCAGAATGCGCTCGTTTCAATACTTACTATTTACCTATATGTTACAAAATCAAAAGAACGGAAACTATGAACTATGAAGGTGGTCTAGCGTATATATAATATGCTTAAAAACTTAATTTTTCTTGTATAATATGATCGCCTCTGTGGTCTAGCGGTTCAGTTGTTGGACTTGACTGCGTGAGGTCCTGGGTTCGAATCCCGGGTCGGGCAACAAAAGAGAATTGGGTTTTTCCAAATTTCTAATATAAAAAAAAATGTTGCTCGGGATAGGATATGTGCCCGGTTGGCGATAGGCTTGCCACCTATCACATTGTGGGACTTAGTATCTTCGGCTAGTCGTGGGTACCCTGGTTGTGCCTCTGCCTACCTCTTCGGGGATATGGGCGTGAAGATACTTTTTTTTTTTCTTGTATAATTATTTTTTAACTTTAATTCTATTCGAGCTTAGTTTAAATTACTTTGAGTTATTTTATAATGTAATTTTTGCTACCGCATATAATTGTACCATTGGCTCGAAACAATCCTGCCCGGTGTACCTACATCGAAATCAAACGTTCGAAGTTCAGTACTTCGACATAGCGATCTTTCGAAGTTCCGTACGTCGATTTTATGAACATTCTCATAAGGTACTGTCGAAGTAACGCACATCGCACTGATGAACATTATGAATACAGTACATCGACATTTCAAACTTCGATATTCCGTAGTGCAGTCGTAGCTCTCGACCACACCTGCGTATTAAAGGTTTTTATTCCCCCGTTACTGCATCTATAGTTGTCGATATGAAACAGTCCTTACCATCTCTTCACACAAATTACATCATTATATCGTTTCGTTGCCACGGGAAGGCATGACAAACTTTTAAAAAAAAATTAAAAAAAGTTTGTCATGCCTTCCTCTTTTACGATCTGCCTTGCAGAAAGGCAGTTGGACTATTCTGCAAAGGAGCCTGGACCAACATGGTTAAAACCACTGAAACAAAATAACGTTTTTTACAATTTCAGTCTGTCTGTGTGGACCTAACTTGACATGATACTGGCAAGTAGCTGATATAATAATGAATAACTTAGTTAACTCTTCTTTTTGTTTTTTTTTTTGTAAAATTCCACGCAAACAAAGTCGCAGACACAGACTTTTTAATAAAATGAATATCCCAAGCGAAAAATAAGTTATAAAACTCGACAATCGAATTCAATTTAGCTCAATATTGTAATATTGGTTTGGCCCCGAATCATTGAGATAATGGATGAGCTTAGCCTTATTTCTGTTCATTGAGGTTTAAATTGGATGCCGATATCTGAAAATATTAAATTATTTCTAGAAAAGTAAAGACGTCGCTTAACATATTAAATGGAAATTTCTTTTCGTAATATTTGTATGTGTGTACAAATTGGAATCGTGACATTTGCCACTCGATTTTCCCAGTATTGGTCTGGGCTCCTTTGCTGAATAGACCATCTGCCTTCCTGCCAGGCAGCTCATAAAAGGCGAGCATAGGCTTACTGTCACTTACACCGTAACATCCTACTAGGTGGTAGAGTTTCGCAGCGACTCGCTCGGATTGGTACCACCGCCTTACCTTTTCCTGCCGCCATTGCGTCCAATGCTTGCCGTTGATGTGTTCTGGTTCGGAGGGCAAGGTAGCCGGTAAACTTACTTTTGCTCGAGGCCTAACATCCCGGCCTCAGGTTGGTAACGCACCATTACTACTTTCGGTGTCTCTAGGCGGCGTGAATTTCTTACCATCAGTAAATCCGTTTGCTTGTTTGCCTTCCAAAATCATAAAACCCCCTCGCAGGGATATTGGTAAGATATATATGTATGTTTGCATTTTTTTCGTTTTAAGTCGTTTATCTATGCAGCTGTGATCACGCGACATTTACATCTATATTTATATAAATAATATAAAACAAAGTCGCTTTCTGCTATCTGCTACTTTATATTGGCTTACATTCACGACATATTCTAATTAAGTATTTGCAAGTAGAGAAAATTCTGTATTTGTGCCAAAGCCGTCAAAAAAACTATTTTCGGTTGCTAACATTGCATGCGCCAGCTAAATCGTTTCAAATACATAATAAAGTCAGCGATAGCATATATCTATCTATCCAATATATATCTAATAGGAGCTAACAGCCCCGGTCAACATTTCGGATAGTGTATAATAAGAGTCTAATCAAGAACAATACGCGTACTTAGTATGACTTTCATAACACTAATGACATTTCGGGTCCTTGTCCTCGTGTGTCCTTGTATGTATCACGTAGACAACGTAGAATTTCCAAAGACTTACGTGATGTGAAAGTGAACATTAAATGAAAAAGAAATTGAAAGTATCTCAGGGAATATTCGAAATTACAGTAAAAATGTGAGTATTTCAAATTACGTTTGAGTATTTTCAACTTTTTTAAGGGTTTTGCGGCTTAATACTTAGGTCTTAATGAAAGTTTGTTGATTCTGATAAACAAAATCAGATAAGATGTTTACTATTAATTTATTTCTTTTTCAAAATAAGTATACACCCTTACTATTTTCACATTTTTCCATTCGTATCAACAACAGTGTCAAGCAGTGGGTCCAGTCTTCAATGGCTTCTTGATATGCATTCGACACTACTTCTGGACTTGGGAATCGTAAATCTCCAAGATTATCATTAATTTTTGGGAATAAAAAAAGTTGAAACGTACAAGGTCAGGACTCTGTAGCGGATGTGTCATCAGTTCCACATTTGAAGCCTTTATATGCGCATTCCTTCTCTCAGTCGAATGTGCGGACAAGTTGTTGTGTGTAAAGGATGGCATGACTATGAGGACGCTTTCCGTGAACTTTTTCTGAGACACTGTGCATGCACTAGTATACCTACCAATTGCCAGTGACTGTTCTTTGATTTTCAAGTGACACCGTTATATATTTATATAATTTTCCGCAAGTTGACATATCTGACATATTTTATTTTAATATACATGTAAAATAAGTTTAATCGTTGCTCAGCATATTCTTTTTGTTCCAAAGCGTTACAGTTTGGCCTTTTCTAAGATCTAGCGTGCAAGGAATTTAAATCCTTATCGACTTAGGAAAAACTAGGTTGTTTATGGCCGTGAACATAGCTGCGGGCGGCAACTTGTCTGAAAATACAGGTGAAATGCGTCGCGCACGTCTTAAAATTATATGCATTTCAGTTAATGGAATAATAGGATTAAATGGTCGGTGTTTAATTAAATAACTGCACTGAATCAACAACGAAATTTATTGAGTCGTGGCTTTGGTGTTATAAATTTTCCACTCAATATTAGAGCAGCAATGTTTTTAACAAAACTTAAAAATATTTACTCGTAGTAGTATGCGTTTTCTTTTATGTGTCTTAAGATAAAAGTAAAACAAAATAATTTTATAATACGTCTACTGAAATCAGTCATGCATGACTGACGCTTATGAAATCTAATTACTCGTACAGATAAACATGATAGAAATGGTTCTTACGTAATTCACATATAGGTTTCGTCGGCTGTAATAGATTTTTTAATTTTGAGTCACTTTTGCATAAACTGTTCCCTTTTATTAAGTTAAACGGGATACTAATCTCACTTTAAGCGCAGTTTTTAAGAACTATTACAACTTTGTTCAAATGAGAAAACATTTATTTTGTCCAACGAACTATGTGCTTGAGAGGCCAAACTGAGTTTAAGTTTTAAATGATAGTTGAATGGAGTGTTTGTAACATTCTCTTATTTATTCGAACAAGTAAGGCGAAAGTAATTTTTAGATTGCTTTTGGGGGGCGCTTTAGAATATAACAGTTTATTGCCAAAAGTAGAATGGACTACCTTTATCCCTGGCAGCTTGGGAATGGCGAGCACAGATTAAATAGGTGATTACCCACAGGCCCACTTTCGTTAGAGTGCTGTGCAGCAATTCGCTGGGGTAGGGATCCACCGTGTTACCTATTACTGCCCCCGTAATGACTATAGATAAGTAGGTCTAATATACCGGCCATAGGACGGCGACGGACCTGGAACATCTATGCTGGCCTCGGTTGTCTCTTACCATTAGGAGAGCCGTGTGCTTCTTCTGCTGTAGCCGTGTGCTGTAGTTATAAATATTTATATATATAATTTCCCATTCTGTTGAGAAAAAACACCCCATAGACTTATTAGTAAACGTAAAGTCCTCCAATATTGAGATGACACTGTAATAAAAACTATTAAGCCGTGGAGTACAAGATGTATGACTTAGTAGAAAATACAGAACTATCTGTAAAGTACTGCACTTGAAATTTTTCAGATATCCCCAACAAAACCTATATGTAAAAGAGCTAAGAACCACATGAATAACATCAGCTTTCGAACAAAAAAATCCACATCGAAATCGGGACGTGAGTTCAATAGTTATATTGCTACTGACAGACATACGTCAAACTTATAACAACCTCTTACAGACAAACGAATTGACAACCCTTGCCATCTTATTAATTAGCATAGACTAGTGTAGGAGTAAAATTAATTTGATATTAGTCTGTAATCAATTTTTTGTAATAAAGACAATAATAATAATAAATGCCATTATTATTACTAGGTATACACCGGAGCCAGTTCTTGAAAATAGCCATGCAAAGCTCTACTGGGACCGGTCTGTCATCACGGACAGGACTATCGTCGCCAATAAGCCTGACATCATGTTGGTAGATCGGTTGGAGCGCCGGGCTTTTCTTGTTGATATCACTGTTCCAGGTGACGTTAACCTCGTGATAGCTGAGAAGGAAAAATTATCAAAAAACATAGACTTGGCTCACGAGGTGACCGACATGTGGGATGTGGACTCAACAACAATTGTCCCGATAGTCGTTTCAGTAAACGGTCTTATAGCGAAGAGTCTCGGCCAACATCTTAAGAGACTCGCTCTGCAACCCTGGGTCAAGAACCGGATTCAGAAGGCAGCAATTTTGGGTACGGCCCGCATTGTGCGGAGATTCCTCAGTCTGTCTCGCTGACCACTGACGGTTTAGTTTTAAGACCGTCTTTGGAATACTATTTTTTATGTTTATATTTTTTATTTTAAATGTATAAACTTAAAAAATAAAATGTAATGTTAATAAATGACAATAATAATATCCCTGGACAAGTCACACAAATTGAATCTAACCCCAAAGTAAGCAAGTTATATGCTTGTGTTATGGGTGTTAGTCAACGATACTAATATATAGAAATACTTAAATAGATACTAGAATAAATTTAATAAACACCCAGACCCGGAAATGCAGACATTTAGATGTTCATCACACATATACCTGCCCCCGTCGGGAATCGAACCCGAGCCTCGCGGTCAGTCGGTGTAGTTAGGCGTGTACGCTAGCCACTCGACCAACGAGGCAGTCAGTGTATCTATAGAAAATAACTTCCCGCGTAAACGGTAAAGACAGGAATTAAATCTTTTCGCCACAGAAATTAAATCCTCAGTAAATGAAATGGTAAGAGGATTCGTCGGCTTGATACGAAACGGTACAAGGTTTAAATTCGGACTGGGGTAATTTTTTTTTCTATCTTAAAAATTAGAAACATAATTAATTTGCAATACTATTGCCTATTAAATCAGCTATAAGTATATACTCTGCCTAACCTGTTAGAGTCAGAGAGTATGTATGTATCTATAAAATATGATATTAACTTTACAATTATACCTACTATGTAGTGATACTAAAATCAGGAGAAATGATCTCCTGTTCGCTGTATTATCCTAAAAAAATAAAAAAGCTAATTTACATTAGATATATACAATATTACACTTAAGTGCTGCTGTCTCGTCAGACTGTCGATTCGTTATCTACGGTGACAAATGGGGTGTTATCTTGTTCGCTTTTTTTTTCGCTGACGGCACATCTTTGGCGGAATTCGATAAATCGATCAAGTCTTTTGCTTATGTAATGCATTACTTAAATGTTATCTTTTTATCATTTTCGCAGTCATTCAATAAAAAACTACATATTTGATAAACGAAAATTTGTGTAATTATAAAACTATTTGCTAGCTTCTTTAAGACTGTGCCGAACAAAAAGCTTTCAGCGTACTGATTCGCTTGGTGCTGCGCCGCGAGTTTACAGCTGCACCATCATTGTAGTTTTGGATGGAGATATGATGCCGCATTTTTAAAGAAATGCAATAAGTTTTGGACAAAATATTATTAAAATATAAGATGAAAATGTTTGTGCCTATATTTAATAATCTGAAATAATGACCTAAAAATAGTTCTGTAGAAAATAAATGAAATCACTTAAACGCCAGCACACAATTTTGTATATTTTTGTAAATTCAATGAATCCATTAAAAAATTGTACAATTTTTTATAAAATTTACTTACACATATTGCTAATACACTATCCGTGATAGAAGTTATGTACTTATATCTTAAATGTGTAATAATAATTGTATATAATAATTTTCGCCATAATAAGCACCGTGACTGTGTTTTTTCCGCGTTTAGCTCGGAGTAGTCTTATAGTCTTTAAGAAAATAGGTCATTCATTGCACTAGTAAAATTGTTATTAATTTTTTGATAAAAACTTCGTCAAGGACTAGACAATCGTCGGGTTGGTGATAGGTTTGCCACGTATTACCTTGTGGGGCCTAGTTTCTTTGGTTATCCGTTTTTAAAATTCTAAGTATTTGTTAGTTATAGATATATAGTTATAATATATAAACTACTCATTCTTGCTTATTATTGATGGTATTTAATTTTTGAAATTGAATAATTTTCTGACATTAATTTAGAATATACATTTTTAACTAACCGAGGTCATTGGCTTCATGTATACAGCTATAAATTTTAACTTTATGCTATTACATCAATCGTTATTTATTTATTTTCGCTAACTTTTAGCGACGATGATTCCTAGTTAATTAATCGTAAAAAGCTTAATTCCTGTTTTTTAACTAATACAAAGATGATCCCTTATAGGTTTAAGAAAGGTTTGTCCGAAATTTACCAACTAAACAAACGCAGTGTTCACTCCTTCGCCAGGCAGGTTTTTTAATAGATAAAATGATTCAAGGGAAAGATTAATCTACATATTACTAAGTGAAGCAAAAACTTTGGACCCCCTTTTTACGAAAATTGCGATGACGGAGAAGTATGAAATTTGGCACACTTATAGTTTATGTGTAGGAGTAGTGCAGAAAGCTAATATTTTTAATGATAATGTTTATAAAGTGCATTAATTCAAAAAATAAAACGTTAACAAACATTTGACACACACAAACAATTAATATATTCATAACGATAAAATAATATTTAATATTCATAATAACGATAAAAGATGACCGATGGCACACAAACTATAAGCATACAGTTTGGAAACAAAGTAGTTGGTGTTGAGAAATGGAGGTGGCGTTCTTATTAATAAGATATTAAAATATATTATACTCGAATTTCGAGCAATTGACGACCACTAGTATATATAATAACATAGATATGTTATATATGCCTGTGCGAAGCTGGGATGGGTTGGTAGTAGAATTTATTATCGAAGGGAATTAAATCCGATCATTCAACCTTTCCAAACCGAGTCTTCGGGCCAAGTTGGGCCTACGTCACTCTTATCTGGACTTGCGTAAATGGAAAGTTTTTTCGAAAATATATTTACGCAAACTCTTGTGAAAAAATCTTTTGTTTCGATATGGTAATCACTGTAATCATTAATCTTTTATTCTGTGAAAGAAAAACGAAGGAGTTTTCCTTTGCCGCTAAAATGTTACGTTCTTAAAGCTTTATTTTTTCCTAGGGGTAATTTGGTACAATAGTCCGGTCAGATTAGATTAAATTAAAAGAAAATCGAAACAAAAAGTATCGACAAGCTGAAAATCTGTAAATTTATTCAAAATACAATTATAAATAAAATTTAGAAATTACGAATCATTTCATTGCAGGGGGAAAAAATATTTTTTATTAATTAAATAATTAAGAGACTTTCCGTTTCACGGAATGTCCAGATTCACCAGACACCAGAAATTACTATGACTCTCTCATTAAAAAAGAACACTTCTTCAATACTCACCTGATGACACTCAAATTACTGATGAGCTTATACTTGTAACAAAAACAAAACACATATTGTTGATATTCAAGCTATTTTAATATACATACATACAAACATACATATCTTTACGCCAAGTCCCTTACGGGGTAGGCAGAGAGTATCGAGTGCCAGACCTCACGATCCTGACAAACCTGTCTTGCTTCCTTCACATTCATTACCCTTTTCATACTAACACGCCCGTTTCGGAGACTCTTGACACCACCCTCAGATAATATCCGATTGATCTGATCGTAAAATGTCAGCCTTGGTCTCCCCTGGTACCTACATCCATCCACATTCGCATTGTATATCTGCTTTGTCAATCTTTCATCTGTCATTCTTTCCACATGACCAAACCAGCGGAGCATGTTTTAACGTTAATAAGTACTTAAACTGTACTGTCCCCGTTAATACTTTGTTGTCTTGATGCCCGTATCTCCAAAGAAAAAGGCATAGGTACAACCAGGGCACCCACCATTAGCTGAAGAAACTAAGTCTCACGATGTGGTAGGTGGCAAAGCTATCGCCAACAGAGAGCACACATCCTATCCCGTTGATATTGTTTTTTTTTTTTTAAATATGAAAAAAAACATATTTTGAGTTGCCTGGCTCGGAATCCGCTTCCAAAACATCGACTGTAGAACATTAGACCACACAGGATACCCCAGATTAAGACTCCTATTTTAACATTTTATTTTCCTCTGCGCGATTCTTTCCATTTGGTAAATACATTTTTTTACGATGAATTCTATAATTTGAAAATATTAAAAAAATGGTGCCTGTGACTAAAAATGGACGACTGAACATTTTTAGCATTTTTACAAGTTTTGTCTGTGTTTCTGTCTGTATACCGGCCGCGATTCAAGACAAATCTACAGAAGCGATTGTAACAAAATTTGCAGTTAAGTATAATAATATTTCGAGGAAGGTTATATCATACTTTTTATCCGGATCACTACTCTGTTTAGGGGTTTCTATGACAAAATGATAAAAGTCAAAATGTAAGTTGGTATACAATTTATTAAAAGTCCAGTATTTTTTTAAGGTCATAATTTTTTTAGTTTGAAAACTACAGACAATTTAGTACAAATTGATCGAATAACTTGAAAGTGAAATGGAGACCATTTTAATTTGAACTGTACTAATGCTATGAATATAAAAAAATGTCTATCTATTGCGATTGATGTAGAATTACTCATTTAAATAGGGTTATTGTTTATTATAGAAAGTCGTGAACGAAGTTGCGGAAATAGCTTGTGAATTTAATTAAAGCTAGATTTAGACTATCAATTAATAACAGCTAATTTCAGATAATTCTAGTTAAATAGTAAACCTGTAATTCTTGAATTAATGTGAAAGCTTTACGTATAACAGCTCCATTAACTAGGTTTTTAGCCAACAAATACAAATTAGACCATTTTAAATAAACGTACCTATCAGTATATTTATACCATAAAACCAAATATAGCTGGACATTTTGTGGGAAACTGACACAAAATTGTTTTATTATTTGAATCGAAAATGATAAGAAATCTCCTCTGTGGTCTAGCGGTTCAGTAGTTGGGCTGACTGCATGAGACCCTGTTTCGAATCCCGGGTCGGGCAAAGAAAAGAAAATTGGGTTTTTCCAATTTTATAATTTAAAAAAATTTTGTTCATGATAGGATATGTCCCCGGTTGGCGATAGGCTTGCCACCTATCACATCGTGGGACTTAGTATCTTCGGCTAGTCTTGGGTGCCCTGATTGTGCCTCTGCCTACCACTTTTTTCATAAGAAATATTTGTATTTTTTCTTTTATTTCTTTTACTCCGTATAAGTTGTGTGTAAAAAAATTTAAATACATTTGAAATCTCACATTTCAGAAATGCTATGGGCTATTTAATTTAACTACATTATTTCTAAAGCGAATTCAAAATAAAGAAGGTTCGACTCTTATTTTTTTCGGAAAAAAGTACTTCAGAGGTGTTTCCATTGCTACAAAGTCTTAAAGATACACGATTTTTTACATATTTAGACAAATTTTTAATACAGTATGAAAAAGTGTTTTAAACTGTTCGTTCTGATATAGTAAAGACGGTTATTTTAATTCAAACTTTACCACACTTGACCTGGCAACACTGAGTACACCAATAGTACAGTAACAATAGCCACTTCGGAACAGCGTGCTCTAAACATAATTTGTTATTATGTCTGGACAGCTTGGCAGGACATTAATATTGTTAAGCATGTAATAAAGATGTACTTGTAGTTTCAGATTTATATAGTGTGGATTAGAGTACTATTTTGAAGTTATTGAAAATCATGAAATGTTGTGCAATTTCCCATCGATAGCGACAGTAATAACTTGACGATCCGACCAATTAGTATACGAGAAAATGGCTACCAGCAATTATTGTATGTTATTTAATATGCTGTTTGTGTCAAGACAGTGATTCAGCACACAGCTCCTATAATGGTGCCTAAGAGAAAACCTTAGCCTATAGATACCATTAATGTTGTAAGTACTCGTAGTAAGTATACTGTAACCTGGGTGGCAGGAGGTAGGTTTATTTAGGAAGTTTACCTTCTGGACTAGAAAATGATACTAATGGTAATTTTAAGTTATTTTTTAATGATAATGAAAGGCGAACAAGCAGACAGATTTCCTGATGGTGAGAAGTTCACTTAAGTTAGCGCTATAGCGCTTGACAGAATCAAGGAGAGTAGTAAGAGACAAAACACTTAGTGGTGTCAGATTAATTATTGTATTCGACACTTCTATAGACATATTATACGGCCAATATTATTAACATATTCTACTGATAAAGGTAGACCTTCTAGAGTTTTGTTGCTAAGATATTTTTGTTAATTATTCAAAAATAACAGCGGTTACTTGGCAACTGATCTAAAATAGCACTATCTCTTATCTTATATAGGATACTAGTATTGGCAGTTCATCTATTCCTAGGAAATTTGACATATCCAGGCTAATCTAAAATATTCGATCTCTTTTGTTTCCGTTTCATTTTATAAAGAAAGCACGCATATAAAATAGGGTTAGTTTGGTATGTGCACAGCAATCACCACCACTGTCATGTCTGTATGGTGGTAAAAACAGATAAAAAGTCCTGATCCTTTCACACAAACTGCACTGCACTCTACCACCAGTGACGTAGTTGATAATGACCAATTTAACTTACGCTGGTCACTTTTGTGACTAATTGATTCTAAGTTAGAGTCAGATGATCTAAATGGTAAAAATACTATGATATTCCAGTCTGAAGCGCATTGCACAGTATACGTAAGACCAACCAAGGACAGCGATGCGACCAATCAAACATCTACGGTGTCTATCGACCACGGTTGTCTTATATCATCAAGAAAGCCGTGTGGTTGTTCACTCTCTTCTTACGTACAGTACACTCAAAAGCTAAACTCATTATACTTAACAAAACTTACCGCTGGTTAAGTTTACAAACAATTTAAACCAGTTAAATTGTTCCGCTCGAGAATTTTGAAATTTACGAACTCAATTTACTTTCAACCATAGTTCCGATCTAAAAGTTATTTGCTAATTTACTCTAACCAGTAATTAAATACTTTTTCGACACGATAATATCTAATTAATTAAAATAAACCAATAGTTACAATTTTGCCTGTTGCCGGTGATGGTTTTAAGCGACAGTACGAGATCATTTTATTAAATTTGTATTCATATTCTGATTCGTTAATTGTTTTAACCATAGGTTAAGGATGTTTTACTAAAACCTTCCAAAATAATCAGTTATTAAAGTTGTTATGTATATATTTAAAAATGAGTTCCATATTCATTATTTTTTAATTTATTAATATATAATATTATTTATATTATCTGGCAATAATAAATAATATTATTGCCAGAAAAGGGTTCCAATGAAGAGAAGAACAGGAAAAATTGCAATGAAAATGGGAAAGACAATACGTACTTTTACTTTTCCCTTAGACAAACTACTAATAATGTCAAGCTATACGGAGTTCCCAGTGTCGGCTAGTTGCTTGTAAATATGTTATGTTGAAGCAGAAAAAATCTCATTTTTCTGTGCCCCTGTTGGCATCAAAATGTCAAACTCATCCTCAGCCCTCAGGTAAAGTTGCGAGAATTGCGTAAAAGTAGCGTTGAATTAGATTGTTGGATGACTATGTACTGTAACACCGGAATGTGTTATTTAATAATTTTTAATAAAAAACTTTTATTTATAAAACCGCCTCTGTGGTCTAGCGGTTCAGTTGTTGGACTTGACTGCAAGTGGTCCCGGGTCCGAATCCCGGGTCGGGCAACAAAAATAAAATTGGGTTTTTCCAATTTTCTAATAAAAAAAATGTTGCTCGGGATTGGAAATGTGCCCGGTTGGCGATAGGCTTTGCCACCTATCACTTTGTGGGGTGCCCTGGTTGTGCCTCTGCCTACCTCTTCGGGGATATGATCGTGAAGATACTTTTTTTTATTTTTTTTTATTTATTTAAAAAACATTATATATTTTAAAATACTTTCTTTTCTTATTTTACATGTTTTATTCAACGATATATTTTTCTAACTTCCGACAATTTTCAAAATTCAATCATTTTTTTTACAGCCAGTAGAGTTTGCATCGTAATTCAACCTCTACAGTTTTATCCACTTTCTAGTGGTGTTCAAATAAACCTTACTTTTTTACTGGCTTACTCCCTGAAAATATTTTACCATATCGTCTTAATATAAGGACATTATTAAGACGTGACAACCCCATCGCAATATGGTATAATAATACAATAATTTACACTTAACTGCTGCAGTCACTCCGCTCAGATGGTAGAGATCTTAACATTCGTCTGAATATTACCAATGCTTTATAGGTTTTCCTGCCGCCATAACATTAGTAACATTTAAACAATCTTACGAAAACTTTTTAAGGAAGATCAAGTGTATCTTTACAACGTACCATTTACATTTTTTTATGATATTGGAAGGCAAACAAGCAGACGGATTTCCTGATGGTAAGAAATTCACGCCGCCTAGAGACACCAAAGGTGGAAATGGTTCGTTGCCAACCTGAGGCCGAGATGTTAGGCATTAAGCAAAAGTAAGTTAACCAGCTACCTTATACTCCAAACCAGAACAAGTCATAACGTTATGGCGACAGGAATAGGTAAGGCGATGGTAACAATCCGGGTAAGTCATTGCGAAACTCAAACCACCAAGTCAGATGTTACGGTGTTAGTGACGGGAAGCCTATGCTCGCCTTTTACAGCTATGGTGTCGTTGAGGGATGATGTTAGAGGGATCGTATTCAGTTCCTTTATCAGACTACTTAAAATGTGTTTTTTTTCTTTTTTTACTAGAAGTATAAACTGCCCCGAATTGGTTAAGTGCCCATGTAAAGACAGGTCTGCCACCTATCATTATTAAGAATGACAAGCATTATTTACAATAAAATGTTAAATTATTTTCTCTCTACAAAATATATAATGAATACAGAAAGTTCAGATACTTGTTAATGAATGAAGATTTGCATTCGAGAAACTGACAGGAGTGGTTCTCACAATTCAGTTATAAACAATCTTACAAGCACGGCTCCATCAGAAATGTCACAAAAAGAAATATTACTTTTACGTTTGTGAACGAACTTTTTATAAATTCATTAGACATTCATTCTAAACTCAGACTTTATCATTTAAATTAGATATGCAGGGTTACTTTAAAAACACGACCAAATTTTAATATAATGGGGTAAAGGCTTACCTGGTAATGCATTTGAAATGTAATTGCCAAATTGTAATATTTGCTTCTATAAACCGCCTCGTTGGTCGAGTGGCTAGCGTACCCGCCT
>NJDD01000583.1:8711-18787 GCA_002245505.1 Calephelis nemesis
ATCTAAAAAACTAGACAGACAACACGCCCCTATGTAGAGAAATGGTACGTGATGGAGGTGGTGGACCCTGTACCATCAGGGTATGTCCCACCTCATATCTTAATCTGACCTGAGTTATGTACTACAAAAAACTTTGGTCTAAATTGTCGATATACGGCCAATTTTGTTGCTATAATATTTTTATTGATTTTGAAAAATAACGTTGGTTGTTTGATTTCTTATCCATATTAGCACTATCTTCTATCTTAGTTGCGTTATCGTTACACCTATCGTCATAATGTACGTCATATTATTATGTCGAGCTAACAAAATTGCAATTTAATTTTCTTATTTTTTCCAATGAACAAAAACTACTTATAACTTTTTTTCAATTTTGTCAAGTCAAACCGTGTAAAAATCGAAACTGCGTCTCTTTCTAGATGCGAGTTGGAGATCCGTCTGCTAAATACTTATTTCCCATGTTATAGAAAAGTAAAATCTCAGTAGGCCACTAATGTAAAGTTTGCACGCTGTTTCTCGTGCATGTGCGAGTTTTGAACAAAGCTTGTCATGTCCACGGGTCGGTGAGCCCGAGCTTTCGTCTGGCCAGTGAGAAATAGAAAGTTCTCGAAGGCCACTCGAGGTCAACATTTACTGGACAAAATAAATAAAGATTTCTCTGTGATATGCGCATGCTCATCTCAAAATGATTAGATTATTTTGTTACAAACTTGAATCATATTTTGTGATGTTGTAGAAAGGCAAAAGAGTAAACGATTTTTCCTTTTGCAAAGTAGGTACCTAGTACGTGGCGCTCATAGTCATCAAAGATGTTATTGGTGTGTTGCCAACTTGAGGTCGGGATTTTAAACCGCCTGTACGAGCTTATAAAATGTGTCCTGCAAACTATAAAAATCACGACAATGCTGAGCAACAGTGCTCACTGAAGTGCTAAGATGAGCACCCAAATAATATTATATTCAGTTCTGCCGCGTCCTAGATTAGATACTTCGATATAATTTATTAGGTAGGTACGATATTTAGTATACGGGATACACTCTCTTACGTTTGTAGAAACTAGCTGACCCGACAAACTTCGTGCCGACCTGTTTGGGTGACATACCGACAGCAGTGCCCTGTGCCACCTATAGGGTCCAATTGTGTTTTAAAACAATCTTGGAAGTTATTAAAATGTACATGTTTATCTATACTTACGTAAAATATCAAATAAATGGGTCCATTTGTTAAAGAGTTATGTGATAAACACTATCACAGAAGATTTATATACTTACACTAGCTGACCCAGCAAACTTCGTATCGCTTGACATTAATGCATCGATAGTAGCGCAGTCTGTCGGATCCGATGTGAATCATTCCAAAATCAACAACGACTTATTATTAAAAAATTAATTAAAAAAACATTTTCCAGGAGCCTAAATTGTGAATCTAAACCATTCTCGAATTCCCTTGAACACGCACAAAACCTTTCATCAACATCGGTCCAGCCGTCTAGAAGGAGTTCAGTGACATACACACTCACAGAAGAATTATATATATAAAGATATAGGAAGATATAAGACGCCATTAATCATATACAAGTCTGTGACCCCTTCATTAAACTGTAAACACTGTTATCAACACTATAAAGTAACCTTGTGACGAACGGTAGCTTAGTAGGTAATGAGATAACTCGACTGCGGTTAAGTTCAGTTAACTGTCGATAGTTTTTGTTGTGACAGTGGAATGCTCTGCTTATTGACGGTCGTTCGCACGTTCAAAGAATAAGGCTCGGGAAAGAATTCACTTTCGCAGAATACTTTACCATAGTAGGTATGTGATGATACTGTCGTTTTCCCGTGGAATGGTTTAGTAATTTAGGTTACTGGAATGTTTTCAACATGTCTGACCAGTCAATTGGCCCATCAATAACTGCAGATAGGTTATTGAAATTTATCATTATTGGTAGAGCTTTGCATCGACTCCTACAGATTTTTAACACATTATTTCGTACAGACGTGCGCTTTAGAGGGTAAGAAAACTGGAAAAAATATGCAAGAGTTTCGCAGTTACAATAAAATAAAGCTACAATTACTTACTTACTTACTTAATAGTAATTGTATCTTCACGCCCTGTATCTTCAAGATATGGGCGTGAAGATACAATTACTTACTTACAAGATGTCAGCTTCAGTTTTTGAATGGTGGTAGAGTACTGATCAGCAACTTGTCCGGGTAGGGATTCATCGTCTTACCTATTTCTGCCGCTATAATGACATTGTCACTATCCGGCCCGGAGGGTACGGTAGCTGGTAGACTTGCTCAATAGGCCTAAGATCTCGGCTATGGAACAGCGACGCACCTGTAACCTCGGTTTTGTGTGTAGACCACGGTTATCTCTTACAATTAGGCAAGAGTCGTCTCTACCGTCTGCTTTTTCGCTGACCTCTTTCATAAAAAATGGCATAACAAAATAGTTTGCAACGCATTACTTTTAGGAAATACGCTAGCTCGCTTGTTTATTTTTTTGTAGGAACTACATAGACTTGAACAAACTTGTATTAAGAATAGAGCGTGGCGTACGAAACCATATTATGGCCTAATCTAAGTCTTTTCACAGATCGCAAGAACCAATTTTAGGTTCTGAGCCGTTGAACGGCACTATAAAGACAAGAAATAATAGGTTAAACCTTAACGCCGACTTGCTTTAAGTTTGTGTCCCATTTTAGAATGGCATAAAGCTTACAGCTTCATACCATAATCAAGATAAATCTTTTGCCAGAGTCATTAAAAAAGCAGCAAACGTATTTCAGTAATTAAATACATACTCTAAAAACAATTAGAGACAATTTCGCACAATGGTTTCAATTTTAATGTCTATATCCCGATGAACTTTTTAAGAACTAAGTAGATTTTTTTATAAATTTAAAAAAAATAACAGTTGATCTTTATTAATATGTTTGTAAATCGAATGAAAATTATCACATTTATTACAACATAATAAGCTCAGTTTTTCTTTTTTATTATTTTTCTTTTTCATATAAATTTTCGATTTACGAAAATATGGTCGTCATTAATAAATTACCTAATCAACAGAATTTCCATTTTTATCGATTTATTGGTCAGGCTGCTGCTACTTTGATGACATTATTTGTTTATGCTTCATTGTTCAACAAAGACACAAACATACAAAATATAAAACAAAAATATTACTAAAAATGGTGGTCTTATCGCTCAAATCAATCTCTACCAAACAACCAGGAAAGCTTGGAAATTGAAATATTACAGAATAAGGGTAAAAACACAACAACTTTGTACGCAATAAACCCAAAGAAAAAACATTACTATATTATTAATTCAAATAAACAGTTATTTGTGATGATTCAAACTCATTTGAAATTCGCTATTGCCTTCGACTTCGCCTGTGTGTAATGTTATTATAGGTTCTTCATCGAAAACCCATTCAGACATCATGTTAAAAAACAACTTATTCTCATCCCAAGTCATCTCAAGTTGTAGCTATTTTAAGTATTAACGCTAAAATCATAATCAGGGCAGTTTCGAAGTGAAAACGGAATACACATTTATATTTTTACGTTATTAGTAAGAGTTTAGTTTGTAAATAATACTATTCATAAATATTCCTGGACAAGTTACACAAATTTAATCTATCCCAAAAGTTAGCAAATTATAATATGCTTTTGTTATGGGTGTTAGTCTACGATACTAATACTTAAATAGATACCAGAATAAATTTAATAAACGCCCAGACCCGGAAATGCAGACATCTAAACGTACAACACACAAATGCCTGCCCCCGTCGAGTATCGAACACGAGCCGCGCGGTTAATTCGTTTAGTTAGGCGTGTACGCTAGCCACTCGATCAACGAGGTGGTCATTATTATTTTATGAAAAGTGTGTTTATGTTGTATGTGCACTGACGTTGAATACTTCGGCACAGTTCCGACACAAAAATGTCTAATGAGCCTTTTTACGGACGAGATCAGATGATGACATAATTACGTCAATTTACGAGTACAGCAAACGGCGCGTATTATGCGCTCGCTTTAGTAATTAAACGGGGCAATTAAAATTAATCTGTGCTTAATAATTCGAGAAGATATCTTTATTTTTTATGCATAAGTGTTTTTAACGACTCCTAAAAGTAAGGTTGTCAATTAGTCGGTGTGTTTTCGTTTGTTTGCGTGTTTGATAAGCGATTACTCGGCCAATGGCGAATGGATTTTGATGGTCCTTTTTCAAGAAGTAGGTTCTGATTAAGTTAGACAAGGTTCCCTTAATCAAGATCCCAAAAATAGTTTTTTTTAAGTAGTTTAATGATAAATATTTTTTGTACATTTAATAGAAGTTGTAATAAAATTGAAGTCGGTTTTTTTGTAGAACTTTTTTACTGCATTAAAATTATTCCTCCTTATTTTTTGCGATTAATATGTGACGACACCACAAGAGTATAATTTTATCATTAAATTGCTGTATTACTAGTGCAATATTTAGGTGGATAAGTCCGGCATCGGCTCGCGTGGTTGTTTTTGTCCCTAAATCTGTAACGTCACTGTTCGCTATTGTCGTTTTTAAATTTGTAGGGTAATCAACAAACTTCATCGTAACTTGTTAGGTTGTCAATGCGTCATTAATATCCTTTGTGTTTGTCTTGATTTGTTCATAGGTGATATCTTGTCACCAGGGAATCTGTCTGTTTGTTTGTTTTATAGATCAGTACAGTACAGTAAGTACAATTTTTGATTTTAGACAGTTTGAATTAGAATTTTTCATTCCACGATAAAATCACCAACGTTTTTATCTGAAGTGTCGAGAGCCTTTGAAACTGGTGTGATTGTATGAAAAGAGGTGGAGGAAGCTGGGCAGGTCTGCAAGGAGAAATGAGGATGAAGAACATTTGGCACTCGACACTCATCCTACTGAGTAAGAGACTTGGCGTGAAGTTATATTTAAATGTGTCAAATAACGTCATCGTCATTTAATTAAATCATTTTTAAAACACTGAAAAATAATGTCACAAAGTAAATATATTATTAGCACAAGTTTGTGCTAAGCAGATGTGAAAAAAAAGAAAAATCTCAATCCTAAGCACGTCTTTTGTTTAGTAACTTAATTAATAAAATTATGATAGAATTTATTTTATGAAATTTGGTAAACGATAAGAATTTGGAATTTAAGTCCCCATTATGGTAATGTTTGGCTTGTTATCTTTGACAATATTTGATAATAAGAACCTTGTGGAGATTTATATCTGAGATATTTACATAATAGCCCTTTTGAATCTGTTCAGATACCCTAGATTGAAACTGGTCAGTCAATTTTATCAAGATTATCCTAAATAACGCAAATGGCGATTGTCCTTGAATAATTTTCAATGTAAATTTTATTTTGCGTGTTTTAGGTTAACGCCACATTATTATTTGCAGCTAGAGATTCCGAACAAATGATGTCAATGTGAAATTTTTTATATGACTGTCAAAATTTAATAAGCACAGTTTTATTAATCATTTTCTATTAAAGTTGGTTTTACTTTGTAAACATTTATGTTTATTATTTTAGTTAGAATATAAATTAAAAATTTAAGTGAACACTTCAACTTTCGTTTGCACTTTCGCTAATCTTTGACTTGCGAAGATCCATAAACTTCACTTTTGGGGTCGCAGTACGAATAGTGTGATATGTAGAAAACAAGCTACGTTTTCACTGCAATCGCTGACAAAGTGTTTGACTTTTCAATCGTAAAATTAATGTTTTAAATTAAATGGAGTCTGTTTGTGCTTAAGATAACTCTCGCAAGATGACAGAGGAGTTAATGTTCATTTCACTCTGAACTCATTATCAATTGAAGTTATAATATAGAAGCTTAGTTATTTAAATTAAAAGATAGATTTCTTTACATTACGTTATTTTTTTTGATGTAATGCACACATGCTCTTCATTTTAAACAGAGACTGTTTGTCTGTTTTACGATTACTTTGCCAGTAAAGAATTGATTGTGATGTTTATTTTTTTTAAGATAATTTATGATTTAGAGTGTGGTCTCGTATAAGTTTAATGAAGCAGAGTTTTTGTATACCTACGTAAATGACGTAATGAAATTAGAGTTGCCTTTTTGCAGCTTTGTTGCGCTTAAATTATTTGATACTATGACTCCCAATTATATTCCTAATGTGGCGCCTTACTCATAGTTAAGTAACAAATTAATAGGTTTTAGTTGTTAATGGGTTGGTCGGTGCGGACAGATTACATTATCACAGTAATTACTGACCAGTTTAAACATTCATAGACAGATGTGAGATTGATCGCCGCCTCGTAATAGTAAGAGCAGTAAATGTCGTGTTTCAGTTAACGATTGCTTTCAGTTGCATCCCTATTAATGTGGCGCTATACTTCTTTAGTTGGATAATTGATACGTTTTGGTTGGTAATGGGTTTGTGGGTGCAAACGGTTGCACAGGTTGGCCATTGATTACTGCTGCCTTGATTAGTGACCCATAAACACCATAGAACGTTAGCTCCCAGGTGCATCCGTAATATAAGACGTTACGCTTACTTTCCTTTTGACAGTACGAAGAGAATTAAGAAGAGTTGTAAAGCAGACCCTTTGTCCGCGCGCCTAACGTAGGAACAACTAGAATTGACGCTTGAATGATGATGATAATAATTAGTTAAAATAATAAAAAAAATCTGTCTTTGTTGTAAATGGGTTCTGGTGGTACTGGTTCTGGCAGAGGTAGACTGACGCTCCATCCTCATTGCGTAAAATATGATTACTCCCATTATAAAGTTAGTTTCTACTTTCGGAACATACTATTAACAGTAATAAGGTGTTTATGGTAAGCAGGAAGCTGTGTCGAATTCCATGAGATTTTGAAAAATGTGATACGTGAACTACGTAATTCCAAAATGTAGGTATAAATATACAACTGTTAAGAAATGTTTCTATATGTTGGTATTATACATATAAATACACACTCTTTATTTTAATTTGATCAATTAATAAGTGTAACAAAAATTGTTTATATTAGTAGTAACAATTTATATTAGTGTAATTTATATTTGCTAAATTGAAATTTATTATAATTTGATTATTATAGATATGTAGATAAGAATTTTGTTGCATAAAACAATCATAAACCGAATTTATTAATATTCTAAACTGAATAATAAACAGATTTTGATAAAATTATGCTTAATTAACAAATGACTTTTAGAATTCTTTCTTAAGGTGATTTTCGGAATGTTCTAGGTAGTAAATCATCACACTACAACTCCTAAGAGTCTTATACATAATGGCTAGTGCAACCGTGGTAAAAAGTTAATTTTAATTTAGAAGAGAGCTAATTTAATATTATGTAATATCTTCTACTAAAATCCATTATCACAAACCATATCCGCGTTAAAAACTTTCATTCCATATATTTCGTGTTACAACTCAATCAAAACATAATTATCGATGTCTTCCGTTAAACATCATTATCGCTAATTCACATCACTATCGCTAGAGATTGCACGTTATGTAATATCGAGATTACATACAATTACAGTGTACATTATTAGCTCGATTCGATAAGGTAAGAATGAAAGCTAAGACCGTATCGATATATATCATACAGAAGTGCGAGGTGTCTCATTATTTTAATTGCTTATCATTTTTTGTTGCGTGGTGGTATCCAATTAGTTATTGGATTAGTGATGTGACGGTATAATTGCCCGCCAGTGTTACTAATTTTTATAAATATTTTCCCTAAAATCGAAAATAAAAATAATAAGTAGTAATAAGCAATATACGTTTTTAGTATATGTCTTAATTTTTTAGTTATATATGCTGGCATTAAATAAATAGTTCTTATAATATTTAGGGCCACATGCGCGTTCCTGGGTTAAGTATTTAACACTGAATTAGCGCCTAGCTAGGGTTAAATCATCTCATGTTTGACAGTTTAACTCAATAACCCGGGCATGTGCAAGTCGCCCTTACTCAATTAAATTGTTTGAGCTTTGGATTATCAAAGAATGTAATATAATCTTACCTACTTATTTTATTTCCTGAAATAAGCCCTCGAAATATTCAGCTCCCCAAAAATCCTATATCACCTAATTTTCCCTTTAATTTGGGGGGAAATCCTTATAGTTGTTAACCGTGTCACTCACTAGTGTAATGTAATAATTTAGATACAGATTCCTGAATTAGGTATTTCATTTTGCTGTCGATGGCACTCTAGCAAAGATTCTCTCGTGTTTGTATCACTGCCTTTCTTTTCGACAAAGTTACTTACGTAAGTGATTAGCTTAGTATGACAGCCCGAATGCTGTCAATGCGCCTTTAACATATTTTGTAACGCGTGTTTCTTACCAACAGGAGACGCTTCTGCTGGTTTGCCTACTAAATCATAATCATCACATAACATCACATCCTTTTCGGGAATCGAACCCTAGTGAGGCATTTACCATGTGCGTTAAACCAAGGACGGTTATTTATGAGTAGATGCTGTTGAGATCTCAAATACTCCGTCAACATCCTCTTGGCAGTAATTTGACGATTAAATTTAGATCACGATTATGATAAATATTTTAATCCTCATATAATTATTGGTTTCTTAAATGTCTTTCGTAATTCATGTGAATTTAGGTATTCCTTTGAAGTTAGAGATTGTGCGCATATATCATCGTATAAGGTAATGCATTTTGTACAACTTGTGAAGAACTGCAGTTCTTAGGGTTCCTTACTTATGCCGAAAACAGAATATTTAGAATTCCGTTTCGTTCATTTTGTTATAAAGCTTTACTGCGAAAAAAAAATGGTAGCGAGATGGAGACACTATACCTTTCCTGAGGTTGTAACACTTTAAAATTATAAACTTTCAATAGTCCCTGACCAAACCTACAAAAATGTATAATAATGTAGCTAAAAACCATTTCGATCAAGCCAACTTTCGGTCCACCCGTTTAAAAGTTATGATGGCACAGATTCGCAGACACACACACACACACACACACACACAAACCTATAATTTTAAATCTAAGATACACCTCAGATTTTTAAGATTTTACTAGATTCAGAAGTCCAATATTCTTCAGTTTTTGATGTTTTTAAGATGAACTACTTACTTTCAACATCGAAACTTTACCAGAATTGGTTTCATACATAACAAAAGAAGAATCGTCACCATACATCAACTAATTACTTCCTTCGACTATTCGCGTGTGCCCTGATTTTATCTCTGCTTTGCACTTCTGGGATACTGGTTTGAAGATACTTTATGAATTAACAAATAAATGTTCATTTAGAAGCCTGTAATTTAAACTATTCGCACCTATATTTTTTTGTGTATTACACAGTATGTGTTTAGTTATAGGTAATCATAATTCAAATAAATTGTGTCCGTAGGTATTTCAGTTTAATTTGCGGTATAAACATTAATATTTTAATATATGTCGCGTTATAATAATTTCTGCTTAACTTGATCGTTAGATTGTAATTGGTACTTGCTGTATTGGCCAAGTGTTATCGAACATAGTTATGAATTACTATAAAATATATATTTTAAATAAATAATAAATTAAATGTTCCGGAACCCTCCATGCCCGAGTGCGACTGGCACTTGGAAGCTTTTTTATCACTGTATGGGAATCCGTCCCTTTCGGTACAAGAATTTGTGTGAGGGCCACCGCGCTAGATCCGGTCTCATTAATTAGGATTCAAGAATTTAAATTTTTTGCCATGTTCTACATTTATTCGGAACTGACTGTTTTTGCAGTGAAATTTTAAACGCAGTTCACATGAAGTGATGATGGCTTCTCGAAATAAAAAGTATTTTTACGCCCATATCCGAAAGGGTAAGCAGAGGCACAACCAAGGACACCCATGACTAGAAGACACTAAGTCCACAGTGGGATAGGTGGCAAGCCTATCGCCAAACCATGGAAACATCCAATCCCGAGCAAGTTTTTCGTTAAACCATATTTTGTTTTTGTGTCCGACCCTGGAATCGAACCCAGGACTTTAACCAGGAACCCAGGAACCCGAAGTTTAGTCGAACATCTGAACCGCTAGACCACAGAGGCGATCAATGGCTT
>NJDD01000583.1:18816-31932 GCA_002245505.1 Calephelis nemesis
TGACCAATGAGTTACACGGCGTGTTCGTACGTTTATGAATGTAAACAAGATCTGTTTTAAAACCTTGAACCCTTTAATTAGATTCATTAATTGCCCCAACTGTTTAGTTGTCCAAATACTGCTTTAGAAATTATATCAAATCCAAGAATAGAAGACATCCTGAAAAACTGTTTGAAAATATAAATAAAGTAGCTGCTGCCGGCGGCTTCGCTCTCGTTTTCACAGGAACCCGTTGTGCGGCCGGGATCAAAATTAGCCTATATGTTAATCCAGGTCCAATCTATCTGTCTTCCAAATTTCAGACAAATCTGTTCAGCTATTCGAACTTGAAAGAGTAACAAACATCCATATATACATACTTGAAAATTTTCTCATTTATAATATTATTAGGATTTAAATAGCTTTTCTTACGTTTTGAGATTTTTTTAAAAGAGTGATTCCTGGCGTTAATTCTAAATGTAATTGAATTTGGTAGAATTAGGTTCTTCGTCTTTTAATTATTACTTTCCCTTTAAGCTTTGGCGTTTAATACCAATTTGGACATACTGAGTTTTTGAAGTTTCTTTTGCTATTTTAGAAAACTTTTTTTTTCGTTAGGTTTTTATAATAATGATAATATTTGTTTATTGTTCACTCTCACACAATCTACAAATATTTTTTTAAAGATGTAATACAAACCTAGTTTGACATTTTTGTGAGTCTGGTGCCTATTTTAGGTAGAATATATCTGAGTTGCAGAAATATAGGAATATCTCAACGATGTCTGTGGAATATAGACAAATGATTATTTACTGAAGGGAGGGAAGATATTGTGCTGTGTCGAAACAATATGAGCTACCAAGTATCGACATCAATTTTCCGAAGAACGATTAACGATAAACTATTTGAATAATCGTTTAAAATATTAATCGTACATTAGTTACGCATATTTCGCAGTTATATGAAATATTTAATGAGATTTTGTGTCATAGCAAGAACAATGTGGTTACAAAATTTTATGTTGTAATATTATTTATCATCTGTCTTATAGTTTAGCCATGTTGGTATACAAGTGGACAGACAAATAATACATGTCGTAATCGAGTATACCTACTTTGGAGGCTTTAGAGGCAGAGACGTCAATTGACATAATATGTCATAAACTGTACTCGTAATAGTAGGGGAACCCGCAATACTAAATGTATGGTAACTCAAGAGTCATGGGGATTCATTGGCCAGAGTTTGTCGATTAAATAGTGGAGAGTAAAAACTATCATGTGAGGTTTTTCATGCAGTTTTTTCATTACCATGCAGGGCGTTGAGTGTCTAGAACCTAAAATAACAATTATAGTCGCTTAGTCATTGGCGAGCTCATCAGATATGTATAATGTTATGGTTAATATGTCTCTAAATATAAAAATTCACTTATTGGCTTGCAATAAACCTGCTTTACTTTAATCTGACATGCTCGAGTATATTAAGCCAAAAAGTTAGACAGATAACTCTAGATGTGCGCCTCTATATAGAGATTTGATACATAATGGAGGTGTTTTAACAAAGGTACCGGGTATCTCCCGTATTTTATTCTGACGCGCATAAGTTACTGCCAAAATTATTTCTTAAAATTTTTGGATTACTGTAGGGGACACCCCTACTATAAGTAAAAAAATAAAGAAAATTTTGAGTTCACAACAGATAAAATGAAAATAGTTATCTTTTTGTAAGGCCGTTAGACATCTTAATGGTAATGGCAGTTCTATGTAGAAAACGAAATTTCTGGGAAGTTTCTAACATTGTGTTTCTCGTGTAAATACATAGATATAATTAGGAGTGCTGTACTTTTTGGAATTAGAAGACGAGCAAACTAATTTACTGATGGTGAGAAGTTATCGACGTATGTGTAGAAGTGAAGGGTTACCTATTTTCGATTACATATAACACATGGTACAGAAATTTACTTAAAATGAATAGAAATTAAAAATAACATTTTGTTGTTGCAGGAAGAGCTCGACTTGACAGCCGTGAACAAAGCGGCGATGATGGAGCTGCCCGCCGCGAAAAAGTGGCAGATCTATTGCAGCCGGCGACCACCACCTGGACAACCGCCTCCGCTCACCACCGCGCCGCAAGTAGAGGATTACATTAAAGCTCTGAATGAAATCGCCGATGTAAGTATTTACGTACATACAAGTACATTTCTTCCCCATTTTTTACAAATATTCCCCGTGTTGGTCCGGGCTCCTTTCCAGAATAGACCATTTGCCTTTCTGCCAGGCAGCTCGTGAAAGGCGAGCATAGGCTTACCGTCACTAACATGACTTTTGACTAGGTGGTAAAGTTTCGCAGCTACTCGTCCAGATTATGACCAAAGCCTTACCTATTCCTGCCGACATAACGTCAGTGTTTGTCGTTGAAGTGTTCCGGTTCGAAGGATAAGGTAGCCAGTAAACTTACTTTTGCTTAAGGCCTAAGATCCCGGCCTCAGGTTGGCAACGCACTATTACCACCTTTGGTGTCTCTAGCCTTCCATTATCATAAAATAAAACGTACATGACAAATACATACAAGTATTTTTCTTTTTGATAGAACTTAGGATGCAACTATTTTTTTAATCAACACTTTCCGAAGGATAGATTAAAAGTCTGTAGAAATGTCATGTACTAAACGTGTTTTGTCTCTGCCTGTTACTATCGTTAGAAGAATACAACGATAATTTAAAATTACTTTAGTGAGTGCGCAACAAAGTCACCACCAATGTCTTTGAGTGTACTAAAACTAACTCTGTCATGTGTTGTTACTATAATTAATATATTTTATGTATATTTATTTATTTTTATACGTAATCCACCCAATGTAATAATATAATTAAATTAATGAAATAACGAAATCAGACTTAAAACTATGAGTGGGAGGGCAACCCATGCCCAAATCCAAGGCTTATTTAGTGCAAATTCTTAATCAGTCCCTGAAAAAATCTCACTCTGTCTCCTTACATTTTATTAATAAACCAGCGTAATACATCTTTGGTTTACGTTTTAATCTTAATCACGGTCGGTTAAGAAAACCTAATAACAATAACCATTGTTTAAAGGTCCTATAAATTTTAAAGAAAGAAAAAATTTCGCCCAAGGCACATTGCGAGAAACGAAAGTTATGGCCATTCTAAAATGTGAATTTCATCTGTAATGATAAACTCATTTAGTGTGTACTCAGAATTGTGTATCTATAGGACATAACTACCCGCGTTAACGGGTTAGAAAGGAATTAAAAATCACGGGACTTGAATCCTCAGTAGCTTAATTGGTTAGAGCATTCGTCGGCTTAAGACGAAAGGTTACAGGTTCAAATCCTGTCTGGGGCGAAATTTTTTCTTTCTTTAAAATTTATAGAATATTATCCCAAGCACAGGGCAAGTGCTAAAATAAAAATACATTGTTTAAAGGTATTATTTTCTATTTCTTAGTGTAGGACTGTGACAACACGATCGCTCATTAGCGAAACATTCTAGTCGTTTAGATTACCTACTAGATTAATTCACCACTGCAGTCAGGCAGATGAGATAGCAGGATCATATAGCGACTCTTTCTCGATATCACCATGTTACCTTTTTAGTGTAGCCAGTGTCGTGTTTCCGTTTTTAGGAAAGACTAAAATATAATATTAAATAAACTTCTTCCGTCTTATTAATAATTACGGAATAAAGTACTCTTAGGCCCAACTTGTTATTATAGTCCTTCTAGTTAAATTTAGTTGATTGATTAATTATAATAATAATATAATAATTATATGGTAATTGATATTATATTCTGTATCTGTAGATATCTACAGATATCTACAGACTATAATATCAATTTACTTTTACTCTTACGTTAATCAATAGTCAATAGTCTATAGTCAAGTACTTTTATTCAACATTGGATAAAATAGAATATGTCCTTCATTTTTGAACAGATTTAAATTTTTTTTGAAAGGTCGTACTTGTACGGGTTGTTTCTATTGCCATTAAGTCTGAATATCAGATTCAAGAAGAAGATAATTTTTCATGTAGGTCACTAATACTTTTTGAAATCGACGTTTTATTTTATTTATAAAATTCCCGGGTCTCAAAGGTCGTTCCTGGACTCCTCCGAAATGGCTTGACCGATTCTCATGAAATGTTGTGAGCATATTGAGTAGGTCTGAGAGGCCATCATCTATTTCTCATACCCCTAAGTGATAATGGCGGCTCACTCTCACTTTTTACCAAAATCACATTAAAAAAATAGCAGAATAACGTCTGCCGCGTCAGCTAGTAATTTATAAATCTAATAAAAAAAATCTCATATATTAAAATTAAACTCATAATTGAAACTGTTTCTATGTCAAAATGTATTTTAATCGGCCTAATTTGATTAGGCTAAGCCCTAGACCATCGCTTAACTATTGATATTTCTATTTACAGGCATTCGCATCTTCAGAAGGACCATCACCAACGGAAGCGTGTGCACTCGTAGACGGCCTGAAAACTGCGCTTCGGACGCGGGCCCATAGCTTCGTGATACGGTTTATCAAGCAAGGAGGTCTCACATCTCTACTGGAGGCCCTGCAGCGTGCCCCTCGAGATGATGCCGTCACCAGGCACAACCTTATCGCGGGGATCAAGGCTCTTATGAATAATTCTGTAAGTGATAAATTACACGACCCGATCTAACCTCAAAGCAATTATATACTTGTGTTGTAGTGTTAGTAAAGGAGACTTATATATACAAAAGAATAGAGACATATACGTATAGAGAATGAAACAACTTTTGTAAATATCGTAATATGTGATGAACAAAGATGCTTTGATTATTGCAAGTTTTTGACCCACTTACGTCTTGTGCAAACTGTCATAAAATTTAACATGAAGTTCTTGGTATACTCTATTGGATACTTTAATCTGACATGCTTGAGTATATTTTCAAGGCAAAAAAAATAGACACAACCCTACACGCGCACTTCTATATAGAGATTTGATACATAATTGAGGTACCTATGCCTAACCATGGTACAGGGTATCTAGCATATTAAATCCTCTTTTGGGCATTTCTACTACAGAGACCGTTTTGAAGATTTTAAATTATGTTAATCTTACATAATGAAATGGTATGGTTGGGATGGATGCTGAAGGTGCACTCTTAATATGTAACCCCATGGAACGGACAACTAAGCTATAGGTAGATAGGTTATTATGACACCGTAACGAAAACTTATGTGATAGTTTAGATACATATCAAACTTCAAAATTCCTTTTACAGTTTTTGTTGGAAACAAGTGGTTAAATATTTAGCAGCTTTTCAGCCCACAATGTATAGTGAACAAAGTATATTATGCATTAAGCGCGCGTTGCGAGCTGTAAGTGCCAACCTAATACACTGTTTTATTACATTGCTATTTTTAGTAAAAATGTGTTATTTATTAGATATTAAATAAAACATCTAGTTGCGTTAGATAGTATTAATGTAATAATAGTGACATAAATAAAAAAAATACATTTTTTAATGAAAAAATCATGAAATTCCAATTACATATGCATGTTTATCATGTACAGAATCCATGGTTGCATTTTTCGTTAAGCTGTCTCTCACACGGTGTATATGTGTATGAAATAACTTATCTGAAAGCTTATATTATTCTAAAGTTGTATTTATTTTATAATCAGTTAGATATATGTTAAAATTCTAAGTATTTTACTATAGATAAAGGTATGTATATGGTATTAGTTTTTAGACGACAACGTTAAGAGACAACATTCGGCCATGTCAATAAATTGCCTAACTTTAGGAAAAACACCTCAGTTTAATGATACAAGTTTCACAATAATATCATGTTCGGATAGTGCATTCAAGTGGAGAAATTGTTTATTTTTATAGCTTTTAGATTTAATGATAAAATGTGCATTTTTAATGAAGTCTTGTCATTATTTTGAGGGTTTTGTCTTGGTATTTAAATTTCTGTTATATTTTTGAGTGCAAAAATGACGGTGTTACAATTTTTTAATGATTGTGTGGTTGGTTTTAAAAAGAGGAACTTATGATTTCACTCATTTGTTTTCGGACATTATTGGTTAATTTTGACGACAATTGTAAAATGGTTATGATTTATATTCTTAATGCGTCTTAAAAAAAATGTAATCTTAATCAATTCAGTGTTTTTCTTGGAAAAGCAAACTAGAGCGATAAACCAAAATACGGCTTTCATTATTATTAGTATTTTTTTTAAATTTAATTTTATTTATTTTTTGTTAACAACAACGGTTGGAGAATTATTCACGTAATATCAAATTTACAGACTGGTCGAGCTCATGTCCTGGCGCATCCGACTAGCATCGATCTCATAGCACAGTCACTAGATACGGAGAATGTTAAGACTAAAGTGGCGGCGTTGGAGATTTTGGGGGCTGTATGTTTGGTGCCCGGGGGGCATAAGAAGGTAAGATTTTTAATGTTAAGTTAAAGGCAACAAGCAGACGTATTTCCTAATGTAATATACGAGTATCTCTCACATATTATAGACGCGTAAGATCGCCTCTGTGCTCTAGCTGGGTCCGGCGTCGGACTTGACTTCTAGATTTCCTGGGTTCGATTCCCGGGTCGAGCAACAAAAAAAATTAGAAAATGTGTATGTTCAGTTTCCGAAGAAAAATAACGTTACTCGAGATCGGATATGTGCCCGGTTGGCGATAGGATTGCCACCTATTACGTTGTGGGACTTAGTGTCTCCGGCTAGTCGTGGATGCTCTTCGGGAATACGGGCGTGAAGATACTTTTAGAGGTTTTGTTGCTATCAAAAATTTCACCTTTATAACCTTGCAATTGTATAATAAGAATATCCCTTAGAAACATGGTACAGAGACCAGTCAGTTTTTTAAACAGCATGACAGGTTGCAATTAGCAATAAGCAACTAGTCGTACGGAAAACCTGCGTTTAACTTTCATAACATCAAGTGACGCAACCAAACATAGGAAGTGCGACGAGGAATGCAAAAGAAGTATATTAATGGTAATGTATAACGCGAAAAAAAATGACGTTACCCAGGATTGGATAAGTACCCGATTGGCTATATGCTTGCCACCTATCACATTGTGGGACTTATAGTGTCTTCGGCTAGTCGTGGGTACCCTGGTTGTGCCTCTGTCTACTTCTTTTTAAGATGTAAATGTGTGTTGTCAGTCTGTGGCTGGCATGTTAACCTTCTCGTTGTTAGTTTTCTGGCAACCCTGGTCTTAATATCTAAATACAACAATGATGAGCAATTGAAATTACGGTGACATGAATAGGTAAGATAATGGCCAACCACTAACTTTGCCCCAACGACATGAATAGGTAAGTCTTTGCCCACTAGTAATGTATTTAAATTTATATTACAAATTTGTTGTACAAAGGCAACATAGGTCATTTGTATTACGTACTTGAAAAGACATTACTTACATACGGTATACATTTCGTAGTTGATATAAGAAATAGTATGTAAGGTCTTAGATATTTGCGTAGTTTTTCGCTATCTTCTGGGAACCACTTAACCGACTTAGAATAGAAATCTCAAAGTCCACTAGGGATCTTCAGCTTTATCCAAAAAAAATTTATCAAAATTCCTTCAGTTTAAGAATATGTAACAAGTAGAGACAAAACTTTTGCATTAGTTATATTATTATGAATGAATTCTGTGATTTTCAACTTAATTACTATAATTTTGAAACACTTATAACATTTACTTACATGTTTTTTTCTTTTATTCATTAGAATCAAATCCGACGAACTTCGTATCGTTTGACGTTAAAAACGACTAACAGTGTATGAATTAAAGTATTGTTTTTCTCATTTTCCCTATTCTACCGGGTTTTATTTTCATAGGAACTTCCTCCTGACAAAAAATAATACAACAAAATAATAGAAAGTTAGATTAAAAATTAAAAAAAATCTCGACACAAGAACTTAATTTCCCTTTAAAAAGTTAAAAATTTGCTGACATTCGGTTCATCTCCCCACTTTCACCCCCCACAACTCTTAAACGGCTCAACCGATTTTCATCAAACATGTATAAGAACACTCACACGTAAGTTATCAATACAAAAAAACACATCAATACAAAAAAAAAACAACTAAATTGAAATCATTGCATTCGTTTGGGAGTTATGATGCCGCAGACAGATACACAGACAGACACTTCAAACTTATAACACCCCTCTTGTTTAGTCGGGGGTTAAAAAGTCGGGCGTGATGTGTATCTGTGTTTGTAATTTGTATTGTATCTATATTTTACTCTACAGGTACTAGAAGCGATGGTCCACTACCAGAAGTACGCTGGAGAACGTGCCAGGTTTCAAGGTATCGTCAACGAACTGGACCGCAGCACGGGGGCTTATAGAGATGACCTTGGACTTAAGACTGCCATCCTCTCGTTCATCAACGCAGTACTCAACTATGGGCCGGGCGAAGAGAGCTTGGAATTTAGGCTCCATTTGCGTTATGAATTGCTGATGTTAGGGATACAACCTGGTGAGTCTTTTGTTGTTTATTTTTAAAATGTTTATATTATATTATACTAGCTGCGCCCCGCGGTTTCACCCGCGTAAGTCCCAATCCCGCGGGAATTCCCTGATAAAAAGTTATTCTGGGTCTTCAGCTACCTACATACCAAATTTCATCGTAATCGGCTTTGTAGTTTTTGCGTGAAAGAGTAACAAACATCCATACATCCATACATACAAACTTTTGCATTTATAATATTAATAGGATTATATATTGTATTATATTATATAAAGTTTATTTTATAAAGTGAAAAGGGCTAAATAATTAAAAAAAACTTTTTAGGGGGGCTGGGAGGTTGACAGAAGTGTATGTACTTTCACGTATTCTGCCTACATAGTAAATAATTCTCATATCCCATACACTTTATGTATTGAAGTTGCTCTGATGAAAATCTGTTGGATTACCTCCTAGCCTACATCGAACAGAAGACATTTTAAATGAACCACGTATATAGAATATGTAATATAAAATAGAATTATCTTTTGCAGTTATCGAAAAACTACGCAAATACGAGAACGAAACCGTTGACCGACACATCGAGTTCTTCGAAATGGTCAGGAATGAAGACGAAAGGGAGTTGGCTCGGCGGTTCGACAAACAGACGGTGGACACGAAGAGCGCGGCGGCCATGTTTGAGTTGCTGCGACGTAAGCTCAGCCACACTGCCGCCTATCCGCATCTGCTGTCCATGTTGCAGCATTTGCTGCTGCTGCCATGTAAGTATATGCTCTGCAGTTGAGGATGAAAGGGAAAGGGTTTTACAAATAGCGGATATATCATGAGTGATATGGTCATGTTAAAGTTGCTGCAACGCACTACTGTTTTCTTATATGTTGCAAAGTTGCTGCCATATACATCCGTCGCTGGTCTTCTTGCTCAAGTTTAAAGAGGGGTAGATTGACGAGACAGCCTGGGCTCCTTTGTAGAATATAAAGCGCAGAATTCACTGCATGGACTGGTCTGTGGGCAGGTCTGCAGACATGTCCGCCGGAGCTCCTTATTATTGTATAGGTTTGTGTATCGTGTTTGCTAGTGAAAGACCATCGCAGGCGGCCTGGCTTTTAGTAGTGAGGTCCGTCAGATATATCCCTGAACCCCTGCCTAAGACAACCTCTTTTAACACTATTAACACGGAGTAAAGTACTCCAAGGTTCAACCTGGTAGTATAGTCTTTCTAATAACGTGATAGAAGCTACAATATCACCTAATGATGTTATAGCTTCTTTATTATTTATGTGCAGGAATGGAACCCATAATTCAAAAGCTAATAGTAATCATATTGTAATTTCACAGTTATATGACACAGATTATATAAATTGCAACTTTATCAGTGCAGGCGTCCTTAATCTGCAATAGTATGCGTTTGCAGAGTGTATGTGCAAATTGTTTTTCTATTTGTGTATGGGTGTATAGTAGATGTAGTGTATGTGTGTTGTGTCCCAGTGGAGTACAACCCGTGCGCGCAGCACTGGCTGCTGGTGGACCGCGTGGTGCAGCAGCTGGTGCTGCAGCAGTCCGCCGCCGCCTCGCGGGCCAACAGCGAACAGGGCGCGACCGACAACACCTCCGACCAACAGAAGGTAACTGCTTCTGTTCTTTGATATTTTTACTTCTTGACATTATGCTATTGCTGTTTTTTTATAATGCAATTAAAACAAATGTATATTTATGTAATATTGAATAACATTCATTTAAACCCAGACTTGTTAAAATTAATGTTATTTTGCAGCCCTACGATCCTGATGTAGCGCCATTAGAAATCAACGTCGGTGAAATAGTACACCTTCTGGCTAAAGAAGAAGAGCTCGTGGCGGCGCGGACCAAAGCGGACAATTTGGAAAAGGAAAATGTCGACCTCGCCACCGAGCTAGCTAAAAAGGTATATAATATTATACATAATATACTATATAATGCTCGCAGTACCATTGCGTCATATATTAAAACTAATATTCCATCAATTTCGCTGAAACCATTTCAACACGTTCACTAAGTTTGAAGTCAATTTTGATATTGCTGTGCACGTGTTTAACAGTCGATTGACCATCATATATTTTATTGATAATAATATTATCATAATAATAAGCATACTTCATGAGAATAATTAGCATTTAACACATTGATAACTCAAGTTTTGGGTTATAAAGTATGACATATAATCCAAATTCAATTACTTTGGTTAATGGAATATTCAACCCACTATTTGAGTATTCATGAAAGTAATATTCACCATTTTAATATTTGTTACACATAAATATTATATTCCATGCAAATATAATGGCTGTTATTTTTAAATATCTTATATTAAAATATTGATAGTGAGCGAAATATCGACAAACTGTATTTAATTTTACGTACGCACTTATATAAGGTTAAATATATAGATAAAAACTATCTCACACGTAAACATAAATCTGGATGAGGTAATATAATTGTCATTATGTGATTTTTTTCAAAATTTATATTTGTTTTTATACAAATTGATCTATCCTAATGTAAACAAATTATGTTTCTGATATAGCTACGATTTGTCATCTATGATAACAAGTAATATATATTTTAGTAATATGAATAATTATCAGAAATACAGACGAATATGTTCATCACACAAATGTGTGTCCGTGTCGGTAACCGAATCCAAGCCTCGTGAATGCTGGGCGCCATAAGAGTGTACGCTAACCCTACCACTCGATTTTTTAATTTGATCTTACAGTATGACCTAAACTTAATAGCAGTTAAAATTTTACCAAATATCTAATTGCAATTAAAATAACTATCAGATCAAAAGCTTGTGAAACTTTAATAATTATTAATTTAAGAATTTTCCCAAATTTGGCACCTGAGTATTGAGTACATTACTCAGTAATTATAAAGCCGTTTTCGCTCACAATGTCGTTTCTAATTATGGTGTAATAAGGCAGGACCAATTATGCTAAATGCTTATATGAAAATCATTTCAATTTAATTTTAGTATATGCGACATTGGCCTTTTTTGCGTTCGCATATAGGCAGAAATACACCCTGTTTTTTTTTAAATTTTGTGGTACTGAATCTTACCATCATAATGTATGAAAATGATATGCTTATTTTTTTAATACAAAAAAAGTAATGAACAATATGACAGGATTATTTTTCTGCCTTCGATATGCTTTATTACATCACTCATATCCATAACGGGTAGTGGTAATTTTAACCTTAATATGGCGCACGCGGTGACTGATTACTAACAGGAGAAACAAGTGGACCAGCAGAGCCAGGAGAAGGAGGAGCTCGAAGGCGTGGTGTCCAGACTCAAGGACAGGCTTGAGAGAGAGACCGCGGCGCACATGGAGTGCACTGAGAGAGCCCGCGCCGCTGCTAATAGGGCATTACATCTTGAGAGACAGGTAATTAGGGAATTAATTGAAAAATCTTCCTAAGTGGAAATCACGAGAGACAGGTAATTAAAAATATTGAATGTGTAAACCGCAAACCGCTGCGGTGATGCGTAGTTTAAATTTGTACTGAAAAATCTTAATTTGTATATAAAAATGGCACGGTGTACCACATTGCCACCGCATCTATGTTTAAATCCGTGTGAACGCACACCGGAGCGGTATGCGGTGACAATGTGATATCCGCCGAAAATGTTATTTGTGTCTTTAGTTTGCTCGTGTGAAAAAAATAGTGGTGACATCAAGCGAGTAACTCCCTCGGCCAATTAAGCAGTAGTTTGTGATTGTCCTTTCTATTATTCTAATTTTTTTGTAAATTACGTCATTCGAATTCAAAATCAGTTGTATTTTACAATTACATAAACAATTATTGGTCGTATCTAATACATATTTTATTATGAAATTTGTAAATTCGTGTAGAAAGAAGAAATATTTTGACTTATTTGACTATCAACTGTTTACCATATATGATGGCTTATTACCGGTATCAGATGGCCGGGAGATAGATCGGATCCCCGCCGTCACTTACGTAGTAGTCTCGGATCCCCCAAGAACTGTTTTTTTACAGATACAATGACAAATTTGGAAAGATAAAGTTACCCATTAACACATCTATAACAAAATAAAAATCTAAAGTAAAAAACAGAATGCAAACAAAGTACCATACAATAATAAATCATAGAGTGCTGCGTTGCATTAAAAGAAGACACGCAGTAATTTTTGTTAAAGATAGATTGCTTCAATTGTGGTATATGCGCTTGACAACGCTCTACATAGTCTTTGTTTATATACCACGTGGGAATACACAAAAGTGCTACGTGCGTACGTACGCTTGTGTCCGTGGCGGGGGGCGTTTGTCAGCTTTGTTCTAGATTCTACAAATAAGCTTTGATTTAAGTTGTCGTTTTGCTAAATAGTAAATTCTTCGTCGATACGTCCTTTAATGCACGGCAATTAAATTTAACTAACGACACTCCATAATATTATGTTCTTCGCGAAGAGAACCGTCATGTTTTCATGGAGCTGGATCAAGTCGCGAGTTCATACGCGTCTGGCTGTCGGTTTGTGGTTTTTCGTCGTTGGCGTCTTTGTCACTCAGTTCCAGGTTTGCCTTGCGTTCTTTTTTTTAAATTCAAAGCAAGGTACTTAATGAGTG
>NJDD01000583.1:37389-81694 GCA_002245505.1 Calephelis nemesis
CCTGCCGCACGTGCGGGGCGCGGCCAAGGTGTGCGTGGAGCAGCTCGAGCGGGACGTGGCCGCGCTGCGGGCCGGCCTCCGGGAGGTCGCGAGGGAGCTCGACTACCACGCCTCACTGCCGCCCGCGCCCGGGGACAGCTTCGTGCCTGTCATGCGGGACTTCCACGCACACGCGCTTTGTTCTTTCACGCAGTTAGAAGATCTCTTCCAGGTATATCAGAACTTATTTTTAATGTCATGCGTACCTTTTTGCTTCTCGCAAAAAAACGTGACATTTGTCAAGATCTACTTTTTTTACCTAAAGTCAGATTAAATAAATTCGGTTTAATCCCCCTTTACCTTTCCCTTTGTCTTTTCGTACATATCGCATGTCAAATATCCCACGCACCCAATTAATTGACGCCCTTTTAACAAAAAAAGTATATTCACTCCATAGGTAGGCAGAGGCACAACCAGGGCACCCACGACTAGCCGAAGACACCAAGTCCCATAATGTTATAGGTGGCAAGCCTATCGCCAACTTTGCACATTTCCAACCCCGACCAAAATATTTTTATTAGAAAATTGGAAAAATCCAATTTTCTTTTTGTTGGCCGACCCAGGATTCGAACCCGAGACCTCATGCAGTCAAGTCCAACACCCGGACCGCTAGACTACAGATACCACAATTAATTTATAAAAACTTTTGTCAAAGCTTAAAAAACCTCAAAACAGATCAAAATGTGCAAATAATTTCTGAATACAATCCTTACAACATAAAACGTCTAGATATATAGGAACAAATTAATGTTTATGCGTTTAAAACAGTTTGAAAATCGTGTAATATAAAGATGTAATTCACTCAATTTGGATTTTTTTAATTCTTCATAATTGTATGTCACAGGACATGAAGAGTAGATTGGAAGCGTGCGCGCAAACGTTCGGCGAAGACGCGAACGCATCCCCCGAGCTACTGTTCGGTGCGCTGGACGCGTTCCTCACGCAGCTGGGCGAGGCCCGCGCCGAGTGTGACGCCGCCCGCCGCCGGAGGGACGAGGAGGAGAGGCGGACCAGGCACGAGCAAGAGGTCAGTCGTGGGAATTATGCTGTCAGAAACCATTTATTGACCCTACCATTTCTTAGTGGATACAAATACCGCAACGCATTCGTGATAATCCTGGTGTTACGGATGTCCGTGGCAGACGTTGGTTACTTAGCACCACGTTCTCTACGTTTACATTCTTCTCAGCATAGAACAATCAGTCTACGTTTTTACTTTTTTTTGCAGCATGTATAAATAAATATCTCTAGACAACTTATGGACCTACGTGAACTGGTCCAATCCTATGTTTGTCGACGATAAAAATACCATGTGTACAGTTAATACCTAAATATATACTAAACATGCAAACCTAAAAATAGTCGTCTACTTTCGCCACTCCTATATCGAAAATTAATATAAAACCCTGAACGACGAGGACAAATAATAATAACAGTTTTTTTCAGTTAAAAAAACGTACAATGGAGAGAAAGCAAGGCTCAAGCATCCTGAGTTCTGTTGGCAAATCCCTCGGTAAGTCCAACGGGACGACTGACTGTAACGGACATTCCAACGGCGATGGCTCCAAAGACAGCAATATGGCGAACGGACAGAAAGGTGAGTTTGATGATTTAATATCGGCGCTGCGAACCGGCGATGTCTTCGGCGATGATGTCGCGAAATTCAAGAGATCGAGGAAAGCGAAGTCGGGTCATAAAGGAAGAGATTCACCGCCAAGAGGAGTCTGCAGAGAGGATTCCAGAGAGAGACAGAAGAATTGAACCAGTGGAATTGATGTAGGAATTTAGACGAATTTGTAAAATAAAACTTTTAAAGAATTTCTTTGACTTTAAGGAATGTCTTGTATGAAATGAACACTAGTCAAGCTTTATGGTGTGGATTAGAACGTGTATCGTAATAAAATAAAGTGTCATAGAAATGACAATGACAAGACGAAGGTTGTCCAGCTTGATTCATACCAATTGATGTTTTATTAATGGCAACATTTGTTTCAAGTTCTTGATTTACCTACAATGGCAAACTTATATATGAAATTGGTTTGATCGATTATTTCATCTTATTAGAAAATTATTATTTTTAGACAATTTCAAAATGCGTAAGTTAAGATATTTTTTTGATAATTTGTTTTTGTGAAATTTTCAGTTTTATCACTGAGATAAAATGTCTTAACGAAGCTTACGCAGAGTTCTATGACCAGTTTCATAATTTTTAAGACTTATTTGACAACGAATTGTGTTAGAGTTTTGAAGGTTTTATAATCTTCATGTTTTACACATAAATGATGGTGTTGACAGTTTATGGGTCATATAAAACAGGCAATTTTGCCAGTGTTGGAGGTATTGCTCGGATTTGACAATTAGGTAAGTGGCGCGTATTTTTACTACATGCGCTACCATATACTCGTATAATTTACAAACATTTCATTAAAATTAGAAATGTATGTACAAGAAAACTTCTGTAAGTGACTTAAAATATCCGCAAATGTTAAAAAGCTAATAATGCTTTAGTAATTATTGAGTTTTTTGACTATTTAACGACAATTATTTAACAAAAAAGGTAATTCTGATGCTTAAATGAATGAATAATGAAAAAGTGGACCCTTAAAAACATATACTTCCAAATGTTAAAATAATTACTAATCATTTTACATGAATAATTGTAAATAAAAGCTTGTATACAAAAGCTTTTATTTGTATGACAGTGACGGACTTAAGTTACATTCAATTGTATTTTTCTAATGCAATTGAACGAAAACTTCATGTGGTCTTTCAAGAAATTCTCGAAATTATTAAAAGGGACAATATATAACTAGAACTATGTATTCAAGAAGTATTTTACGTATGTATTTAAAAAATTTGATAGACCTGTGCTGTGAAACTATTAAAGATATTTGAACAATTTTAAAATTGTAGATTGTTGCTTTAAATATGTAGACTGATGAAGGATAGAATAAAATTAAAATCGAAAATGCAAACGTAATATTACATTCTGACTTGGAATTTCACGATTTTATATTAGAAGCATGCAACATTGTTAAAGATAAAACTTTTAAAATAAAGTGGCGTTTAAAGATCCACAAACATCTCTGATATAAATTTTATATTTTGTTAGAAATATCGATACAAATGTATGGTTGTCTAAACATCTCTTATATTTTTTCGTTTAAAAATATCAGTTAAGATGTTTAAATAATTCCATTCTTAGCTTTGACATATTTTGAACGAATACATCATAGATGTATTTATACTATTCCAGTGTTTAAAATTCAATGCATGTTGTATTAATAATAATATTTGTTTATGGATATGAAAGTTGTTTGTCAAATTAAAGAGCAGACAGACAGATGCACATAGCATTAAATTTTAAGCACTGTTTTGACTAGCAGTATTAGATTGAATATTGCGTATTATAAAAAGTTAATCGAAAATATATCGGATAACTAACAAAAACAAATATTTTCCTGTGAAAACAGAAAATACGACTATATCTTGGACAAGTTTTAAATAAGACACATTCTACCGGATTTAATTGTATAGAGGTCTAAAAGCCAGAATGGCTTAGGCCTATTTAAAAATAAGAGAGATGTGTAAAATGTATAAGGAAACTCGCAGATTGCTGTTATATTAACTATAGTAGGAATTGTTAGTCATTACTTATGTAAAAGGTAGGTTTATGTATTGAAAGAGCGGAGAAGCAGAGGGCATGAAAAATAACAAAAAAGAAACTGACTTTAGATTAATAGTTTTAAAATGGTTATATGTTACAAAATTGGTTTTATTTATGTATTTTCCCATAAAACGAACACTAAAGAAACTCATTAGTATACGATTAGATAATTGGATGCAAAGCGGCTTCCTCCGCCTCTGTCTATACATAACCTTATCATATAAGATTTGGATGTTTATAATATTTATAGGTACTCGCCATATTTAAAAGATTTTCGACAAATTTACATTTTGTATTTTTACATATTTTGTAGTCTGATCTGTTAAAATAATTTATAATCTATTAAACCGTTGTGTAAATACTGGTATTATTTTATTCTATTATAATAACTGTAAAATTCACTAAGGCCCGTACTATATTTTTAATTTTTTTTTAAACTATTTATATTTAGTGAACTATAATTATTTGAATATGTACTTAATACTGTTAAACATATGTATGTTACGCACATAAAGGTTTTATGTTTGTATTTAATTTAAAGGATGTATATAAATTTGAAAAAGTACAGCAGTTTTTAATTTTTATCATATAAATTGATCCCATATGATTTGAATATTAGATTCAATATTAATTACAAAATGACTTTCAATGTTTAACTGTCAAGTAAAATTGTTACGTATTATCAACTATTGACACTATTGCATTCTATCTGTTTACAAATACAAATTATATTATCGTGATAGGTAAATATCCCATAAATTTTTAGTAATGCTTTAGTATTAATATTTTAAAAATGATTAAAGTACGGGCTTTAGGGTTTTTATGATATCTGCGATGTAATATTTATTTCTTGTAAAAGCTTAAACATGGACTCATTGCGTTTTTTTTAAATAACTTAAAGGAATAACGTGATTTAATTTGCAAAAAAATAATTTATAAGATTTCATTATTTATTCAAAAATATACTGCAGTGTTTTTCATTACCTTAAACATAATTTAAAAATTCCACTTATAATATACAGACTGACTGGTGAGATACCTTCAATACTTATGGAGAGTACTCGGTACTCGATTCTCGTTAACTTGATAAAAAAAAATAGAAGCTTATTTTTTTATCGAAATATCTCTAAAAATAAGTGAAATTTGGATATTATACTCCGTCACGTGCGGCGCGGCGCACGACACGCCGCCGCCACCCCCGCCCTCCATCCCGCTACCGCGGTGTCCAATTATTCCGCAGTTAAATACTGGACTCTCGGTGTACTGTGTACGAAGTTTACTAAGATGTTATTTAAGATTTCGTTTTTATGTTATTTTATTTCATGATATATGTTCGCATACTATCACGTCCTCAAAATTGAAGGTATCTCACCAGTCATCCTGTGTAATATGTATATATTAAAAACAAAGCAAGGTAAATTATTATTTTAATATTTTGTTACATAGTTTATTGTATTATTTTTGCTTGTGATTTTAACTATAAACGAACCAACTTCAAGAACCAACAGTGATTTTATATTAATTTTAGTGATTTGTAAATATAATAATAATTTTGTTACCGTAACTCTTTATTTATTCAAATTGCTTATCTATAGACGTTTGTGGAAAGTAAAATTTTATTGTTTCGTTCAGTATTGCGTAAGCGTCTAGAGTATTTTATATTGTACCGTAATAGAAACTATTCAAAATAAAATATTAAACATAAGACGTTTTTTTATTGAGTAGGGTTGTACGACCCCATCGACCGATTGTGTAATAACACAGTCATTAAGATTGGAAATTTTAACACAGAAGTACCATCAATAATTGGTAGAAATACCAGACACCTCCGAATTGGAGCCAATGCTTTATCCCGCTGTGTGTGTGCGTGCGTACATGTGTGTGTGCGTGCGTGCGTGCGTGCGTGCGTGTGTGTGTGTGTGGTGCGTGTGTGCGTGCGTGCGGGTGCGCGTGCGTGCGTGCGTGTGCGCGCGCGTGTGTGTGTAAATAAAACAATAACGATCATCACATCTTTCATTCCCATGCCACATTCCTATTACACATTTGGTGTCTATATGACATGGTTATCTTTTGCAATAAGAGCCTCTACTACGAGTTGCAAAAGGTCGACGTATCGAAATCTATAGCGATTTTACTCTAAAAATTTAGTTTCCTTAGTCCAGAAGAGACGCTATTCCAGGAATACAAACACTTACGAGTATTGCAACGTAAACTCATGGTAAGGGTTCAAGAGATTACATCGCTGTCCTTATACTTATCTGTAGTTTCAGTGTTAGATAGCCAATTTATTGAGGAAAGCTATATAGTATTATCACACCAATTGTTTTAATATAAAAATTAAGTATTTTATTTGATTTCCATCATCAGATCTACACTTGGTGACTATGGGACTACCTCGAAAGTGTTACCACTTCTTTCAAGTAATAAATAAAAATTGAATTGGTTTTGTAATGACGAAGAATTCAATTAACATATACCTATATAAAAAAAATAGAGTCGAAAATATAAATTACTCCTTTTGTGGAAGTCGGTTAAAAGAAACAAAGAAGGAGGTTCATAATTCGACTTTAAGTTTTTTTACAAATAATGTGTATGTTTGTTTCGCGATTACTCGGCCTTCTTTGATGTTCCTTTCTTGGAACGATAGGTCATGATTTCGAGGTTTTTTGAGCTATTTAATAGTGCATAATTTTGTAACTTATCATCTATCAATGATGACGTCGTCAATATAGGAAAAAAATGTATTAAGTGTAACTTTATTAAATGTACCTCAAAACCTGCTTGTAGGATTCTGATAAAACTTTATGTATGACCATTTCGGAAATATTTGCTACATTACGAAAAAAATTATTAACAAATGGCTACCGCGACGTTGTACCAACTGATATTTCATAAGAGTCGGCTTTTACAGTTTTAATTGCAATTAATTATGAAACCTATTTTGGAGACGGTTAAAAAAAGTTAAGAGTTTCATCACCTATATTAAAAGTATCACCAGGGCTTGGAGTTGTGTGGTTCGAGCTGGAAAAATAATTTTAGTTTTCTTATGTTTTAATCTCTGGCATTCTTTAATACTTAAACCATTTACAAAGTCAACTATTTGTTTCTTCTTTTGCTATTTAGGGACGAAATCATTTTTTAAATTATACAAATCGCTCGATGTTATGGAATGTTCGTCTATAATAATTAACATAAAAGTTGTTAGATGGTTACTTGAGACTGGAATTTTTCCGGCTATGTCATCAAACAAAAACATGATGACTTTAGTCAGATGTTTCATTTTTAATTACAAACGGATGGGAAAGAAGTTTGCAGGAGCGGCTAGTTATTTATGTATATTGGACTGTTCCCGACAATGTCAGCAACAAGGAGTTGGTGCTCTGTTCTGGTTTCTGGGTAGATTGATTGAAGGAATAGTGGTTTGCCGCTAAGCTTAGAGTTTGTCGCCGTGGTCAGCGGCTACGGTGCAGTGTTTTGTGAGTTTATGTTGGGATTGCTTGGGAGGCTCGCGTTGGCCGCCACATACGGATCGGCGGCATCCGATAAAACGTAACGAGGAAACCAGTAGAGGTGCTGTTCCAAATTTACATGTTAAGACGCTATCGAATTTTAGCGTCGTAAACTCATGGTAAGGGTCCACAGATACCACTTTTATATTGCGGCTACAGAATGTTTAGGTCTTAGGAAGATGATTTATGTTTCAAAATAAATACGAGAATCGTTCTTAGTCTAATGGGAGGCAGACAATAATTAACTTTAATTAAAACAATGGCGTCAGGCGTTCGTTAGACCGGACCCAGTGTACGGTTTCAGATTTTAATGAATACGGATTTAATAATCTTCAGAAAATTGTGTTCTTCAGGCATAAGTACTTGATGTTACTTTAGCCTTAACCCATTAGTATGGCTAGAAGTTATTTTACTGAATTCGGGAATTTTAGTTGTGGGTTAACATACCGTACTTCTCGGTCAACGACGATATACTTACTTATTCATAAAATAACTGCACCTGCGCTCGTGTTGATCCGGGTTGCCTGTTTAGAATAGATCATCTGCCTTCCTGCCAGGTAGCTCGTATGAGGCGATCAAAGGTCAAATAGGTCATTACCAAAAAGAAAGCTGATGGTAGAGTGCCGTGCAGCGTGCTGCAACTTGTCTAGGGAGGAACCTTTTCTCTTACGGCCAATATTAATAATCAATCCTAATCTAAAACTTGCTATACAGGATTGATATTTTGATCAATTTTTATGTTATTATTTGCCAATAACATATCTGTGGGCAAGATAATTATGGCAATTAGGTATAGGATAGGCCGGCGGATACGCAGCTATCTCGATTGCTTGAAATCCATCTTTAGATATACATTATTAACATTGGCTGTCAGCCGTCATTATGACAGTGTCATGTTCGGGTGCGAAAGGTAGAGTAGATGGTAGGCTAACACAATTGCCCTAGCACTTCAATGCAGTTAAGTAACATAAGTTTTTGTGTTGAAAGTCAATTAAATAGTTGCTTTTTCACTATCGAGCAAAATTCGCAAAAAAATTAAAATTACTACTTTCTAATCGAATCGTCGATCTAATCGAATCGATTTCGATTACTCGAAAGTAATAGAGTTTATGCTCTAATCATACAGGCCTAATTGAAAATTATATCGTGACCTTGTCCATTACACTCAATTTAATTTACTTGCAATAAATTGAGTAAGTTAGGGTCAATAAACTGTAATAGGTTGACTGATTTTGGACTTAATAAACGATTTTTATCGTAGAACGCTACCAAATTATTTGTTCAGAGCCCCTACCATGAGTTTCCAGCTTGTCGATTGTATGTAAATTATTTGTATGTAAACTTTGAACAGCGCGTCTATTGGTATCTAAGATCATTAAGTTTTTAGACCAAAAGCGTTATAGATTTCGATATATCAATTACTGAACGTGATATATACAAACTCATGGTACATGCTCAATAGTCATTATTTGGAACTAAAACGCTAATTCATGAAACGTCATTCCGCTGTCAGTTTCTAAAGAGTAAACACCGAAAATTAAGTTTCAACTACTTTTTCTATAATTTTGTAATGACTGTCGCCATTTTCTTGCTATAATTCTCAGTCAGAGACATCAAACGGTTCACTAACCACGCTGTTTACTGAACTGATAAGTTGGTCACACTGTAGCTGCAATTTTGTCTTTGTAGGCTTCTACAGATCTTTTTCAGATGTAGGCGTCCGATGTATACCACGTTAAAATTCGTCATTCGTCAGTCACAGCTTTAATAGTGTAGCTTGTCACTTCCTAAATTAACCAGATTGCAGATAGAAGCAGATCTGCCGCTTTGCTATTTCGGCTGCAATAGTCTATATTCATGTGGTATTGTGTTTCGTAGTTTATTTAGTAATTTATTCGAGTGAGTTTTGGAGCCATCGTGAATGAAGGTGGTCGTAATTTTTTCGTTACTATTGAATTTCATGTTTATATTGAGTGAAATTGGTTCATTTAGGTGGGAATTAGATTAATTTTGTTCAGTGAAAGTGCACAAGTGAAATACCTAATCATGAAAAAATTAGTGTGTGAAGCCACCGATTTACTCAAGACCCTTACCGGACATGACCTTGTACATAGTGACTAATAACATGACTGTATAAGAATTAACTAACTTGACATTGGCAAAGTAAGTCGTGAAAAACGATCGAAAGCCATATTTATAAAAGAAAAATAAGAAGAACTTATTAGAGTCTTTAAAACCTAGCATTGGAATTCAACGACAAGATTTTCGATACAGATATTAAATACAAGTATCGAAAAATTGAAATCTAGAATGGAGAGAAACATTTAAACGTGCAGGGGGAAACCATAAGCTGTTAAAACCATTTTATTTCAATAATACTAATTGTCATCATAGAAAGACAACCTTATTACTTAAGTACACCTTAAATTGTCATACTTATACTGTGTTAATAAAGTTGCTTTTACAAGTGGACTTCACATCAAGCAATATGTAAATAATATTTACTAGCAGTTTCACGCAGCTTCGCCTTGCGTAACTTGGCTTGTACTGCACCGATTTTGATGAAAGCCTATGTCACTCATTCCAAAGGTGAAAGAGTTTTTGAGATCGGTCCAGTAGGTCCGGAGCCTATTCATTACAAAAAAAATCATACTTTTCGCCTTTAGGTATAATGTTATTATAGATAAAGGCGTTCGTGGTGGGGTCCCAATAGACTAAGCTTTTATTGGGTTGTAATGACATGGTAATTATAAATAAAACTCAATTTACAAGAATTATCACCAACTTTATTATTACTTAATTACTTAAGTACATAAATAAATAATTAAAGTATTCCGTAAAATCTGAAAACACTTATAAAACGACAATTGACAAGCGATTCCCCTAGATTTAATTTAAATCTTATATTAAATGACATTTACACAATTAATTTGGTTCAAATGACTTAAACGAATAGTGTTAAACGAATGTGATTAAGGGTTGATGGACGGCGCATAAGTAATTAAAAGACCAAGGAACTTTGTCCCAAACTGATGTGATCCAGTTTTTGATAATCTGGTACCATGGACGTAATACAATCATTGTTATTTGTTTTATTACGTCCATCACTAGACAAATGAAGCTATAGTACTACCACTGGAGCTTTCATTCATAAAGCTGTGAACATGTTATCGGACCCTGCTTACGAACGCGGTCTACAGCCGCGACTGATAAATGTATACAACCCGTCCGCGGACTTTTTCGGATGACATAAACATCCAGCGCGCCAGATATCTTTCGGACGTCCGAACGCTCAAGGACATGTCCGCGACTTACGTCCGATAGTTTGCAAGGCTCAATGTATTTTTATTGTTTAGACATCCTGTAAGTCGCGGCTGTCAGCCGCGTCCGAGTAGTTTGTTTCCAGCTTCAGAAAATAAATCCAGTAGGTATAGGTATATTGTTTGTTTATATGAATCTTCTCGTGACTTCACCTAACACAGCAAAAATAATAGTTAAATTAGTCCATCCATTTATGCGTGTTGCATGACGATGGGAATACATTTTTTTAAGTATATAAGATAAGTTGATATGTTCACGAGAATGTGTTAATAAAATATTGACAAAACCTTAACTGTAAAATATAACGGTTAAATCATATAAGCTCAGGTCATATATCTTACTCTTATGCCTATTCAGTTTCAATTTAATATAGGGTTGTTGTGTCAGATCGCGTCCACTTAGTGGAGTTTGCAGGTTTGAGGTAAAATATAAAAATGTTCTAAATCTAGTATTGAATTAACGGATATTGTTACCCAGCCGTGGTATAGTCTATTTTAGGATTAAGCTAAGTTTTAGCCAAAATGTCTAATGATTATTTTTTAATAATTAAAATTATCGAAATATGGCGATTTGACCAGTTTGCGTCCACAAAATCCAGATCGCGTCCACCCATGGACCAGTTTGCGTCCACCAACTTATAAAGGGGTTAAGGGGAGATTTTATTAAGAAAATTTATAGAAATGTTGGGTTTTAAGTCTTTCTTTATAAATACATATGTTCATGCCTAGTTTCTTACTGGGTTGACAGAGAATATTGAGTACCAAGTATCACTAGCTTCTTTCACATTCATACCTTTTTTCAAACAAAGAAGCTGGTTGTGGAGACTGTGATGGCAAGAGTTGGCCCTGGGTTAAATTGTTAATGGAATATCAACTTAGGTCTCCCCGGGTAACTAAGTACGTCCTTCCAGTTTCGCAATGTATATCTGTACTGGCAATCTCTAATCTGCCATTCTTACAACGTGTACCAAACAACGGAACATGCATTTACTCTATATTGTAACAAAATACTTATTTTTAATCTCACTCTTTCTCTGATCTTATTGTTACGATTCCCGTCACTTAAACTATCCCTGCAAAAAGCACTACCCGGATAAACAGATTCATTTATTTGCACCAGCGCTACGACGTCTACTAAAACTCTTGAATACCTACGTTCTGACTACATCTCTTTCATGTGCTATTTTGGTTTCATTTGCATTCAAATGTAGATACGAATTTTTTTTCACAATCCTCATTCATTAGTTAAGATGATTTCTAGCTCAAAATTACATCATCGATTGTTTATATAAGGCAGGTCACCACTAGCTCATATAATTTTTTTCACATCCACAATATCTTAATTTTAGAATACAGACATTTTAAAATCTTTAAAAGATTTTGTTAGATCTGCAGGTAGCCAATTTTCTCTTAGAGATTTCACATCGAGCACGTCCATTTTACAAAAATTTTTAGTTTCCTTCAATTTTTACCTATCGTGTTCCTTCTTTCGTTGTTGATATACTCTTTATCTTTTTTATTTTCTAATGAAAACATCGTCATCCGGGATAGAACATATGCCCGGTTGGTAACAGGTTTGTCATCTATCGCATTGTGGAATCAAGTATCTTAGGCTAATCGTACATGTCCTAGTTGCACATTTGTCAACTTTGGGGAGTACAAGTCTGAATATAAGTATATTATAGTATATTTGTCTTTATTTCGTTAGAATTTTCTCATATAGCTGCTTGTGTATAAGTGGAAGAAGGCAGAAACATTTTAATGCACTTGCTTCCTTCCGGAGCGGTGGTGGGTACTAGTCCCGATAGGATTATACAATGCACTTTACCGACTACCACCTATCTATAACTGTCCGATTTAATTTTATAAATCAGTTACTTAAGATTTAGCATTTAAATAAACAAGTGGATGCAAACTGGTATATGGTATAATCCGTCCATCCAGTTTGCGTCCAGGTAAATTTCGACATCTATATCTTTTTCTATTACCATAATTTTGTGGACGCAAATTAGCTATTTTAATAAGCATAATAATAGTTGTAAAAACAAAATAAAACCCCACCCTTATAACATATTTCTTTATATTAAAATAAAGGATCAAGTTAGAAATAGTAAGATGAGTTCGCGTCCACCCTGGACGCAAACTGACTAATTCGTAAAATTAGTATACCAGTTCACGTCCACCTCATTTTCACCTTAAAAAATACAATAATCAATCAAAATCATCATTATTTTTATTCTTTTATTCATTTGCAAGGTCTACGAACTAATAAAATCTTCAATTAAAATTAAAACATTGAAAAATTACGTATGAAACGCGCGCCGGTTCACTATTTTTTTACTAAAATAATAGCTATTTACACAACTTTTTTGTATAGCTAAGATTCATTATTTTTTTTAAACAGGAAAAATTATGTGAACAGTTCTTTTGTCTTGGTATATGTGTTACTAATATATTGTGTTATAGGCAGAAACGACTTTTAATTTCCCTAGTTTTTCAGTACACTTATTTTTAATGGTTTTTTAAACGGTGTCCGCGAAATGGACGCGAATTGGTGCGTGGACGCGAATGGGCACACATACCCTAATAATAAACTAGAACTATAGACTAAATTATTCTTAACGCTGGAAAAACAGCAAGCAAACAATAGCGAACGAAACAAATTACGCGTGGGGTCAGCAACTTGCAATGCTGTACAAGTTAGAGCATGTTGTTAATTATTCGTCTTACGCAACATGTTTGCTTGCGTACATAATTCAATTTTATTTGATAGATAACAAGCGATTTTGTTTTTAACGTTAACTGCAAAGTTTTACATAACAACTGTGTTGCCTCCTTTTAAACCGACATGAAAAATGGAGGAGATCTTCAATACCACTGCATGTTTTTTTTTGTATTTTTGTTACTCGATTTCTCGGCCAATAACTAACTTTGATGATTCTTTTTAAGAAAATATGTCATGATTCTGAGCTGGTCCCATATTAATTGTATCACGATCCGACTAGTTTTTTTAGTTATACCTACTTGACACATACATCACATGTTTATTGATGAGTTTACAATATAAGTGAAAAATTTACGCAGTATTATGTACCTACCAATATCTCAAAGACTACGAGTAGGATGTTGATGAAATTTATGTGGGACCGTTTCAGAGTTTTTTTGCTATCTTTCGATAAAAGATTGATTAAATCGCGACAGTGCACCAAATTAAATAGTTTTTTTTGCAGTTTTACTGTCCTAATTATTCCTCTGCTTGGTCACTAAAACTGGTATGTTTATACCCACCATAACCCTATATGTTTCAACACGTTAATAAAACTTGCTTGTCCAAGGAGCTGATAACTAAACTGGCTGAGTATATTACAAAATACATGTTTTTGGTCTTTTAATTTCGTCACAGCAGCAATATGAAATGTTTCTTATGAAAAACTAATCGAATTTAAATTTAATTAACAGGAAAATTTACAGTAACGTCTTAAGAATATAAATAGTGACAAAATCTCTTGTTATAAATTAATAGTAAAGCTAGTTTAGGTTTGCCTTTTTCGTAATGCTGGGCATAGACAAGGTCAACGTAAGCAAAGTAATAAAAAAAGGACGAATAAATTTTCAATAAGTAGAAACTCTGTTGGAGACCAATAATTGAACAAGACTCATTAATAACTATCGATTAATTAACAAGGAAATATTCATTCTAATATTATACTATCTAATAATTCGTTTATCACCTTTCCAAAAATATATATCTTGGCACAGGCTTCTTATCACAGATCCATAAGGGTTTTTTCATTCATTATTATTTAACTTTCTATGAAAAAGCACCGCCTTTTATGCAATTTAAATTATCCGTGTCAAATATTAAAAAAAACTTGCCATTTAAATTAAAATCTTAGTAACTACTTATTATCTACTTAAAATTCGATCATTGTCATATTTCGTTCTTACGTTTGACTAGGTACAAAAGTTACTTAAAATCTGACTACATTTAAAATATAACGAATACATTTTTTTAAATAACAGTCAAAGAATAGAAAAGGAAGTGGAAAGTTCGTACACACCAGCAAAACTTTTTTCGTTCCCACCTTTCTAAGACGTCCAAATTATGATGAACATTCGATAAAAGCTTGTTAAAAAACTATGGTTTGCAAGTGTACCTAGACACTTTCTCTTTTTTTTAAGAATGTTTAATAAACATAAGTTTTCATTATTCTACATATATCGAAAATATGAAAATTCGCGTCAATTTTCACTTTGAAATTCTTAAGCTTGTGTCATATTTTTCTTTTTGTTATGTAGGTATCACATTTGTTTTTTCTTATCATATATAGACATTAATTACTTACAACTGACCTATAAAATCCTAGTCTCAATACATCCAAATCTGCACTCATACGCCAAGCAATATTTAAATTTAAAAAATTGTTCTATCTAGGAAGTTTCTTCAATGCAAAAATTTAATTAAGGATTACTTTATATCAACACGTTGATAATTTCTACTTAACTTATTACAGTTAATACTAAAGTTATGTAATTGGAGTTTATTCAAAGACTTCATAAGTCCATTGCATCATAAAGTGGCAGAACACTTTAATGGTAAATCCAAAAAAATCAAAAAGAAATTAATGAAGAAGAATAAACTAATCAGTCGTCTGTCTCGACAATCAAACAAATTGAAAAAACAGTATTCCGTAAAGGTAGGTGATAAGATAGTCTATTAAAAGGACGGTAAGCTTAAGGAACTAAGGACAAAACTATGATGACATTGTGAACACATTTAAATAGCTATGAATTGAGATCACAATAAAATGTCTTAATGTTATTTAAACTCCTCGATCAGCATATAGTTAAAACTATGTAGTATGAAATTAATAAAATTATTATTTATCTAAAAGCCTTCTCATAAATGGCAGAAAGAAGGGATTTGGTCTTTTCAGTTGCTTCAATACAATAACCATGATTCTGAATATTTTTAATTATTCAAATGGTTTGAAGAACTTTCTATTAATTGTACCTTCAAAATTGCATAAAGCAGTTAAGTTTCGTCTTCGCTATCATCTGGGCTTTGGGCGCAAAAATAATTTTTAATATTACCCTTAGGTTGTTTCAAGTTTTGTTCCATTAACATATTTGACACACCATCTTTGACATAATTTTTAGGTTGTACAAAACTGTCTAATCTCGTTTCTACAGAGTATTTCCTTCTTTTTTCTGTAATGGTTCCTCCTAACTCTAAAGATCGACTATGCCTTAATATTTTTTTAGACTTAGATTGACTTTCACTTAAATGTTCTTTGTGGTAGCTTGGAATTTGGTTTCTCTTACCACTGCTGCAACATTGTGCTTTAGTGGTTAGATTTTCTTGTTTTGAATCATTTTGTGTAGTCTTGTTTAAAATAAACTTATTAGAATTAGTGATTGAGAGAAAAGCAGATGAATTTTTGTTAAGATTACAAGATTCTCCAAAAACTTCATCGATTCTATCGACATTTTCTTCATCGTTATCTAGAGATGTTGATGCTTCATTTTCTGAAGCAAGTCTATTTTCTTGTATGGTACATAATTCATTCACTTTTGCTATTGTGCGATTTCCTTCACTACCTTCGCTTGTTGTTTGATAATCCGATTTGTCAGATTTAACAAGTTTTCTCTCCCTTTGCGCTTTTGGGGTTAAGGTAACCTCAGAAGAGTTATAGCGAACGGTGATTTCATTAAATGTTGATAGTTTATGGCCTGGTGAGAGAATCGTGTTATTATATGCTCTGTCTGTATTTGAGCCAGTCCTTTTTGTGTGAATACCGAAGACGCGTTTGATGGATTGACGGAACTGAAAGATTAAAAAATTGTAAATAACCGTCATGCAGTACAATTTTTTGAAACAAATTACAAAAAGTGTTTTTTTTGTGTTAGATGTGGGATGCCAAATATGGATATATTATATATATTAATATATTACAACAATTTAAAGGCAAAAGCGATCACTAACGCTATAGAGAAAAAAAGTAAGACGATTGTACCTATCAAGGAAATTCCTTATAGGATCAACCCGATCAAACTTCTAGTAAGGCTAACCGTAATAGTGAAATACGTAAATCTAAGAATTCTATTTTTTCCCTACCTAATAATAGGATTGGCAGACGCCGCATCTAGGCAATTACTGCATTCTTTTGTAAGCGGAGATAATTAGACAGAGGATTGACATATTATTCTATCGCGATATCTAAACGGCTCGACTTGTTAAATTTAAACCTTTAAGATACTGGCGTATTGGTAAGCAAGATCTAGTTTCATATACTAGTATTTCTAGAAACTTTCTGATGAAGTAAGGTATGTTGGAGTAAGATCGGACGGATTTTAGGCCAATTAAAAAGGTGTTGCAAAAACTGATTTTTCTCAAAATCTGTTTTTGATAAAGTACTAAGATATGGTGCTAATGTTTATTTATTAAACGTTAGTTAGCTTTATATTTCGTTTATTCCTGTCAACTTAATAGTTTTTGTTTTTTATGCATGCAAAAACAGTACTTACTTTTTTTTGACTTTGACAAAAAAAATCCGTCGGGGGTAAGTCCGGACGTATTTTTAAATCCGCTTCTGCTGCTCTAAGAATAAGGTACACAAAGTAATATACCCGATCATTAATGCTCTATAACATATGAAAAAATTGGTTTCGTACACTTTGGCATTCTAATTCTTTAATCGGATTTGTTATTTTTTACAAATAATCGGCCGATCTTACCCCAGGCGTAATTTTTTTTACGTTTTGAGGTTCTCAAACTTTATCTCGCCAAGAAATGAACCATCCAGATTCAAGGGAAAGATCGGATGTGATTTGGAACTAGGTGTTATATTACTTATGGAAATATTAACGAAAGCAGACTATATAACTAATCCAATTTTATATAAGTTTACTTATAAATCGTAGTGTACATATGTTTATGAATGAACGTGGGTATATCGTTCGGCTTAGTTTTGTAACATACAATAAGTAAGTAGGTACAAGCAAAATGTAAAAAAGGCCAAGTTCAGAAGGAGGTTCAACTTAAAAATCAGGTTTTTAATTAACCTCTTTGATAATTAAAAGTTAATTCTTACAAATGAATAAACTTTTACTGAATACTTAACAAACCTGGTTTTATATTTTTTGTAAATAATCTCATATTATTATAAGTAATGAAGTAGTTAAAAGTAAAACCAGTTTAACTTAGTGTCATGATAGAAAACACAATATCTAGTAAAATCTGTAATTAAATATTGTATTTGTAACAGTGAAATCAAATTATTAAAAAAACATAAAAGATGTATTAAATAAAATAAACTGAAAAAAGAAACACTTGTTAAGGTGAATTATTCATCATATTATAACAAAAAAGTAATTTCGGTAAAAAAATATTATGAAGGCTATGTTTTACAAGTTTTTTTGATATACATATTTAATATACCCGTACCTATATCCCATTTAGAAATTAATCTTATTTTTTTAAATCAAATTGCCGTATTCACAACCGTAGTCTTGTTCTCATCAATATTAAATTGACATCAGTCTTACAGATCTAGAGATAGATACGTATAACTAAATAAATAATAAATCAACGATGATTTGATTCCTGTCTTTTTTAGGACTTTGTCACTGAGAGTGGATAGATGGATACCGTAGGGCCGTAAAGAAGCAGCGTACGTTTACTCTTTATCTTTTACAGCTATTTCTAGGTCTTCTTGGGTATATGAAGTAAGTAGCTCGCGTTTTTTTTCAAAGTTCATTCAAAGTTTGACATTCACTGCCTTTTTTTTATATCGGTGAAGACCTGACGATTTCATCCGATCTTTTCCCTTCAGGGGTAAGTACAGATGTCAGCTGAAAGCGATCCTAGACATGATTTGATCAGAGCCAACTAGCTGTAGCAACTTAAAACCGCGTATTTGGAAGAAATAATAACAAAATAAGCAGTATTTTGGGAAAAATACCGAATCAAAAATGCAGGGGTAAGATCGGATGAAAGAAAATATCACGAAAATTGCCTTGCTTCTCGAAATTCAACATAACGCACGTTCCTGTCGTCGGAGCGGCTGGTGGAAACTGAAGGCCGATGCAAAATAAAATGGCGCTGTATGCAATGTTGTCACCATTAATAAATACGGTCGCGTTTGGAGAAATTTTGATGTATACGATCTTAACCCATTTCCGGTCTTACCCCAACTTACCTTATTAACTGGGTCAAACAAAAAGTGTCATACGAAATAAGTTACCTGCGTGTTCATCCCAACATATATTAGAGGATCATAGCAGATGGAACTCTTCGCTACTAACGCTGGGATCACTCCAGCCCCCGGCGATACCTGTTGAGTAATAAATGTTTTTGTTTTTAAACGGTGTCTTAAATTATTTATGTAATACTTTATTGTACACACATTATAAACATATACAGTATTAGTATATACAGTGGTCAAACTCACTATAAAATTCATATAAATAACATAGATCTTATAGAACTAATACGTGTATAACTTTGTTTATATTAGTCAGATTTTTAGAGGTTGTAGGCCATTTCACATCACGCGGAAACGGTTGGATTAATCTTGGTGTTAATCAGACTAAGTTTTTGTTCCAATCACTACTAGGTCTTTTATATTATGTTTGTTGATTTATCCTTCACTTTCATCGCCACGGAGCGATGTTTTGTACATACGTACGAAAAGATAGAAAGCTGGAGAGTGTAGTAGGCTACTTTTTAACCGACTCATAAAAAATATCAAAACAAACCAAATCTAAACTAACTTACTAAAACTAGCTAAATGAAGCTAAAGGTTGTAAACTACTTACTATGCCTTCAGTAGCAAATTGTTCCATAAGTGCGAACACAGAATACGGTGTCCACGCGACGGTGAAGGATATTATCATAATGAGAACCATAGCAGTGGCTCTAGCTTCAGCGCGACTCACTCGCCCCAGACGTTTCGAGTTCTGTTAAATCATAATAAAATTGTTTTGATTATTAAAAAATAAATCACTGTCAAGAAAAAAAAACTGTCACAGGTACGGAATGGATGCAAAAAGAGTAAATACTCAGCATTGAGATGATTTGGGTACGCTTATGTCCAGCTATGGACTTATATAAAATGAAGTTTTGATGAAGAAAAGCTGATAAAAATAAATACTTTAAGGCTAATAACATCAGGACCTACATATGTATAAAAATAAATTGCTTCACTACTGGTCACCTCCACTGACCTTTCATCCGTTGTGTCCCTACCATAATATAGACTTATAGACTCTATGTCATTTCCAAATTTTGCTGAGTCTCTTTAATGTACAGGCCTCTCTTTCTGAGAGTCTTGTGAATCCAATTAACAAAAGTAAAAATCACTCACTTGGTCAAATAACCACAAAACTGTCAAATATCGATGTTGTAAAATTTAAAATTAAGATGGCTACATAAATTGAGATGGCAACATATTTTCAGCTACGATTGGTAAGTTTGCACATGCCATCCGCGGACTTTGGCTGACATAAACATCCAGCGTGCCAAATATCTTTCGGACGTCCGAACGCTCAAGGACACGTCCGCGACTTGCATCCGATAGTTTGCAAGGTTCAGTAAGTATACTTTTATTATCTAAATATACTGTAAGTCGTGGCTGTCGGCTGTCACTCGCATCTGATAGTATGTTTTCAGCTTAACATTTTCTTTTCTCTCGAGCGAAGACCTTCACCCTACGGACCGTTGTCGTTCCTGCATCGTTGAGAATTTACTTAATAAAAAATCAATTAAAACTTGCAATCAATTATAGTTCACATATATGTAGACATATATGTTCTTATAAACATGTTTCTATAAATCTTTTCATTTTAGTTAATAGAATCTAAATTATAGAAAACATTTTCTACGCTAAATCAGAAAGATATTTGTTCAAAATGCGAAAGCCAACTACAAGAGTTTGCCAGTTCCTGGTCTGAATTGACATCATTGTTTATGTTCGTCAGTAATTAATTAGAACAGAATTGTTCGAGGATCTTCAATTATTAATTCGAGAATGTTCAGCGGGTTGTTTGCAGTTTGTAACTGTCAAGGTCTAAAGATTTCTATTTTAATGTTAATAATTCGGTCTCATTTTGTAAACATGGTTGACTAATACCCGGCTAGAAGCAAGGGATACGTTCTTACACTTAAATAATGTAATAGCCAAACTACTAGCCAAAAAAATATAAGTTTATTCATGATTGATCTTTCATTGCATTAAGTTATCCAAACGGCTGGACGGATTTGTATGTAACCTCAAAATTGGTCACAAAAATTATCCTTCCAATGTTATAAATGTGAAAGTTTGTATGTTCATTTGTTTATAAAGATAGGAGTAACACTCCTTCACGCAAAAACTGCTGAACCGATATTCATGAAATTTTTCAAACACATAGAGGTGAACATGAATTAACGCATAGGATAGTTTTTATCTAGAAAAATGTTCCTGTGGGGTCATTAATCCTGCGTTCAACGTCGCGGGCAACAGCTAGTCTGGAATAAAATAGTATGGTAAAGGTATGAATGAATGAATGCATACACTTTATTACGCACCAACATTAAAATAGACACTTTTTTTAAGTTAAGGTTTAACTAAAGCGCGATCTTTGTCAAAAATCGGGTAAAGGAGACAATTAATGTGTTTAAAAAATTAAGGTATTCATAAAACAAATTCTATAATATTATTCTGAAACTAATACTATCGAAATAAATACATTGTATAAACCAAATCTAAAACTACAAACCCGTTTCATGGTCCGAATGATGTTGACATAGCTGAAGGTGATGATAGTCAGGGGGACGATCTGGCCCATTGCGAACAGGAACAGGATATAGGTCAGTGTGTTGAACGACTGCTCGTGCCAATTGACAGAACAACTGGAAACATAATATTAAATAATTAAAACAATTAGGTAGTATACCCATAGATAAACAACCGAAGAATATCCTGAATGTACATAAACCTAAAATTTTCTTTTAATAACTCCAACACTATAATATGTACAGTGTACACACAACCTCAATAGAAAAATCTTTGTATCGAAATCGATTCATCCGTTAATGAGTTATGTTGCTACAGACAGTATCTTCACGCCCATATCCTCGGAGAAGTAGGCAGAGGCACAACCAGTTCACCCACGACTAGCCGAAGACACTAAGTCCCACAATGTGATAGGTGGCAAGCCTATCGCCAACCGGGCACATTTCCAATCCCGAGCAACTTTTTTTTTTATTAGAAAATTGGAAAAATCCAGTTTTCTTTTTGTTGCCCGATCCGGGATTCGAACCCGGGACCTCAAGTAGTCAAGTCCAACAACTGAACTGCTAGACCACAGAGACGACTACAGACAGACACACACAAACACGCAAAACTCATAACAATCTTCTTTTCCGTCGAGAGCTAAACATAACTTTCGTTTTTAGACACCAAAGAGCTTAATGACTAACATGATATAGATGAGGGCAACCAGAGACTGTGTTATTAATCTACCCCACACTCAAAACCGGACGATTGGCTAATGGTGAGCATTGACAAGGCGGTATTAATATACAAATGATGAAGGCGAACCGTTGCAGATCTCTATCAGTTTTAAGTGGAAATTTATGTTACTATTAGCTGTCCGGGCGAACTTTGTTCCACCCGGTGATTTTGCATAGGAAAAAATAAAATTTTGTGTTTCCTAGTTGTCTCGATTTTTTTTCCCTTTATCTTATCTTTTAAACCTTCCTTGGACTTGAACAAATAAGTCAAAACGAAATTAGTCAAATTGGTTCAGCCGTTTTCGAGATTTAGCGAGACTAACGAACAGCAAATGATTTTATATAAAATATATTGTAGTAAGTATAACTAGAATTAAAACATATTTTGTTTATGAAACTGGCAATTACTTGATTTCTTTTTCTACAAGTTTGTGAATAGTACAAAATGTTTTCTTTAAAAGTTTCAGGGTATTATTGGCAAGCTTTGCGGTCCTCTACATTTTTAAACATCTATCCAATATAAGGGATGGTTGCCTCACCCATATAAATTAAGTTTGGGATAGATGACTGGCTTAACAACTAGGCATGTTAGGATCGTGATTTCTGGCACTCGATACTCTCTGCCTACTTCGTAAGGGACTTGGTGTTATGATTTATATGAATGTATGTATGTACGTAACAACGAGGCATCTATTCTCAAAAAACTTTGATTGCACTATGGCTTTTGCATTTCATTTTGGCTGGCATTTCACATTCATGTTTTTGTTTTAGTTGGCTATCATTCGTTTTGTTTGTTGATATTATTATAGATTTCTACTATAACTAGCTGCTACCCGCGGCTTTGTTCGTATGGCGGTTAATATATTTAATAGCCTGTTAATAATCACAACCCCTATGTTACACCCTTAGGGGTAGAATTTCTAGGAATGCTTAAATACGGATGTACTGATTTTTAATAAAGTTTCATGTTTCTAACTTAAAAAATGACGGTCTTCTATACAAACTTTCAACCCCTATTTCACTTTAGGGATAGAACTTCCAAAATTTCTCCCTTAGTCCGACTCAATAAAAAGGCCCTTCTCACCAAATTTATCGCTAACTCTACAGTTTTGGCTCAGCGATAATGAATCTGGCAGTCAGGGCATGCTATTTTATAAGTATAGGTTTGTAAAATTATTGTAACCAAATATAAAAAAAAACATATTTAGATATTCTGGTACATTTTTTTATGTTATAGGAAAGCAAACAAGCAGACGGATTTCCTGATGGTAAGAAATTCACGCCGCCTAGAGACACCAAAGATGGTAATGGTGCGTTGCCAACCTCAGGTCAGGATGTTAGGCCTCGAGCAAAAGTAAGTTTACCGGCTAACTTACCCTCCGAACCGGAACACTTCATGACGTTATGGCGGCAGGAATAGGTAAGGCGGTGGTACTAATCCGGGCGAGTCGCTGCGAAACTCTACCACCTAGTCAGATGTCACGGTGTTAGTGATGATAAGCCAATGCTCGCCTTTTACGAGCTGCCTGGCAAGAAAGGCAGATGGTCTATTCTGCAAAGGAGCCCGGACCAACACGGGGAAATTAGTGATTAATTTTGTTATTGTTGTTATTTTATGTTAAATATAAGAAACATAATATCTCTTCTGTGATTTTGGGGTCCGATGTTGGCGTAGACTACACGAGGTCAGGGTTCGATTCCCGAATTACTCAACATGTATTTCAAATATTTTGATATAAACAATGTTTTCTGGTATTGGATGAGTTGGTTGGTGTTACATTGTGGGACAACAGTGCTTTAAGCTAATTGTGGGTGCTTTAGTAGCACCACCGCCAACCACAGGAATATGGGCATATCTAAGGATTATTTTTAAAAAGAAAGAAGTCTAACGAACTATTGAGTTTAAAGTTTTATTGATGAAAAAGCATTAAATAATAACTAAGGACAGTGAAATTGCAAAAACCGACTAACTATTGGAGTACCACGTCGAGACTTGATAATTCTTTTTTCGAAAGATAGCGAATGGTCCCATATGAATTTTCAACATCATACTGCTACTTCTAGAGTTGTACAACATATTAATCATGATAAAATTAATATGGGACCACCTCGGAATCATGAGATATCGAAAAACGAACCGTCAAAATCGGTTGGCTATTGGCCGAGTAGCCGAATTGAAAACCTCCTTTAGTAAGTCGGTTAACAAAGCACTATCATAATAAATTAACATCAATCAGAAATTCATTATTCAAAACGTTTCAAACGTTTAATAAGGTTTAAGCATATAATATTCAAACTTGCGAGATTAAAATGTCGGGATCGTCAAAGGGAATAACCATTTTGTTATTAGACAATGCTGTTGTAATAATAAATTCGACGACGGCTAATCTTTGGCTAACGGGCATATCAGTGGGTATGGGAAGACAAGGGTCTCCTTACAAGTTATATAAAGGGTTTCGTGGATAACATTTATTTGACTGGCAGATATAATACAATTGAAAATTATTCTCAAGACTTTAAGATCTGTGGGCGTAATTAATACTTACTTTTATAAACATTATAACAATTATAACCCAGGATTGCTTATCTGACAGTTAGTCTGACGGTTGACTTGCCACCTATCATATTAAGGTTCGTGTCTTTGCCTAGTCATAAGTGCATTAGTTGTGGCTCTATCTTTTAGGGGATAAACCTCGTTGGTCGAGTGGCTAGCCTAACTACCCCAACAAACTGCAAGCTTCGGGTTCGATTCCCGACGGGGGCAGGCATTTGTATGATGAACATTTAGATGTCTGCATTTCCGGGTGTGACCTGTGGGTTGTATCCATTTAAGTATTTATAGTATTAATATCGTTGACTAACACCCATAACACAAGCAGATAATTTGCTTACTTTGGGGTTAGATTCAATTTGTGTAACTTAGCCAGGGAAATTTATTAATGTCACCCTAAACGGCTGTAATATCAACTTATACCTTACTTTACTTTTTCCCTGTGATTCGTCTATACTTATGAAATAACATCTCCTGACGGACTGACTGATTCATCATCGCTGAGAAAAAACTGTTACAGCCATGAAATTTGGTGACTAGAGTCGTTTTATTAGTAGTGGTGTGAAATAGGGGTTGAAAGCTGTTTGTTTTTAAGTTAGAAACATGAAATTTTATACTTAAGCTACTTATTAAAAATGAGTAGATATGTATTTAAGCTTTTCTGGATATTCTATTCCTAAAGGGGTGAAATAGGGGTTGAAAGTTTGTATGGGACACCATTATTTATTTAAGTAATAAACATGAAATTTTATTTTTGGGCTACTTATTCAAAAATATTAAATACTTGTTTAAACAACGCTTAAGCGTTCCTGGAAATTCTATCCCTAAAATGGGTGAAATAGGGGTTGAACGTTTATATGAAAATCTTTATTAACGAGCTATTGCTAAAAAATAAATAAATACGTTTAAAAAGGAATAATTTTTTCATAAAGTTTTTGATTTAATTCCAGTTTAGTAAATTCTGCTTCGTACGTCCGTTCAGTTTGTATAAGAAAAAATAAAATGTTGTTTTTCCTAGTTTCCTCACAATCAGACAGGTTAAAAAGTATCCTATGTCCTTCTCCCGGTTTTAAGCTACCTCTCCACCAATTTTCAGCCTTCGGTTAATCGGTTTAGCCGTTCTTGAGTTATAAATAGTGTAGACGGTAGTGTATGTATGGATTATACCTGTTTTGATATAATCTAACATGCAACTTACCTATAGTTTGAAATGTATGTTTTTTATTCATTTTTGTAAAGCGCTTAAATTAAAATTAACTTTTTCATAATTGGAATTGTAATTTAAAATTATTATTCTAAAACCACAATTACTGTTACCATTAATACCTTGTAACTAATTTTAAACATGGGCGTAACCACCTATGTCAGCAGTCGGCTTTGCCCGCCTACCGAGACGACGTCTTACTTGCGGCCCTTGAAAGTTTTAAATAAGTAATAAATGTCAAAATAAATGCATGAATGTTCCGCATTCGACCATATAATGTGTTAATTCAGCCTTAAGAATGCGCTTCTTTGTGCCCGTTTTAATTTTTTCTATGGGATATGACAAATAGGTCATATGTTGGTTTCTAGGGTTGATATCACAAGTGGGGGACACCTTTAGTTTATTTTGCCGCCTTTTTATCCCTTGCCTGTAAAAAGGTTGTCGATCGCTGATTTATGTAATTGTAGGTTACCTACACAGTTTTCGAGTTGTGAAAGGTTGAAATATGGCTCGAAACGTTTCGTGAAATATTTCATACAAGGTAGCCATATTTTTCTCTGAACTTGGCTAGACACGCTACCGAATAACCCTTTATCTAAAATGTGCAAGGATTTATAAATATTGTATTATTAAAGATTGTGATATAAGATTAAGGTAAGATTTTCGTCGTGTTTCCATTGGTATACCTACCTATATGTAGTATTGGAATTTAATTTGATTCCGATTTAGATTTCAAACCTACTTTGAATACAGAGGAACAACGACTCGTATTTATTTCAAATCTGGATTTGACGTTGGAATCCCAGTGAAATCGAGAAAAATACGTTACTTACTTATTGAAATCGGAGTCAGTTTTCACGTAGCCTATATTTCTAAGTCTAATTCTACAATATATTATGCTTTTATAAATAATTTTGTAAATATTCAATAAAATTTATATTTTATTCAATAAAAGATAAAAGCTAAAATTAAATAATTAGTACAAAACACAGGATGCCAGCACAGGATAAGTTATGTAATTATTTTTAATTACAACTTGAGGAATTGAAAGGCAGAATTTCTTATAATTACGGACTTATACCAGACTGTTACCCGACTCCTATTAAGCTACATACACACAGGCTTAATTAAAACGTATTGCACCAAAATATTTTTGATGCTCTTAAAATGTTTGTAAAGATACTCGTTAATTTTAAGACGTCCATTAGACGACCAGTTTTGAATCAGTCATGAATTACGTTTGAATGCTTGTTACCCAATATAACAACAGCGATAGTTTAAAAGTCAATCCAAAGATTCACTGAGAAGCACGTTTTGACGAAAGAGATTTTGGATATTATAAGAAGAATAAATAAATATCTCTGGACAAATTATTCAAATTGATCTAACATCTATTTGCTTACTCTGTAATATGATTTTGCATTATGGTTGTTAGGCAATGACACTCAAAAGAATCTACCTCTCTTCACTCCTGTATCTTCGAAGAAGTAGCCTAAGGTTCAACTAGGGTACCCACGACTAGCCGAAGACACTTAGTGTGATAGGTGGCAAATCTATCTATAACTAAATGGGCACAAAGGTTAATCCAAATCCAGGCAACGTTGTTTTTATTAGAAAATTGATGAAATACATTGTCTTTTTGTTGCTTGACCCAGAGATCGAACCAGGGACCTCATGAAGTCAAATCTAACAATAGAACTGCGAGACTACAGTAGCTTGACTAATGATTAACGAGAAGATGAAAGGAGAGAATTATACAGGGAGTTTGGTAGGGAGCTGTACATATGCCTAGGGTTGGTCCCCGCCCATTATATTGAGCTTGGCCTCAAGATTTTATTTTTTTATATTTTTTTAATTAATTTAATCCTAATTATTTTTTTACTAATACTATCTGTAACTCAAAATATATTCATATGATAGGTCTGCTAATGATCTTGTTTTAATTGTTAGAGTCTTAATGTACTGTCAAAATTGAATTCACACCAGAAAATTGTAGAGAAGAGAAGATATGGGGCCCCACATATCATAGTAAGGTATAAAAAATATTTCTATTGAGTTGGGGAACTTTCTATTGAGTTGAAAAAAACAGACAGGGTTTGAATTCTTCTGATTCTTTTTAAACATTCCCTTTTTGTACACTTTCTAACGATATGCTAAAAGTGTCGTCACTTTTAGTTCCGAAGTTATTAATTTATTTCTGCAATTAGGGGAGTGTTACCACCACAATTCTACCTCTGTGAGACAAATGTAATTCCCAGAATTTAAACCAGTTTTTCCCACAGTTGGTAAGAAATACTTGCTGTCTCATTCTTACAAAAAAGCTACACGTATTCTTTGTTTCTTTTACTTTCGGTTCGACGTTCGCTGGTAACTCGTTGGAGTCTTAAGTCAGTCGAGATTTACCCATCTGCCTGGATTTGCCAACGAAGAGTACGCCGATATGCTGTTGGTGTATGGAATGGCTAATTGCAATGGACGCGAGGCAAGGATGACAGAGGATTTATCAAGAGCGAAATACTTAAATTGATACAAGAATAAATTTAGTAAACACCCAGACACCAGACAAATACACAAAAACAGACATCTATGTTTAAATTCATCACACAAATGCTTGCCCTACCTACCTTCTCTTTTTTTTTATGATATTGGAAGGCAAACAAGCAGACGGATTTCCTGATGGTAAGAAATTCAAGCCGCCTAGAGACACCAAAGGTGGTAATGGTGCGTTGCCAACCTGGGGCCGGGATGTTAGGCCTCGAGCAAAAGTAAGTTTACCGGCTACCTTACCCTCCGAACCGTAACACGTCATGACGTTATGGCGGCAGGAATAGGTAAGGCGGTGGTACCAATCCGGGCGAGTCGCTGCTAAACTCTACCACCTAGTCAGAATTCACGGTGTTAGTGACGGTGAGCCTTTGCTCGCCTTTTACGAGCTGCCTGGCAAGGAAGGCAGATGGTCTATTCTACAAAGGAGCCCGGAAAAACACGGGGGTATCCTTCCTGCCTGGTATCCTTCCTGCCTCGTCAGGAATCGAACTCATCTGAGCCTCGCAGTTGGCCAGTGAAGTTAGACGTGTAAAGTAATCCCCTTAGCCAACCAGGCGTTATCGAGATAAAAATTGAAAATATGCAAATTTTGTCAAAAAAAATGCATTTACTAAAATAATTTGATTTTATTTGAATAATTTTCTTTTTTCTGCATATCTAGAAGGTAGTAAAAGTGTATATAGTAGGGCTAGGTTATCTTAAATAGCAGGAAAAGTTCCGGGTCAGCTAGTTTTAACAAAACATTTTACTGCTTCCGTAATTTAGCTTCATCCGTCTCGTTGGTCTTTGCTTGTACTTCAGACATAAGCGCAACCATTTATGGGCTGTTTAATGACAAATTAGGTCGAATCACTTACATTGTATAAATAAAATGGTAATTTGAAAATATGTATATTATAATTTTAAAAGTTTATATATATGACTGTATTTTTTATAAATTATTTTTATTTACTTAATAGCTTTAAAAATTTATGTTAATGTTGGTCTCAACAATTTAATAAAATAAATGTTAGTTTTCAAAGAAATAAACAACTTATTATTTTTTATAATCACATGCTGTTTTTTAAGTACATTTTAAACTCCCTCTTGGTGATACATCTTGAGATATAAGCTCACATCCTCTCCGCTATATAAAATTACGTGATTTTTTTAGATTGAATTTGAAGCCACATGAAAAATATAATAATTGTAGTAAACCATCGGATCCCTGTCTATTAGGCTTTTTACAACACAAGTGTACAGAAGTACAAGTGAATATTTGCACTTAATGCTCGGTTCCTTTAAGCAACGGACCGTAATCCGTAAGTATAACCTAGACACAAGTAGTGTGTCCCACATAATCCCACAAAACTGTTTTGAGTTTATATCCGCGATGAGCGACCATAGTTGGATAACTTCCCAACATAATTATTTATTTACGCCAATTAGAGGTAATTATTCAACCAAATAAAAAAAGTCGAAATGTAATTTTTTTAATTCACATTAACCTACAAGAGGCACTTATGACGCGTCAATAATAAAACCACTACCGGATCGGATAAATAAAACGAATCGTGTCTTAAATATAGGGATCGCTCATTAGAAATCGCGCCACGTAATAAAAAAAAAACAAATATATCTAGCATTCCACTATACCCCTAACCCTTGTGTTGAATCAGAATCAGAATCAGAATATTCTTTATTCACATGAACCATACAAGCGGTATTTGTGCGCGTCGACATTTTTTTAAACTACCACCGGATCGGAATCGCGGCCTCACACTGAGAAGATCCGGCGAAAGAAACTCAGCGGGCTTTTTCTTTTTTCAATAATAATATTTACAGTATAATCTAGCTTAAAAATACAAATTAAAATCTGATTTTAACTTAAATAAAAGGTACAACAAATTACATTACAAATTGCAGTGGGAGATTGAAATCTCTATCCCCAAGCATGTTCATCTTCCAAATAATCTGAGACCGTTTAATAGGCTTTTTGACATAACTTTGCTTTGATACATTTTTTAAACTTATTTATAGGTAGATCTCTAATATCAATGGGCAGCTTATTGTAAAAACGTATGTGTAATATGTAAAAACGTTGTCAAGATTTTTTCCAAACACCCACCCACCCCCTTCCTAGTCTCACTGAAATCTCTGATTCCTAGCAATGGTAAACTTAAGTGTGACGACTATAGATAATTTTGGGTTTGTTTTTTTTTAAATATCTCTTTAACGTATTTCTACAGGAGTGGTGGATAATTGGTTTTATTGATATAATTAAGTATATATAATTCTATTTGTATTCAGTCAGAATCCTATGAAGACTCGCTCAAATTGGTGTCCCTATCGCACCTTTAATTGCTACTAGAATATTGCTTAACATTTCAGAGTTACGTATTATAGGGGAATTTCAGTTAACTTTGCGTAAGTTCACTATTTACCCTACCAGACCGGAACACTACAGTGCCAAACACTGACTCTTTGACAGCAAGAATAGTAACAGCAATGGTATCAATCCGCAATGACCCGTGCTGGTCCGGGCTCCTTTGCAGAATAGACCATCTGCCTTCCTGCGCCAAGCAGCTCGTAAAAGGCGAGCATAAACTTACCGTCACTAACACCATCACATCCTACTAGGTGGTAGAGTTTCGGAGCGACTTACCCGGATTGGTACCACCGCCTTACCTACTCCCGCCACCATAACGTCCAATGCTTGCCGTTGACGTGTTCCAGTTCGGAGGGTTAGGTAGCCGGTAAACTTACTTTTGCTCGAGGCCTAACAACCCGGCCTCAGGTTGGCAACTCACCATTACCACTTTTAATGTCTCTAGGCGGCGTGAATTTCTTAGCTTCAGGAAATCCGTCTACTCGTATTCCTTCTTATAACATAAAAAAATTCAATTTGCAAAAACAACCAAGATACCGGGTGCATTTGCAATTGTTTCGGGTAAACAGACTGCAATGTTCTATCGCCAAACAATCGATGTATTTCCCAGAAACGAGGGTCGGTTTCGTCGCTTCACTGAATCCTTTGTCTTTTAGTAACTATGGACCACCAAGTACTTACACGTGTAAAATAGTTTGTAATTTTAATATCTCTTATCTTGTATTCAAGATTTAATCTCCTTAGAAATTAATCTCCATTAAACCTTTATTGTAATCTCCTCTGATCTTTTATTAAAATACTTATATTGCATTTTTCGTTTATCTGACTAGTCAGTATTCGGTACTTCTTGTTTTTTTTTATATTTACCTTTTTTTCGATGATGTTTTTAAAGCACTTTTTTGATTCGGGAAATTAACAGCATATTATAATATTATGTCATATGATTTTGAATGGATTGTATAGCATAGGATATGTATTAGAGATTTGCGCAGCGTGCACCAGTAACGTGTTGTATATGTGTGTGTACATAGAACTGAAGGAGGAAAAAATAATAAAATTGAAAACAGAGTCATCCGTCACTAAGCAGATTTAATACCATAATTACCCAAATACACGGCGATTTTAGAAGTGGCTTTGGCTTGTACCGGTCGCCTAATGTATTATCCTATCCTATTAACATTATAAATGCGAAAGTTTATATGTATGGATGTTTGTTACTCTTTCACGCAAAAACTACAAAGCCGATTACGATGAAATTTGGTATGTAGGTAGCTGAAGACCCAGAATAACATATAGGCTACTTTCTACGCAGCTAGTAAGGTATAAGGTTAATATCTCATAGCGTTCATAAACGAAACGCAATGAATATCTAATCGTCGTAAATAATTAAACATAAAATTATATTTTTTTTAATTATTTGTAGTAATGCTTTTGCGACTATTGTGGCGACTAAACATCAGGCAACTCACCAACTTTTCCCTAAGTGACAATGATATTGTTATTTTTATTATAAAAGGAAAATTATAATAAAACTAGCAACACACGATAATGTATAACATATTCCAGACGGTGGCTTTTTTGGGATCTGAGCTTGGGGATTAGAACCTGACGCAATTTCCGAGATTGAAGAATAATTGATGTTAAGATAATGGGTTTCGAAGTGTAAAGGGATCAGAAGTAATCAATCTTTAGAACCTTTGCTAATTAGTCGAGGTTCACGGTTGGCGTCCGTGTGTGTAGCGCTCTTATATGGCGGTATTTCTATCTCACGGCGAATTAGGTAAAAAGAAAGAGAGGAGTGTTATAAATTTGAAGTGTCTGAGTGTAAGTGTGTGTGTCTGTACTATCATTACTTTAGAAAAGATGAACCGATTTTAGTACGTTTTTTTGGTTGAAAGCTGACGCATTAGAGATGGTTTTAGTTGCATCGTTATGACATGTTAATGTAGGTTATGTTTGTTGAAAATATTAAACAAATAGATTTTAGGGTTATTTACGTTAAAATCGCTCAAACCCAAGAACCCATGAAACAGAGCTAAACACTGAACCACTAGCCCACAGAGGCGATTAACCAATGTTAATAAATGAAGAATTATTGTAACTAATAGTTATCTTCATTTCTTCATCAACGCCATCTTCATTTCTCAAGACCAACTACTTTGTTTTCAAACTTTTTAGTGCGCCGTCTATGATCTTTTATCGTTAATATATTATTTGTTTGTGTGTGTCAAATCGATGGTAGTGTAGGTAACGTACTTTACAAGCATTATTATTGAAAAATATTAGCGTTCTGAACTTCTCCTACACATAAACTATAAGTGTGCCAAATTTTAACCTGTGTAGGCGCAATTTTCGTAAAAATGGGTCTAAAGTTTTGGTATCACGTATTAAAATATAGATTATCGGAACCGCTCCATTAACGTCAAAGCTTTGGATCTGCAAGCAGTGGTAATGGCATTCCAAAGGAATTCAGATTAAAATCTTTACTGCCATGACTATACAGTAATGTAACTTCGAGGAATGTGGGATGAATTCATTTCCTTTTTCAACCAACTTTCTAAAATGAGGTTCAATGTAATGTTTTCTTTAAAACAAGGTGCCTTTTAAATTTAAATACGATTTGACATTTGAAGAATTCATTTCATAAGTTGAACCAAAGACAATATATTTACTAATCTCTGGTTGAAACAAAACGATGTCTCTACTTGGCCATTCGTTAGGGTTTGCTTAACTCTACTCACCAACCGCGAGGCTCGATTTCGAGCTCTGACTGATACACGCATTTGTGTGAAGAACATTAGATGTTTGTGTCCGGGTCTAGACTTATAGGAGGCTATTAAAGCTATACTGGTATCTATTTAAGTATTTCAATGTAGTATTATTCATGATTATCACAAATAACACAAGCAGGTTTTCCCCATGTTGGTGTGGGCTCCTTTGCAGAACAGACTATCTGCCTTCCTGCCAGACATCTTGTAAAAGGCGAACATAAGCTTACCATCACTGACACCGTGACATCCTACTAGGTGGTAGAGTTTCGCAGCAACTACCCGGATTGAAAACACCGCATTACCTGTTCCTGCCGCCATAATGTCAGTGCTTGCAGTGTTCGAAGGGTAAGGTAGCCGGTAAACTTACTTTGCTCCAGGCAACAGGTTGGTGACGCACCATTACCATCTTTGGTGTTTAAGTGTCGTGAATTTCATTTCTTACCATCAGGAAATCCGTCTGCTTGTTTGCCTTCCAATATTAAAAAAGAAGGTTAGGTTATTTTTGGGGTTGGATTAATTGGCATAATTTGTCTGATCCCAGTTATTTTAATTTCAATAGACAAAGCATTTAGCAAACTGTTTTTTACATTTAAAAATGATTGGAGGTATTTCATTATATCTTTGATTATTCCGCGGAGTTCGTGGAGACCGGGGTTAAAATAATCCTATCATTTAAATTGTATTTAATTTCAGCTAGCTAGGAGATTTAGTCAAATCCTCCTCCTAGGATCTTGTCAAAAACGACTAATGTTAATAACCTAAAATAGTTAACCGCTGCTATTTATCAATAATTAATTAACAAAAATATCTTATCAACAAAAATGTAAACAGCCTATCTTCATCTGTAGATAGGTTATTAATATTATTTAAGACGTTATCCCAAGCACACATTTCTGATTAAAAATTTATGTTTTTAAAAAAGACCCCTACGCACTGAGATATATTCGGTACATTTAATTTCTTAAGAGCAGCCTTTAGTTGGCTGTTTTTATTCAAAGAAATAAATATTTTAACCTGCAGTTCTCAATAAATTTATGAGAATTTAATGTATGTCAAAAAAAATCTGTGTATGTTTACAAAAAAATGTGATGTTCACAATGTAAATACGAGAGATAAAAATAATCTAGCCGTATACAAAACTCGTCTTCATAAAATTAGTAAATCCTTTTTCGGTCAATGTATACGTTTTTACAATAAGCTGTCCATTGATATTAGAGATCTACCTATTAATAAGTTTAAAAAATGTATCAAAGCAAAATTATGTGAAAAAGGCTATTATATACGGTCTCAGATTATTTGGAAGATGAACATGCTTGGGGATAGAGATTTCAATCTCCCACTGCAATTTGTAATGTAATTTGTTGTACCTTTTATTTAAGTTAAAATTAGATTGTAATTTGTATGTTTAAGCTAGATTATATTGTAAATATTATTATTGAAAAAAGACAAGCCCGCTGAGTTTCTTTCGCCGGATCTTCTCAGTGTGAGGCCGCGATTCCGATCCGGTGGTAGTTTAAAAAAATGTCGACGCGCACAAATACCACTTGTATGGTTCATGTGAATAAAGAATATTCTGATTCTGATTCTGATTCTGATTCTGTTACTGCCTTCGTTTACCATCGTTTGATTCGGTTTTTGTCAAACCCGTCATGCCCGGTACATACCCCTCAGTTCGCGAGCCTTAGCATAAAATGAAACAAAATACTAAATATGTACCTGATATTCGCAGCTTCGTTGACGTAGTTTCCCCAACCCACCAGGGGAGGTATGGTTAGGGCCAAGGAGTATGTCCATATAAAGATCACCGACAACGCTGCCCCCTTAGAGCTCAGGTGTCTCGAGTTGAGCGGTCTGGTGACCATCAAATACCGCTCAAATGAGATGACGGTGAGGGTAGTGATAGATGTTATCCCTGCCAACAACATAATCTAATTTGAAAAACCCAACAGCGTCAAACAAAATTCATAGGATTTTTTATGAGCAAACAAAGAATTTTTTAATTGGGAGCAAAAGTAGCCTATAGAAACAAACCTGGATTAACATTATAGGCTACTTTTCAAATTTGTTTGTAATCTATCTGTGTTCCAAATTTCAGACAAATCCGTTCCGTAAATCGAGCGTGATAGAGTAACAAACATCCATACATACATTCACACAAACTTTCGCATTTATTTAATATAATATAAATTTTGATCAAACATTAATTAGTTTTTAGGGTTCTTTAGCTTCAAAGTTATACAAAATGTGAGCTTGTTAGTATAAGAGACTTGCAGACCCGGCGAACTTCGTTGTATGCAGGTTCTAACAGTTTGTATGAAAAAAAATTTTGAGTATTGTTTTCACACTTTCTCTAAATTTTTTTGGTACTCTTTTCATTTGAACTCCGTCCTATTGTTATTGTGTTATTGTCTTAACTAACACAGCAAAGAAAAACCAAGAAAAACTGATCGTACATCCATTCAGGCGTGATGTGATGATCACTGGAAATGGGGATTTATTGTCATGTACAAAGATTATTTTCATTATATCTGACATGAATATACCTAGAGTATGAAACGTCCTTCGAAATAATTAATTAGTATTTTCTTGTATTAATTTGAACTTGTTATTAAATAAGCAAGATAATTAGATACCAACGTAGAAACAGACCGTGACATTTGTCAATAGCTCGAGATCCGAAGATTCTGGACTACGGTCAGACCTTTTTCATAATATAAAACGCTGAAAGTTTATTACGCTTCCAACTCATAATATTATGCTAATAAAATAACCCTCATAAATTTCAGTCTAGGAGTTGGAGCTACCGAAAATGTATGGTTTGTGGAAAACGCCTCCTAATAAATAACCAAATATTATAGTAGGTTTCCTATTTTAATTTAGTTTTACTAATACGACTACAATGTTATATAACAAACTAGCGGCCCGCCCCGGTTTCGTACGAGTATGAAATATGCATATAAACCTTTATCTTTAAGCGTTTTATTTATTAAAAAAACCGCATCAAAATCCGTTGCGAAGTTTTAAAGATTAAAGCATACAAAGGGACATAGGGACTGAGAACACGACTTTGTTTTATACTTACTATGTAGTGAAGTTTACAGTTTTTAAAAAATGTCTGACAATGGGTTTAGTAATGATTTGTGTCTGGAAATAAGTAACGTGATCTTGTTCTAAATAAAATACTAGAAAAAGTTGGCATCTCATTTGTTCAACTCTTCTTCTTTTCTTTCCCTTCTTTCCAGTCTTGGCAGAGTGGTTGCGGTCGTCATGTAGTGTTGGCGTTCGTAGCTGCTAATATTCGATTAACGATCTCTCGTCATCTTACACAATTGTCCATCATATTGCTCCATCTCCACTCTGAATCCATTATACACTCGTGCAGAGGAATACCCACAGGTGACATTCTATGGTATGGGCAATCTACCGCGTGGCCTGGTACCCTCTACTCAGCCTATACTAGATGTTGAATGGAGTCCCCGCTTCTCCTTGAAAAGTGGCTGCAGAACTTAAGAATGCGAATTTATATTTGAGCTGATGGTCTGAGTTTTATGTCAAGTTTTGGGTAAAGAGAAATTTGTTCGGAATACCGTCTTCGATACTCTGATCATCCTTATCCAACACCATATCTAGAGGTCATCTTTTTCTTTTCGAATTCACGCACATGTTTGCGGCAAAAGGATACGGGATAAAAACGAACGTTGGAAGTTTGGTGACATTTATTTTTTTCCAGATCTTCCTAAGTTTATCTATTACATTTCTGGTTGAGGTCCACTCAATTGGCCACACTCCTGTCTGCCATTTTTTGTTACAAGTGTGATATATTTACTTAACGCTTGTATGTTTTAATAGGAATTCGTGCCATCGTGTACCTAGCTTTTGTTTCCTATATGTGTTGGATAAGGCTGCCTTACCTGTGCAATCTTATACATGTCAAATATAATTCAAACTTCGTTGTAGATCTAACGATCCTATTTAAAAGTATGTACTAAGAAAGTTTCTGCTTTTATAAAATAAGAAAGGTCTGACTGTTCACGAATCTCAAGCTACGAGTGCTTGTAGGTGTTAGCCGTTTGTAGAGATTAAATACAATTAATTAAATCTGGGAATTAGAATTGTGTCTCAAATAGTTAATTCTGTCTCACTGATTCAATAATGTGGCTACTAATTTACGCATGAGAACATTTCTAAGGATAGTTTGATAGTAAGGATTGTTCTAGATTCTATGACAGGGACGAAAATGAACATAAAACCCAAAAAATTTTACAGAGGATCGGTTCCTATGATTTTAGATAAAGATTCAAATTCCGAACATTTTTTCGTATAGACCATGTAATTGACTGCCTCGTTGGTCGAGTGGCTAGCGTACTCGCCTAACTACATCGACCAACCGCGAGGTTCTGGTTCGATTCCCGTCGGGGGCAGGCATTTGTGTGATGAACATTTAGATGTTTGCATTTCCGGGTCTGGGTGTTTATTAAATTTATTCTGGTATCTATTTAAGTATTTATATATAATAGTATCGTTGACTAACACCCATAACACAAGCATATAATTTGCTTACTTTGGGGTTAGATTCAATTTGTGTGATTTGTCCAGGGGTATTGTTTGTCCAGGGGTATTTGTCCAGGGGTAATGGATAACGCGCAATTGACGGGTTGAAGTGTGTCAGGTCCTAACGCATCGCATTACAAAGCACACTCAGGCGGGCTAGGCCGCGTCGCATCGGCGGATTTGGTTTTTCTTCTTCTTTTTTTAGGTTTTAGCATTCACGTTAGTATTTTGCCATTAGTAAAGTAGAATTTTTCATCAATTTGTATCAAATTTACCAAAATCGCAATTCAATTAAAATTAGTCATGCCAGGGTCTTGGGTAAAACGGTGGCCTCATTGTTAGTGTTAGAAGTTGTTACAAAAAACATTTGTTTACACCAACATATTCTACTATGTTATGGTATGCATGTTATTAAATTTATACAAATTTGTTATTTAGAATTATACGTAGAGCAGATCCAGTTATTTAAATTATTGATATTTTTTATGATTTTAAAAAATATCGCGTTCTTCAGTGCTCAGTTTCAATTCCCTAATGATTATGACTTCGGGACCTTCAAGAAACGAGCGTACTCATTACTTAAAAGTCCGCAACGCATTTGTGATACTCCTGGTGTTGCGGATGTCCGTGGGAAGAGGTGGTCACTGTTTATAAGGTAACCACTTGCTCGTTTGCCTCCTCTTGTATAAAAGAAATGTGTGTGTACTTATATACACGCGTTAGAAGTTATACTTCTTCGGCGTAATAAGATAAAAATCTTTTTAAAAATTTTATTTTACATTTATAGACAAAATGACAGTAACCATAGATACGTAGATACCATACGTAGATGTCATTACTTTTACTTTGTTGGTACCTTTTTTTGAAAAACTAAAATGTTATCTATAGCTAACTTCATCATATCGGTTTTTCGTGCCGGTGTGCGCGCGCATCGTAAAAATTTACCCTCATCATTTTTTCCTAACGCGCCAAAAGAAGTATAACTTCAAAAACAATGACGATAGTGGCAAGCATTGGTTTTGCGATGCCAGGAATATACAAGACCGTGTTACTTTAGCGCAAACTGTCACCGTTTAATCACAGTCACTTTATAACTGTCGTACAAACGACAATGGTGAGGCAAGATGGTGAACCGGAGTTGGTTAGTAAGAAAGCACATGGCCTATATTATTTCCAGAAGCACGGAGTTCACACAGGTGACCATTTAAGTTTTTTTTTATGTCACTGGAAGGCAAATAAGTAGACGGATTTCCTGATGGTAAGAAATTCCCGCCGCCTAGAGACACCAAAGGTGGTAATGGTGCGTTGCCAACCAGAGGCCGGGATGTTAGGCCTTGAGCAAAAGTAAGTTTACCGGCTACCTCACCCTCCGAACCGGAACACGTCATGACGTTATGGCGGCAGGAATAGGTGAGGCGGTGGTACCAATCCGGGTAAGTCGCTGCGAAACTCTACCACCTAGTCAGATGTCACGGTGGTAGTGACGGTAAGCCTATGCTCGCCTTTTACGAGCTGCCTGGCATAGGAAGGTAGATGGTCTATTCTACAAAGGAACCCGGACCAACAAGTTAATATACTTAATCTAATCTCGATAAACTATTATCAGTTCTTGAGTTCCAAGATATTTCTCTGTTTTCAATTATTCTCAATTACAATTTTTCAATTCACATAAAGCTAAAGCTATAAGTTGATTAATTCGTAGTAGGTTTACATTTATTGACCGTAAGCGGCCGTATTAGATCTGCTGAAGTGACCAACGACCTGCTGAAGTGACGACTAACCTAACGCTCGAAAGGTCGAACCCAAGCTTAGCGGTTACTAGAAGATAGGCGACGCTAAGATCTCGACCGCCTTGGTGGTATACATTCTTTGGTCGATTACATTCAAATTCGTTAAGTATTATTGCCCTTAAATTATGTTTAGTAACAATTAAGCATTCGTGTGATGAACATCAAAGTTTGTATTTCAGGGTCTGAGAGTTTATTAAATTTGTACTCGTACCTATTTTCAGATATAAGTATCGTTGACCCACAGTACAATAAAATTTGCTTTTTTTGAGGCAGTAAAATAGAAAGTGCAAAATCTTTGTGTAGAATCCATCTGCCATTTTGTCTTGCAACTTGTATGAGGGAAGCAAAGGCTTAAGGGGTCATTACCAACAAGACATGTAGAGAGCTGTGCAGCAACATGCCAGGGTAGGACAACTGCTTTACTTATTCCTGTACATAAATAAAGTGTCGTGTTCTGGTACGGAGGGAAAGGTAGCCAGCAGACTGGCACATCAAGCCTACAATTCCGACTAGACTACAGGATAGAGACGCAACTATAACATCTATGTAAACTACAGCTTTCCACTATATATTACCATCAAGGGTGCCGCGTGCTTATTCGCTGCCTTTTGCCATAGAAACCTAGAGTAAACTGAAAACGATTGCTTTGAAACAAAAAAATAATCAAAATTGTTTTATTCTGCAAAAATTCTAAAAATCTTCTCTCTCTTTTTAAGACTGTTGAAGAAAAAGGATCCACTACGTGAAACTAGCCCACATGTATTTAATCTTATTTCATAATATGTTCCAATTTAAATTCAGGAAGATACACTTACAACAATAGAGGTGGGTGTTTAGAAAGTCGTCTCCTGTTTAAATGAGATAGGAATTGTAAATAAGTTTATTTAACAGTACATACTTACTGTGACGAAAAGTTAGGAAGTCTATATTTGTTGTTTAGGATCAAACAGTACTATGATTAAAAGCTTAGTGGCCCTTATTAACCTATGTTAACATTTCACAAACAAAGGGCAAATGAGTGTCTCCGCTAAGATGAGCAAACTAAACTTTCTCGGAAGGATTCGATGCTTTTTTGAAGACTGGTAACTTGGGTTTAGATTAGACTGGCTAAACAAAATTTTGAGGATATGGCGTCAGTAGTAAACTTACAAACATGCGCCACCTCACCATAAATAATATACTCCTGTTTAACTGCACTGTCTGAAATTGATATCCGACCAATAACATGCTGCCAAGTAATCCACGTAATAGGTTACTAGGTGGTAGAGTTTCGCAGTGACTTACCCGGATTGGTACCACCACCTTACCTATTCCTGCCGCCATAACGTCGAATAGTTGCCGTTGACGTGTTATGGTTCAGAGGGTAAGTTAGCCGCTAAACCTACTTTTCCTCAGGTTGGCAACGCATCATTACCACCTTTGGTGTCTCTAGGCGGCATGAATTACTTACCACTTATTTCAGGAAATACGTCTGCTTGTTTGCCTTCCAATATCATGAATAAAAAATATGTCAGCTAATAATAATAGTACGTACACAAATAATGGAAAAAATCTCAAACTTGAAACTTTCATACCCTCAAGGCATACATCAGGTAATGAGAATTCGAATGAAATTCGCCATTTTTGGGAATCCTTGTAACAAAATAATAACAGGTAATATGAGCAAAATTCACATAGTCGTTGGCCGAGTGGTTAGCGTAGTATGCCTAAATATATTGACTAAACGCGAGGCTCGGGTTCAATTCCCGACGAGGGCAAGGGTATATGTGATGAACATTTAGATGCTTGCATTTCCAGATCTGTGTGTTTATTACATTTATTCTGGTATCTAATTAAGCATTTATATGTATTAGAATCGTTGACTAACACCCATAACACAATCATATATTTTGCTTACTTTTTTTAGGTTAGATTCAATTTGTGTGACTTGTCCAGGAATATTTATTATAATATGATGTTTATTGTAGACTTATTGAACATATAAAGTTTCAACTACATAGCTATAACCCTTTGGATGTTAAATAAACCACAGATTAAAATGTAGAAACACCTACATCGACACTGACCTATTTCTTGAAATTCACCAAAATAGGGTTATTTTTAAAGTCCTACTGATATTTAATATGTGAGCTAACTTCAGTACATAAACAACGAAAAAATTTGAATCTTGGAATTTTTATAACCCCAATATGACATAAATTAGGGGATGAGTGTTTCTAAGAATGTATTAAAGTCAATGGTACTTTCTGAAGTCATAAAAAGCTGAAATTTTGTATAAAAAAAATTTTAAAACTTGTAACTTTTATCACCCCTTGCCATAAAACAGGAAGTTTTTGTGAATTTATAACATTTTCTAGAAAATACTGGCATGTTTTACTAGGTGGTAGAGTTTCGCAGCGACTTACCCGGGCTGGTACCACCGCCTTACCTATTCCTGCTGCCATAACGTGCAATGCTTGCCGTTGACGTGTTTCGGTTATGAGGGTAAGGTAGCCGGTAAACTTACTTTTGATCGACGCCTAACATCTCGGCCTCAGGTTGGCAACGCACCATTACCAACCTTGGTGTTTCTAGGCGGCGTGAATTTCTTACCATCAGGAAATCCGTCTGCTTATTTGACTACCAATATCATAAAAAAATCTCTAAAATGTCAGCATTATTTAATTTTATCAAGTTTCTTGTCTTAATTGCCAAAAAACTTTGACTTATTTTATCTGCGTAGCTATTCAGTATCTTTTTAGTGACGATCACTCGGTAAAGTGTACATCAAATAGTTGTTAAATGACGTATTTTGTATTTGCTATCTCCAATGTATTTCTGTTAGTCAGAAAAATATAAAACACGTCATTTGACAGTTATTTGATGTACATTTTACCCAGTAATCGTCACTAAAAATATACAGAATCAGCCCTCTGGTTGTGTGGTGAACAAAATATGAGTCATGAAGTGCCTGCAAAGTCTCTCGCTTGAGTATGCAAAGCGAGATATTAACACAAGCTATTGAAATTTTTTGAAATAAATGTAAGAGTAAAATTGTTTTCTCTTATAAAACATTTTTATTTTAATGAGAATTTTATTATTTCTGCTTGCGTGTACTCCGTACTTTTGATAATCAGTTATTTCGAGAGTTCGTCTTTTTGAGAATTTATGAGAACAAAGTATTTTCATCAAGGAGTATAAATGAAATCTTTATTTAGAAGAAAATAATTAAAATATTTACGAAGTATGTATCTCATCACATACATTTCTAAGTAAAATATCACCAGGATGAGACCGTGTGTCGTGCACTTTAAAAAGATATCGATGTTTCGTAGAGCCAAGATTTTACTTACTTAATCTAAATGTTTTAACTCTACAAGCTCTATCACAAATTTAGCACAAAATGATATACATATCTTCATGCCAAACGCCTTGCGGAATAGGCAGAGAGAACCGAGTGTCAAGCGTCACGATCCCTGTAGACTAAATATAGATAATATGTATATATTTGGCAGATGGGGAAAAGCGAAAAACTAGTATTGAAGTGGATTAATTCTCAACAAATACTGAGATTTTCCTTGGCAGACTCATGTTACCACACTCTGTCTCTGTGTCTTAATATCACTTTTTAAGGTTCCGTACCCAAAGGGTAAAAATGGAAACCCTTTTACTAAGCCTCCGCTGTCTATCTGTCTGTCTGTCTGTCTTCAGGCTGTATCTCATAAATCGTGATAGCTAGAAAGCTAAAATTTTTACAAATGATGTATTTCTGTCACCGCTATGCTATAACAAGAATCAATAAAAATTAAAACAAACATATTAAGGGTCCCCATACAAGAAATGTATTTTTTTGCTCAATGTCAAAAACGGTAACAGGTAGACTCTTCAAATTTCACATAATATTTACTTGTATATTCCCTTTAAAAATTAATAACAATAAAGTAAATATTTAAAGGGGGCTCCCGTACAACAAACGTAATTTTTAATAGATAGATGATTACTGTCACCGTACGGAACCCTCCGTGCGCGAGTCCGACTCGCACTTGGCCGGTTTTTTGTACACACATATACATGTTTAGAGTTAGATTAGATATTTAGTTGTTTTTTTATAATATTCTTGTGGTTCGTTATAGTGTGGTGGTAAATGTTTTTTTTTTCCTATTGTACAACTTGAATCTAACGACATAGTGAAAAAATTTAAATAAATAATTAAATTTGGACAAGTTACACAAATTGAATCTAACCCAAAATTAAGAAAATTATGTGCTCGTGTTATGGGTGTTATTCAACAATACTAACAGAAATACTTAAATAGATACCAGAATAAATTTAATAAACACCCAGACCCCGAAAATCTATCTGCATTTTATCAAAATTATATGCTTGTTTTATGGGTCAACGATGATGGTAAGTCAACGATTTTAATTCATAAAAACAATTTATACCTACCAGAATAAATTTAATAAACACCTTTTTTATTGGCTAATTTGTTGCTAACCACTTTACAACTTC
>NJDD01000583.1:81782-115313 GCA_002245505.1 Calephelis nemesis
ACTTGTTCACTTTTACACTACACTATAAAGACATTGACGTTATTGGTGCGTTCTGTCCTGCACAGCAGATATCTAAATGTTCATCACACAAATGCCTGCCCCCGTCGGGTATCGAACCCCAGCTTAGTGATCGGTATAGTTAGGTGTGTACGTTAGCCACTCGATCAACGAGGCGGTCAAAGGGAGCAAATTATGTGCTTGCGGTATGAGTGTTAGTCAACGATACTAACAGAAATACTCAAATACGATGATACATCGATATGCAACTACGATACTAACAGATACCAGAATAAATTTAATATACACCCAGGTCTAGAAATATATCCAAATATATATATCAAAATATATCCAGTGTACAGTATTCACTCCTTTGTAGTTTTACTATAAGTATATCCTAGCTGAAAGTAACACAGTCGAGTGAAGCTGCGAAAATAATAAAATTAATTCTATGTACCATCAAACGGGACGATCAAATTCAAATTGTTTCACGCTTCAGGAGATATAACTTCCATTCACTCTCGATTTGGCAGACGTTTTCGGAAATGAAATTCCAAGAAATCCACACTAGCCAAGCGCTATTCGACGCTACAGCTATAGACGCAAGGTGCACATGTTTAAGCGAATTCTACATCGCGATATTACAATTCGAAGGTTCGTATTTTTTTTTATTTAAATAAATGTGAAGTTTATAAATCTATTTGTTTATAATTATAAACTTATAACGCGATTACTTGACCAGTAACAAACGAATTTTGAGGGTTCATTTTTAGAGTATTTTTTGTAATATCAGTTTTGTAATAATAATATTTTTTTTTTATCCCCGTGTTCCGTAGTCAAGAGTAAGGTAAGCAGTAGATTCTCTTATTTGTCTTAAGGTCGCGGCTGCAAGATAGCGATATTTTTTTTGACAATGGAAGGCAAATAAGCAGACGGAATTCCTGATGGTAAGAAATTCAACGCCGCCTGAGACACCAAAGATAGTAATGGTGCGTTGCCAACATGAAGCAGAGTTGTTAGGCCTCTACCAATAGTAAGTTTACCGACTACCTAACCCTACAAACCGGAGCACGTCAACGGCAAGCATTGGGTGAGCAAAACTGGGTTTTCTCAAAAAAATAATAAAATTCGTTTATCTCGAAACTGGTTCACTTTCGGATACATGATGATGGGGTCAAAATGTTTGCAAATCACCTCCTCTACAACCCCATAAAGGGATCCGGTCCAGTTACCAATAACCCTGTATAATATTAAAATACTTTCTTGGTGGAAGAAATAGATGTAGCTTAGACAAAAATATTCGTTGCCAAATCTAGCCTAGGTTCTTGTAAGTTATTGAAGTAAGTTTATCGGTCCTCTGAAACGGAACGTGAGAATGACGTATGATACTTCTATTGTCACTTGTGTAAGCGGTAGTAACAATCCAGGCTAGTTATCGATGGCCACGGTGTTAGTGATAAAAACGTTTACACTCACTTTTTTGGAATTGCCTGGCCCTTCAGCTGGCCTGTGTTCTTCTCTCATACAACAAGACGTGCCTTGCAATGACAAAAACGAGTATTGCGTTTTGAGTCTTTTAAAATTATATAATTTGAGTATATCTTGTAACGTGACACTTTGTACATAACAAAGTGTCACGTATTTAATATATACCAAAGTATAATATTCTTGCAGTTTAATATACAAAACGTTATTCGTCAAATTTGAAGATTTCATTTTGTGCTATCATGTAAGCTGAGATCAAAAATCTCTCAAAGATTCTGTACAAAATATATCAATAAGTTATTGAAGAGTGAACTTCAAATCCCAATAAACATGTCGATGTGAAATTTATAGCGTGTTTTATAGCAAGTAAAAAAGTATTTTAAATTCAAATTCATCTTTATTTCAGGTTAACCTACAAGAGGCATTTTTGTGTGGAGTCTTTATGATACTAAATCTACCACAGGATCGGAACGCGGCCTTACACTGAGAAAATCCGGCAAGAAACTCAGGGGGTTTGTCTTTTTTTATAATAAAATATGTATAGGTATAATAATTAATGTAATGATACATAAAATTTATAAGAGATTGTCATGAGGAGCAATTGATTCCAAGCGTTCTCATCAGCTAAATATTCAGCAATGTTGTTATAGCCCTTTTCATTTAATTTCTATTTAGCACATTTCTTTAATTTATTATTTGGAAGTTCTTTCACATGATTAGGAAATTTAGTGTGTAACCGTATACATTGGCCCATGGCTTACTCTCTAGACTCTTACTCTTACTCTTATTTACTCTTCACGCCCATAACCCCGAAGAAGTTAGCAGATAATAACGAGAATATATAAGATTAACAGAATGCAAATATGTAGTTCCAAATTGTAATAAGTGGCAAACAGGGCCCTTATACGATCCCGGGTAAAGATTTTTTATTAGAATATTGTAAAACACAATTATGATTCGCAAGACTCGGGAATCGTACCCGGGACGTCTCTTAATTAAAATAAACACCAGACTTGCCTGTATTTGGTGCATAAATGTTATTGCCAATTTCATTACTTTTACCTATAAGCGTGTTTTTTAATCTCAGAGACTAAATTGACATTAGCAGTGTTGTAAGTTTTTTGCAATTGATAAATAGTGTCGTACCACTATCGAAAAATCTTAACAATATCTATTACCGATTTTTAAAAGTTACTCTGGTAAATAGGAACATATTATGTACTGGGAATAAATTGATACAATATTTATATGCTTCATAATTGTAGGTTAATAAATGTGATTATTTGTTTATTTTCAAAACAAAATTCATAAAAATGACACTTGTATTTTTAAATTTAAATTTTAATTTTTATTCAGATAACGACTAGGTACTTACTTGAATACTCGAAATTGTCATAAAGCTCGGTGAGATGCATAAAATCGCGAGATTAGCAACAAATTAGTCAAAAAAAAATTGTCTAATTTGTCATTAATCTATAACTAACCTAATTCATTCATTAATCTATAAAAAATAATCTATAAATAACCGACCCGGTGAACTTCGTATCGCTTAAAATTTATACCTACTTACCTACAGTTTGTATGAAAAAATAATTAAAGTATTGTTTTTCTCACTTTCTCTGTAACTTTCTCGGTTTTTCTCATTATAAGAACCTTCTCCTATCTTGACAATAACCAATACAATAAAAAAAGAAAGTATCTTCACGCCCATATCCCCGAAGAGGTAGGCAGAGGCACAACCAGGGCACCCACGACTAGCCGAAGAGACTAAGTCCCGTAATGGAATAGGTGGCAAGCCTATCGCCAACCGTTTCCAATCCCGACCAACATTTTTTTTTATTAGAAAATTGGAAAAATCCAATTTTATTTTTGTTGGCCGACCCGGGATTCGAACCCGAGACCTCATGCAGTCAAGTCCAACACCCGGACCGCTCGACCACAGAGGCGACAATAAAAAAAGATTTGTCAGAATTGGTCCATTACGTAGTCTTTTGTATGTATACTTTAAATTTAGTTTTTAACACAACGACCATATTGTCCGTCCATCGCTGTGGAGTTACTTTTTTTCTAATTCATTAAATTTTAATGTTTATTTTTAATGTTTATTTTACGTAACTACACACAAACTTTTCACGAGACTCCCCTGATAGTAAGACACAACCGGACCATATAGACATCATAATATAATATGTTGTAGGTACGTCATTACGACAATTATAGGATCAATTATTATGTACATCTATCGGCAGTCCTACCCTCCGGACTGAACACGACCGTCTCTATAGCGATAGGAATAAGTAAGCCGGGGGATCCCTATCCACACAAACTGCTGTACAGCACTCTACCACCAGGGGTATTGTTGGTAATGACAAGATTCTCCTTTGCTCGCCTCTCACGAGCTATCAGTCATAGAGAATATTATACACATATTTGCTAACTCAGTTATACAAGTATTTCTATGTGTTAGTATCCTCACTATTTCGACCATTTTCCTCGATTTCGTCAGCAGACCTAGACTTGGCGGCAACGGTACCAGCTCGGAAATAACTTCGATCTCTTTGAAATAACATTACCTTTTTCAATGTTAGTTAAAAGGTTTTTCATACTTCGAAAATCGATATTAATTTACGTTTGGAAAAAATCGGTATCGTAAGACAGCACTACAATAAAAACTCAGGTATCATTATTTATAAAATTGACATTTGTATCTGTCAATTCAGTCTCTGAGATTAAAAAACAGGCTATAGGTACATCAATTTTAGATATTTTATTGAATCAAGCGCTACTTTGCGGAAATCCATAATAGCAGATGTAGAATAAGCCTATATTTTGCTAATTCCGCGTAATCCGTGTAACTGTTGTGGCCATAAGTCTTCCAAATGGCACAGAATGTAATGTGACAAGCCTACCACCCACTACCGTGACAAGACCACGAAAAAAGTAACAACTCTCGTAACAGAATACATTACCACGTCAAACGAAAAGTTCCCACCACCCACCACCGCGACCAGATAACGAATAGAGTTCGAACTCCTCAGGAAAACCTGAAAATGCCTCGGTGTAGGGCGAAACTTACGTCGAGTGCGATGGAGTGTTCTCTGTGGTGAGTTTTACACTCGCCAAAACAGTTACACTGCTTACACTGAATTAGCAAAGTAAGGGTTATTCTACGTCTGTTACATCAATTTTATACATATAAACCACCTTTCCTTTGTTCAACGCATAATGCCTATACGGATGTACAAATTTTACTTTTTATTTTAGTTTAAGTTATAAACAGTGTAATGCTCTTAAGAAGAGAAAAACTGGTAAAATTGCAGGGAAAAAAAGAAAAACAATATTTGATTTTTCACAAACACGTGTGACTAGCTATCAATGTCAAGCGGTACGAAGTTTGCAAGGTCAGCCAGTAGATACTGTCTATATTTTGTGCCCAAATATTTATCAAGATATACAGGGTTACTTTCAAAAGACCGGCCAAATTTTAGTATGAGGGAGTTAAGGCTAAAATGATAGTGCATTTTAAATATTGATTGCCAAATTGAAATACTTACTTTTGCAAAAATTCATAAAATACTCAGCGTTAATATTTCACTAGTACCTAGAGTCATAACGTCACCAACTTGCGCATACGATTGCGATGGGCGTTGTATTTTGCGTCGGATTAAAATTGTAATTTGCATTTTTCAAATTTTTTTTTATTACTTCGCAAATTGAAATGTTACCCTGTATATTAAAAATGATATTTATTTACATTTAATCCAGTGAATCTTGTAAATATAAAAATGAATCAATTTATTTTCATTGGTCTTTGCGTTCTTCAATTGGCAATTAGCAAAATTGGCATCCCTTTACGAGGCCAATTTTGCTAATTCTTTTTAGGTTATTTATGTTAGTTTTTGCCAGGTAAAGATTCACATAAAAACAACATTCATAAGACAGAACAACATGTGTCGGCGCAGCTAGTACATCTAAAATAATGATTTTTGGAAAATAATAGTTCAGCACGTTGACACTCAACTCACGTGGAAAGTTTTTTCATAGGTACTACGAAAATATACTTCTTTTATTTTTTTATGAAATTGGAAAGCAAAGAAGCAGACGAATTTCCTAACAGCAAGAAATTCTCGCCTCTTAGAGACACCAAAGGTGGTAATAGTGCGCTGCCAGCCGGAAGCCGGGATGTTATGCCTCGAGCAAAAGTAAGTTTACTGGCTACCTTATCCTCCGAACTGGAATAAGTCAATGGCAAGCACTGACATGATGGCATTATGACGGCAGAAATAGGTGAGGCGGTGGTATCAATCCACGCGAGTCGCTACGACAGTCTACCACCTAGTCAAGGTGTTAGTGACGGTAAGTTTAGCTTGCTTTTTACGAGCCAGGCAGATGGTTTATTCTGCAAAGGAGCTCGGACCAACAAAGAAAATAAAATATTTATTTAAAAGGAAAATATTTATTTTTCTAAATATAAAAAAAACTACTTATTAATATTATTAATATTAATAAGTATTATTAATAATATTATTAATAAACTATTAATAAAACACTTGTCATAAAACAAATAAATCAAAGGTTGACTTAGAGGAAAGGACATTCCTACCATACTGTCAATCTAATAGCGGGTGTTATAGAGATGATTATCTACAAGTACAGCGTGTGTCTGTGTTACTGTTTATTTAATAAAAACTTCTTATCCAAGTAGACGACTAGGAGAAGGCCAAAAAGGCCGCAAGAGAGTAATCTTTAAAATGGGACATAAATTTCACTTGTATCCACATATATTAATATTCTCAATATACAATAATTGTTAAATAATAAGTAACAATATTATACAGGACCACCAGGGATGTATAACCTATTTAAACAAAAGAAGTTTTTTACGAGCCGGTCCAGACATCTAACGGACGCACTTGAATGAATGAATGAATGAATGAATCCCGACCGATTTTGGCCACAGCGTTTACATCAACTCTGTTACTAACAGCGCTAGTCAATTGACAATTTAATCTATCATTAAGTTACAATTTTGCATAGAATTAATGAATGACTGTAATATAATTGACGTGTGTGCAGCCGTTGACTGAAAAATTCCGATTCGAGAATCTTCTGTTTTGAAGTCAGATAAAAAACTTTCCTTGTTCCCCGTGTTGGTTCGGGCTTCTTTGTAGAATAGACCATCTGTCTTCCTTGCCAGGCAGCTCGTAAAAGGCGAGCAAAGGCTCACCGTCACTAACACCGTGAATTCTGACTAGGTGGTAGAGTTTAGCAGCGACTCGCCCGGATTGGTACCACCGCCTTACCTATTCCTGCCGCCATAACGTCATGACGTGTTCCGGTTCGGAGGGTAAGGTAGCCGGTAAAGTTACTTTTGCTCGAGGCCTAACATCCCGGCCCCAGGTTCGCAACGCACCATTACCACCTTTGGTGTCTCTAGGCGGCGTGAATTTCTTACCATCAGGAAATCCGTCTGCTTGTTTGCCTTCCAATATCATAAAAAAAATGTTAATTCAACGAAAGACTAAGTTAGCACCCATAAAAGCGTTATTAGTTATCATCCAATAGGCCATGAAAGCGATGAAGGTCAGATACCTGCTGTCGGACTACAACTCAAACTGTATGGCTACCGTCTGCTAGAATAGATATGCCTTAAATTACACCAAATTTCCTTTCACTTTTACATAATTTATAGCGTATTTATTATCACTAGATGGTAGAGTTTTCCAGCGATTTGACTGGATCGGTACCACAACTTTACCTATTCTTGCCTTCATAACGTCGGTGCTTGCCGTTGACGTGTTCCGGCCCGGAGGATATGGTAGCCGTTAAACTTACTTTTGCTCGAGGGCTAACAACACGGACTTAGGTTGGCAACGCACCATTACCAGCTTTGGTGTCTTTAGGCGTCGTGAATTTCTTACCACCAGGAAATACTTGCTATTAAATATTGCTTATTTGCCTTTCAATATCATAAAAAAAGTATTGGGAATGGTTATAGATACTAGTGTTGTCCCATGGGCTGGCTTACTGATTCGTTGCACCGAATCATCTAATAGTACAATAGATATTTTATTTCACACTAGCGGTCCATCCCTACTTTGCATGGTTATGAAATACACATATAAACCTTCCTCTTCAATCACTTATCTAACCGCATCAAAATCCGTTGCGTAGTTTTAAAGATTTAAGCATTCAAAGGGACATTGGGACAGAGGAAGCGACTTTGATTTATACTATGTAGTGATAAACTATGAAAAGGTACATGTGACACTTGAGACTATATAGCTGAATGTATATGTGTATATACCTATGTATGTACATTTTTATGTACCTACTTATTTGTGTTCGTGTATAACAAACCTTTGTTAATATATTTTTTACACTGTATCAGTGTAATAATTAGTAAAATGTATTACTTTTTATGCTTCATTTGTATTTATTGTGCATTGTTACGGACAAAGTTGTTGTGTTATATTTTAAATTTATTTTGCAACTTTTGAGTTTCCTGTTTTTTCTTGGAGCGGTAAGATCGCCATTTGTATATTTTTTAATATTTTTTTATGTAATTACGCCTTATAACTCCTATGCCAAAAGAGAAGATCAAATCGACGAAGCTATATGCAACGAATATATAAATATTGTTTGGCCACTACATCGGTTATTGAGATACAAACGTGAAACAAAAATTACTTATGATGATGAATTACTTAAATGATGGTAATTTTTCGTTACGTTTCGTAAAAAAACAAACTAATATGTAAACACATACAAATAAACCAACACATTTTCATATAACATTGGTACATATGATGTGACGTTTATTTCGAATTAAAAAAAAAATGTTATGATTACTGTTATTTTATATCTACGTAAAAGAACTAAATTTCCTACTTTTGTTTGAAAAACTTATTTGCAAGTAAAACCCCAAGAATTTCGCGAATGCGGTACATTCGTTATATTATCAGTATGTCTGTCCTATAAATGAATGCTGTTGCCCGCGGCGTTGCTCGCTCGCATTTTTACGGATAAAAACTATCCTATGTGGTAATCCAAGTTACCCTCTATCTGTGCGCCAAATTTCATGAAAATCTGTTCCGCAGTTTTTACTGGAAGGAGTAACAAACATACAAACTTTCGCATTTATGATATTACAAGCTGTTCCCGCGAACTTCGTTCCGCTCATTCATGTTTTTGTTGTTTTTCCCAGTTTCCTCACAATTGAACAGAATAAAAAGTATCCAATGTCCTTCTCCCGGTTCTAAGCTACCTCCCCACCAATTTGCAGTCTAATCGGTTCAGCCGTTTTTGAGTTATAAGTAGTGTAACTAACACCACTTTCTTTTATATATATAGATTGTAAACTGATTTTTTTTTTAATTTACAAAAATATGTAAATAACGCCTCTGTGGTCTAGCGGTTCAGGTATTGGGCTTGACTGCATGAGGTCTCGGGTTCGAATCCCGGGTCGGAAAACAAAAAGAAAATTTGGTTTTTCCAATTTTCTAATAAAAAAAAATGTTGCTTCGGATTGGAAATGTGACCGGTTGGCGATAGCCTTACAACCTATCACATTGTGGGACTTAGTGTCTTCGGCTTGTCGTGCGTGCCCTGGTTGTGCCTCTGCCTACCTCTTCGGGGATACGGGCGTGAAGATACTTTTTTTAGAGTTTAAATATACAATTTAGGAAATGATGAAAATAGCCTCCCTAACGCGTAATTACTGAGTATCACCAGATTTTGTAGTTCTGACACTATAAACACGTCATTGTACTTTAGAATTAATAGATACAATAATAGATAATACTAAAAAGAGATGGATAGTTTGCGATCTTGAGAATAGAGTTGAAGCTTTTCAAATAACCATCTAACTTATTTGTTTCATTTTAAAGCAAGTTGAAGGATATATGAAAGGATTTATTTATCAGAACACACAGTTAAAGCTATAAATTTCACGACTTTCTGTAAACCTATACCAAAATATAAACACAATTTTATTTTATGTCGGCCTAGATACTGAAATATATAATTTGGCTTTAAATCTAAGCCTTAAGTGTATCTTCAGAAATTGATCTCTGAAGGCGTAGTCTTCTAAAACATAAAACAAAATGTCTGTATTGGAAAAAATACATAGTTGTACTTATGCTTAGCATAAAAATTGGGCGTATATTTCTTTATTTCAATGTGTTTTCGAAATAAAAATTAACAATTTTTTCATCAAAAAGGTTTAAATTATATATTTCAATTTAAATCATTTTAGTAGTCTCTGTGGTCTAGCGGTTCGGCGTCGGACTTGACTTCTTGAGGTCCGGGGTTCGATTCCCTGGTCGGCCAACAAAAAATTAGAAAATGTTCTGTTTTGCAAAGAAGCCAAATGGGGTAAGTTCATTTTATTATTATTTTGTTGCCTGAAATAAAATCTGTTTTTTATTTAGAACTGTTCTATTTCGTGGTTTATGCTTTGATTTATTTAATTTGGATGATAGTAATGTTAAGGTTGAAGATGGAGGCATACAAAGCTAGATGCAGCATTAGTATGATCATATAAAACTTCCTGATTAAGTACAGTTTATTGGGTTCACAGCTTTAAGAAGAAAGAAGAAAACCTTTCCTAAAGTAAAAATATTCTTTTTTACACGTGTTTCATTAAACTTGTAAACGGAAGAGGTTATTACAGTGAATAAAAATATTTGAAATCGAAAGAGCTTATATAATCCATTAGCAATTTTTCACAAGGTTTCTCAATAAAAAGAGCACGTTACGGTGAAAATAAAATCCGCCAGATGCTTGACAAGGGTTACGAAATTATGAGAAAGAACAAAATGCTGAATAAATACTAAATGAATAAACGTTTTTTTATCGACCACAGGGGAAAATTTAGCAGATCTGCGTCAAACATACCAGTGGTACTTTAGGAACATGAATACTTGACATTTTTTATAAGAATGAAGACTGAGTTACGTTCTGATGATATGAAGTTCACCAAACTGGGCTGGGCCTTAGCCCTTTTGCTTGTGTAAGTTTACAGATGACCCTATCCTGTAAACTAAATCACAGCCTTTTTTATGAAAATGACTAACATTCAAGCAACGTTTATGCGTGAATATCCTGTTGGAAAATACTATTGTCCATGGAAATTTGCGACACAAATTCGTTGCCAATTCACTGCCAAATTTTATTGTGAAAATTTTAACCCTATAAAAACTTCTTTGGGACAGTCTTCTAAAAATTGGTTAAGAGGATACTATTCATTAGTTTTAATATTCGTATCAAGAATGGTTGTGCAAAGCGAATATTCATTCAGCGCCTTACCTTTTTCACAGTGTTAATTATGCCAGAAAAAACGTGAAAGAAGGATAAATGCTGTCTAAATGATAGCATTAAGGAAAATTGTTAGTGTTACGCTCACTGATCGCATTTGCAACAGTGAGATCCGAGACAGAGAGTGGGATTGGATGTTCCGTTGGTTCAAGTTCATGTAGAAAGAATGACAGATTTTTTTTATAATTATAATTTCACTGGACTAGTTACACAAATTGAATCTAACCCCAAAGTAAGCAAATTATATGCTCGTGTTATGGGTGTTAGTCAACGATACTAAAACATAGAAATACTTAGATAGATACCAGAATCAATTTAGTAAACAGACCCGGAAATGCAGACATTTAAATGTTTATTACACATATGCCTGCCCCCGTCGGGAATCGAACCCGAGCCTCGCGGTTGATCGGTGTAGTTAGGCGTGTACGCTAGCCACTCGACCAATGAGGCGGTCACTTGCTATGAAAGATTAACACAGATATAAAATATGAATTCGGATGGATGTACGCGAGGAGACCAAGGTTGACATTCCTTGATGAAATCGCTCGGGTTTCATTCAGTTTCACTCTTGAGGTGATAAGAGTCTCCGAAGCTAGTGGGTTTTGTATGAAAAGAGTCATTAATTTGGAGAAAGATAAACAGGTCTACACGGAGCGTGATATTTGGCAATCTACACCTACTCTGCCATCCATCTGCCTTCCTTCCAGGCAGCTCGTAAAAGGTGAGCATAGGCTTACCGTCACTAACACCGTGACATTTGACTAGGTGGTAGAGTTTCGCAGCGACTCGCCCGGATTGGTACTACCGCCTTACCTATACCTGCCACCATAACGTCATGACGTGTTCCGGTTCGGAGGGTAAGGTAGCTGGTAAACTTACTTTTGCTCGAGGCCTAACATCCTGACCTCAGGTTGGCAACGCACCATTACTACCTTTGATGTCTCTAGGCGGCGTGAATTTCTTACCATCAGGAAATCCGTCTGCTTGTTTGCCTTGCTACAACATAAAAAAAAACTCTCTACTTATCCATTGGGAACTTGGAGTCAAGACGTGTATATGTAATATCTAATATTTTCCATCGTCGGCGCTTGGTAAAACTTCAAAATATTCATATTTTTTAAATGAAGAAACCCTGTACTGTTGAACGTATCACTTATAATTTATTATTTTATAAATAGCCTACCGGTTTCACTTATAACAGCATCATCATGACTAAAACTTAAACTCAACTTAAACTTAAAAGATAATACGTATGTATTTTTATATGGAGCCACCGATGAATCAGGACCTACTTATATTTAAAAAAAAAATTAAATGTGGCTTTGTCGTCGCATAATAAATATACTTACTAAAATATGAAGACGAACTGGTAACCTTCTCCATTTGGCGTTTTAACAATCAGATAAACAAAAAATCAGGAAACAAGCAAAAATTCCAAGAAAAGATTTTATTTATATACAGCCTTATTATTATTGGAAAATCCGCAAGGAACATACAATGTTTCCAATTATTTTCTCTATAATATATTCAACGGTAAACAAAACTCTGTTACAAGTTAATAATTCGTACGGTTAGATATAAATGATAATCCGTTGACAAATAAATTCAAGTAAATCGTAAAAGCATTTCTCCCAGCTCAAATATATCCACCGCAAATGTTCAGCAGACAATGGGAATTGCTTGCCGCTGACATCTCTAAACACGTCCATTTCCTTGCCATTTGTAAGTTAAATCTAAAATTTAAACGGATTTTGAAAATGTATTGGCGAATTTGTATAGTTATAAGTCTTTATATATATAATTTTTCTGTGAGTGTGTATGTCACTGAACTCCTTCTAGACGGCTGGACCGATGTTGATGAAAGTTTTTGTGCGTGTTCAAGGGAATTCGAGAATGGTTTAGATTCACAATTTGGTCTCCTGGAAAATCTTTTTTTAATTAATTTTTTAATAATAAGTCGTTGTCGATTTTGGAATGTTTCACATCGGATCCGACAGACTGCGCTTCTGTCGAAGCATTAATGTCAAGCGATATGAAGTTTGCTGGGTCAGCTAGTTTTATATAAAAGTTTTCGTTTTTAATTTGACACTATACATCGTAGGATAGATAGGTTATTGAAATTGGTCATTCTTAGATAACCCATCTAAGAATGACCAATTTCAATAACCTATCTACGATTATAGATAGTAAGCCAATCTGTAACAGCAGGTAGGTTTATAGAGGACTTATTTCGTTGCTAAGATATTTTGAATTAACTGATCTGTAGTAGCACTATCTCTTATATTAAAAAAGTAACTTTACGCCAATATCTCCAAAGAGGTAGGTCGATGCATAACCGGGGCACCCACGACTAGTCAAAGACACTAAGACCCACAATGTAGTAGGTGGCAAGCCTATCGCCGACCAAGCACACATCCAACGCGAGCAACATTTTTTTTATATAGAAAATTGGAAAAACTACATTTTCTTTTTGTTGCCCGATATAGGAATCAAATCCTGGACATCGTGGAGTCCAGGCATACAGGCCGAGCGTGCCAGTGTGAATGTGGGATGTCGCAATCGTTCCACTTCTTGCAATAACTAATTTCTACTCTACACAATTATCTAAAATATAAAATTGAATCGTTAAATGTGTTGCTAAGCGTATAACTTCCGAACGACTGGACCGATTTGACTAATTACTTTTTCATTGCAGTTTGTCAGAAAAAATACTTTTTTTTCCACAACACAATACTTTTTTTCCCATAAAAATGAACGAGTGGTGGAGTGGAGTGTAATAAACGTAAATTGCAAATGCATAAATGTCGCTCATTTGATTGCAATTCAGTATTTAGATTCTAACTATACCGGGGAGTTTTTTCGCCGTTTCTTCTCCTGACAGGCTAGGTTTAGAAACGGTGGTAGTTTACGGTAGAAAGGGTAAAATTTGTTTACGTTTTAAGATTGTTTATAACTCATAATTCAAATTGTAATACATATAAAACTAATTTTTTGTATGAATATTAAAACTTTATGTGCATAATTAAGTAATTACTTTTTATAATTATTAAAATATTTGCACACCAAAATGTGGTAGAATATGTTGGAATCCTTAAATAATTTTGTAACAACTTCAAGTCGCATATTCCGCAAATGAACATATTTCTTTCTTTTTTTAATAGTCTTTTGCTACGTTTATACTAGGGATGTTGCGGAGCTGTGACTCCGAATTCGTAAAGTTGGAACTTCCGACACTTTTGACTCGGAGGGTTTAATCGGGGGTTGAAATATAGTAAATAGTGGCAGTAGCCTTCATAAACCATGTCGGGTTAAGATAATAAGTCCGACTTATACTCGTAGAGGTAGTGTAGTGCTTTTGGAATCAATTAACTTGTTTTATTTTTTAGCTGTAATTGGAAACATGTTAGTTTTTTTTGCATTGTCTATGTTAAATTTGTATATCCTAATCAGATTTATAAAGATTGACTAACATTGTTGTCATTTGCCTCGACCGCCTCGTTAGTCGAGTGGCTAGCATACACGCCTAACTACGAGTACACCGACCAACCGCGAGGCTCGGGTTCGATTCATGACGGAGGCAGGCATTTGTGTAATGAACATTTAGACGTCTACATTTCCGGGTCTGGGTGTTTATTAAATTGATTCTGGTATCTATTTATGTATTAGTATCGTTGCCTTACACCCCACAAGCATAAAATTTGCTTACTTTAGAGTTAGATTCAATTTGTGTAACTTGTCTAGGGAAACTTATTCATTGTTATTATTTATTTGCCTTTAAAGTAAATATAAGATATGTTTTCTAAGAGAGATCTTTTATCATCACTTCTGACACTGCCTCTGACTTCGACTCCGATTGTGACTCTGATAAATCAAATTTAAAAAATCCGCCTCCGACACGGTTTCCGATAAAATTACCTACGTTACATCCCTAGTTTGTACTATTAATTATTTTTGCGCAACCACGGAACTTTACAACTTGAAGGAAATTAATTCCAAGTGCAAATCGCCTCTATAAAGTTGTTGTTTTTGTTTTAATATTCATTGAAACACAATTAATACCGTTCAGTCATAAAATTTGCCTATTCGTATCAGGGTGTTATGAAGTTTTACCTAACCGAAGCTGGGATGTTAAGCCTGTAATTTGTGTTAACTGAGTAACTGCAAATCTAGGATTGATTGATTTAATTGATGACGATATTGATGTTTTATATTGTAATTAAGTAAGTAAAGTAAGTATCTTCAAGCCCATATCCCCGAAGGGGTAGGCAGAGGCACAACAGGGACACAACAACAGCCGTGGGTGACTAGCCGAAGACATTAATTCACACACATATCCAATCCCGAGCAACATTTTTTTTTAGAAAATTGGATACACCACACTTGCTTTTTGTTACCCGACCCGGGATTCGAACCCGGTACCTCACGAAGTCAAGTCCGACACTTGGACCGTTAGACTACAGAGATGACTTTTATGTTGTAATGACAGGAATAGATAAAGAAGCGGTACTAATCATATTGTCGTCATCAGATCATTACAGGTTTCAACATAATCTGATTAACTGTACTACTGGAATAATCGAATAAAGACATGCACATACATATCAAAGATAAAAATAAATTTTCTGCTTTTGAGTAATAAAACAAAAACGTTTACACATATAAATAACTTAGGACTCAGAAGATCCTCGAATTTTTTTTTTTATGATATTGGAAGGCAAACAAGCAGACGGATTTCCTGATGTTAAGAAATTCACGCCGCCTAGAGACACCAAAGGTGTTAACGGTGCGTTGCCAACCTGAGGCCTGGATGTTAGGCCTCGAGCAAAAGTAAGTTTACCGGCTACCTTACCCTCCGAACCGGAACACGTCATGAAGTTATGGCGGCAGGAATAGGTAAGGCGGTGGTAACAATCCGGGTGAGTCGCTGCTAAACTCTACCACCTAGTCAGATGTCACGGTGTTAGTGACAGTGAGCCTATGCTCGCCTTTTACGAGCTGCTTGGCGCAGGAAGGCAGATGATCTATTCTACAACGGAGCCCGGACCAACACGGGGAGAATCGAAATATATTCAAATACTGACATATGTCGCACATCCTCAAAAATTACTAAGAGCTTGTTAACCCTACTTTACATGACGTGACTCGTCCCTACGTGACCAGATTTCTTAAAGCAATATATCAAGGGTCTTAATTATTATTGTAATCAACAACCTAACCTGCAAACGCACGTTTTATGTGATGAATATAGTAAAACGAGCTTTGAATTACATTGAGTTCTAAAGGTTCCAGGTACATTTTGTAAAATCGAAATCGAGAAAGGACATAATATTCCATTTTATAAGCAGATTTCCAAAAAAGGAGCTTTGAATTATATTGCGTTATGTAGGTACCTGGTACATTTTGTAAAATCGGAATCCATAAAGAACATGTTCCATTTCATAAGCAGAATTCCGTAAAACGAGCTTTGAATTACATTGAGTTCTAAAGGTTTCAGGTACATTTTGTAAAATCGGAATCGAGAAAGGACATAATATTCCATTTCATAAGCAGATTTCCGTAAAAGGAGCTTTGAATTACATTGCATTATGTAGGTACCTGGTACATTTTGTAAAATCGGAATCGATAAAGATCATGTTCCATTTCATAAGCAGAATTCCGTAAAACGAGCTTTGAATTACATTGAGTTATAAAGGTAGATTTTACCAAAAAGGTAAAATCGTAATTGATGAAAGATATAATATTATTACATTTCATATACTAAAACTTCGTTTTATATGGCGCCTCTGTTTTCAGGCGTCCTGGCGTTGGACTCAACTTCAAGAGATACCGGGTTTAATTACCAAGTCGGGCAACAAAACAAAAACGTGTTTTTCAAGTCTTGCAATAAAAACAAAGTTGCTAGGGATTGGATATATGCCGTAAAGATACTTGTACTTAATATGCTGGATTCAGTAAAATAAACTTTAAATTAGGTACATTGTGATTTTTAAGCCTGGTACATTTTGTAAAATCTGAATTAATAAAGAAAATAACCGGAATTTCGTAAAACGATCTTCGAAGTACATTGAGAGATGTTATAAAATTGTAACTAATAAACGTTGAGAAATTTACACGTACGTACCTAAAACTTACCTTATTATATCCCAAATACACTGTAATATATTTGACTTCAAATATTTATTTTTTCGCCTTATTTTAACTTAATATCAAAATAGCACCCTATTTTCAATCGAAAATTCTGACGTCAAAATATCAGATTTTTTTAAAAAGTTTGGGGCTTTTTGTTCATTGAAATATCTACTTTCTGATGGTGTAAAAAAATATATATTACTACAGAAAATGTTCTCGGAAAATACAAAAAAATCCAGTTTAGCCGGAAATCAAGACAAACCATTTTTTACCCTTAAAAACTCATCCCCTTCCACTTCCTGAACTCGGATCGACCGTAATTTGTTTTTCCTTTCAGTTTGACCATATTACCCTCCTTTTCTAATGGGTTTCATCCTACTGCATTTTTTTTTTGGTTTCAAAAATTATTGACCCTGTTCTATTAAGTATCTTCAAGCCTACTACTTGATTCTACAGTATGAAGGCTAAGCGCACCCCACATCCAATCCAAAGCAAACTTTGTTTTAGTTGGAAAATTGAAAAAAAAAACATTTTGTGAGACACAACAAGGAAACCTATTAAGAGACCTTAAGTAGTCTACGTTAACACTGGACCACTACATCACAGTATACTTCATAGTATAATATCATTACATAATAGTGCCATTTAATAAGCAGAATTACGTAAAACTTTGAAATACATTGAGATCTACACAATATATACACGTTATAAAATCTCCTCGTTCTAATCTGTTCTCTTGGTATAAGGCCATGATCAGGGCATTTCCATAAAGATAGGGTTGTGTCATCGTAAAACACATGGAAATAGCATAGTTGATAAAATCTCCACACGCTTCAAGTAGCCCTTAAATCTTATCTGGTGGGATTAGGATCATTTTGACTCCAGGGATTAGAATACTAGGATATTTCTTTTGTCGTGTTTTAGTTTTTAATGTATGTGAGTGTAAGATATAGTTTGCTATCTTTACATAAAGTAAATAAGTATCTTCACGCTCCACAACGTGATAGGAGGCAAGCCTATCGCCAACCGGCACATATCCAATCCCGAGCAACATCATTTTTATTAGAAAATTGAAAATGTACATTTTCTAGTTTTTTGTTGCCCGACCCGGGGATCCAACCTTAGGACCTCAAGAAGTCAAGTCCAACGCCGGACCGCTAGGCTACAGGGGCGGTTAAAACACTTGTACATTTATTAATTATTAATAGTGGAGCCCATAGCTATACACTGCTTACAACTACACTACAAACATGTTATATAATATTACTTACACCTATTATTGCTTACACCTACACTACAAACATGTTATATAATATTATATAACATGTTTATATGTGGGAGTGTATTTATGCTATAGGCTATGTTAAGAACAAAAATACGTCAGCACAAGAAATAGGAGCCAGAGTGCGTTCGAGTCCGTGGCGAATGGACGTATTTGGTTTATAGGGGAGCTTGATATATCCGATTTGGAACTTTTTATTCATGAAATTGAAAAAAAAGTCTTAAGTTGTCGAATTATGCCCAGTTTAAGACGTTTCCATCGACAGTATGTAACAACAAAATTTGAGTCCACCAGCAGGTAATTCAAGTTCCTCCCGGCGTAAGAACTAATTATCTGTCAGCAAATTTCGAAGATTGCAAATGAAGTCGCGCGTAAAACTCGCACCTTGATATCCAGAAGCTGTAGCCTGGAGACGGAATTCATGGAGCGATTTTTAACCGGTTTTAACGGTTCTTCGATTTTATTTCAAAACTCACGAGACCGGTAATTTTTAAATGAATTGGTGGTTGAAATTATCGCCCAGATTGTCGGTTGCGGTTGAATAATCAGTACAAATAGTACAAAAATGGTCGCCCACTAAGCGATCACAGAGCCGCGGTCGCAAACCGCCCAGCCGGCGGGAGATCGCCGCCCGCACGATCTAAAGGCTGACGACCGCTGTCGCTGGAACCGCAACAACCGCAGGCGCTGCGGGTGAAAATCGCGTCGTGAAATGTGATCTTACTATCTTACTATAAATAATTCTTCTGTGAGTGTGTATGTCACTGAACTCCTTCTAAACGATTGGACCGATGTCGATGAAACTTTTATTGATGTGTTCAAGGGAATTCGAGAATGGTTTAGATTCACAATTTGGTCCACTGGAAAATGTTTTTTTTTAAATATTTTTTTTTAAAACAAGTAGTTGTTGATTTTAGAATGTTTCACATCGGATCCGACAGACTGCGCTACTGTCTAAGCATTAATGTCAAGCGGTACGAAGTTTGCTGGGTCAGCTAGTTTGCATATAAATCTACATTCTACGTAACCTGCGAGCTCACAGTCGCCGCGCAACTACGCATGCCGTGAGTAGTGTGTTTAATGTTTCAGTTTTATTATGGTTATATAAGACTCTGTAGTAATAGTTGCCATGTCTACAGTAAATATATTATCTCTACAATTATCCTCAAATATATTTAGGTTGTACATATTTATTACATTTAGACTTCAAAGGAATAAATACATTTGAAGCATTTGATGTAACAATGAGTAAGGTCAACTTTGAGCTTGGGAAAAACGGTTTTCTTAGAATTTAAAAGTTAGACACAGACGACTCCTTTGATATCAAGAGATGCTTGTTGGTAGAGCGGCAGACACGGATCAACCCCTTGAGAAGGTTCTGGTTTCGAAAATCTGCCAAGTTCGAGTCGGCGTATGATTTACACTCAATTCTAGCGGCCCGCCCCGGCTTCGTACAGGTATAAAATATACACATAAACCTTTCTCTTCAATCACTTTATGTGTTACAAAAAACCGCATCAAAATCCGTTGCATAGTTTTAAAGATTTAGGCATACAAAGGGACATAGGGACAGAGGAAGCGACTTTGTTTTATACTATGTAGTGATTTGACCATGGCCAAGATTTTATACAATTTTATGTTTCCATAAAGGAAAAACATTTTGGGGTGCACACTAAAGGTGATATGTGACCTGACTCGTCATTAGACTGTCGACCATAATAGACGTAAAAGTGAGGTTGCAAGTATAAAAGTTAATTAAGGGTATGCCGAAGATAGATTTACTAGATGGTAGAGTTTCGCAGCGACTCATCCGGATTGGTACTACCGCCTTGCATATTCTTGTCGCCCTAACGTCATTACGTGTTCCGGTTTGGAGGGTAAGGTAGCCGGTAAACTTACTTTTGTCCAAGGCCTAACATTCTGGCCCCAGGTTGGCATCGCACCATTACCACCTTTGGTGTCTCTAGGCGGCGTGAATTTCTTACCACCAGGAAATCCGTCTGCTTATTTGCCTCCCAATATCATGAAAAAAAAAATTAAACCTCCCAAGTGTACCCCGCATAACGCTCGTACTTATTAATAAATTGTATAAGAAATAACTATGTATTTTTGTACGGCAACTTAAAGAAAGTATAGGTGCTTCCAGAAGTATCTTCACACCCATATCCCCGAAGAGGTTGGGAGAGGCACAACCAGGGCACCCACGACTAGCCGAAGACACTAAGTCCCACAATGTGATAGGTGGCAAGAATATCGCCAACCGGGCACATTTCCAATCAAGAACAACATTTTTTTTTATTAGAAATTTGGAAAAATCCAATTATCTTTTTGTTGCCCGACCCGGGATTCGAACCCGGGACCTCATGCAGTCAAATCCAACAACTGAACCGCTAGACCACAGAGGCGACTTCCAGAAGTTATGTTAATAAACGCTTNTTTTTTTTAAATTGTATAATCACTTTATTATAATATTTGAAATAATTAAACTAGATAAAAATGGATGCGTGTACATGAACGCGCGTGAGAAATTCAAAAAAAATTGTATCCACATCTGTGAATGCGCAATTTTTGAATGGTTAGTATAAATACTTTGATTTGAATAATTTTTATTTATTAACTTCGACAAGGGGGTGTTCTAAGTTTGACGTGTCTTTGAGTGTTTGTCTGTGTTATGTAACTAGAATGGGTAGACCGATTTTAATCTGAACTTTTTTGTTTAAAAACTGACGTGAATGAGATAGTTTCAGTTACATTATATACAGGTTTTGTCGGGGGCTATCCTTGAACAAGTTACACAAATCGAATCTAACCCCAATTAAGCAAATACTACTAACATCATAACGCTTCCGTTACGGGTGTTAGTCAAAGAAACTAATACGAGTACATTGAAATACATAAAATGCACTCATACTCGGAAGCGTAAATGTCCATCACACAAACACCTGCCCCCGTTGGGAATAGAACCTGAGCCTCGCGGTTTGTCGGTGGTATTACAAGTGAACGCTCCTCGACTATTGAGGTAGTTATTGTTTTTATCTTCATAATCTCACACCTGTATTGTTTCATAATATACAAGCTTTCCTTGAATTATTTAACGATATTACAGTGAGGGAGTCGGAATAGGTACCTAAAAACGTAAATAATAAAAAAAACATAAAAATAAGGGGGGTGGGGTCATTGACCTTTTGCGGAATATTAAAAGGACTATTGTTTATTTATTATGAGTCTGTTTTTTTAGTATTTCAGTTAAATATGCAGAAAATCCAGCCTCAAATTCGTGCACTAATTTGAAAATGAGTTCAATTTTATACGAGTATATTAACCAGCTGTCATTCGTTACAACAATGTCCATAATCAAAGAGGCTGTAATTACCGTAAATGTAAACTTATATTGCGTCCATGGAAACTACACAAGGGTGTGAAGGTCGTGAATATAATGTGAACCAGTGTGTCGTATTTCAAGGGTAAATCTGAATATGATTGGGGTTTGGTAATGTCACTTGAATAATTTGTAACTTAAAACTTTGTGCTCCAAATTTATGTGAAGAAAACTTCTAACAATACTTTTTGTAATGTATAATAAAGGGTCTTTTTTTATTATAACTGAGTTTGATACAGTATCAAGTGCAGAAGTTTGCGATATATTATGTGTATAAAATACTACCGGCCCGGCTTCGCACGGTTATGAAGACATTCCTCCTTCTTTGAAGACTATAATATTATAAATGCGAAAGTAACTCTGACTGTCTGTTACGCTTTCACACCTAAACCAGTTAAACGATTTTGATGAAATTTGATACAGAGATGGAATAGACCCTGAGGAACAACATAGGCTACTTTTTAAAAGATAGGATGAATGTTCATATGTAAATTCGTCATTTTTAAAGCTGTAACAGTGAAACTTTGTATTTAGACACTTTGGGTAAACGAAAGGATATAGGCTAATTTTTATCACAAAAAATGAGGGAGAATGGGTAAAAAGCGATAATCAATGTTCGTATGGAAAATCGTTTTCTGTTTGAAAGGGTATATTTCAGAGGTGGTCCCATGGTCACCAGGTCAGGATCTGATGAAGAAATCCTGGGGAAATCGAGGGAAAGTCTAAAAAAATGTTGGCAAGAATAGTTTTTGTGGATTATGATCATTTGCTAGCATTCGACAATGGACACTCCATACTCAGGCTCAACAGACATGCGGAACAGGCTGATCGTTAAGTGTCTTTGAAGGATTTGGAGATATTTACACAGACGCAAGGGACAAGATAAGCTAGTGCTCAGCGTCAAGCTCAAAGTAGAATCATTTTCAGAAGGTTAAATAGGAATGTTTTTGTTAATGCAGGATTCTATTATGACTATACGTTACAGTATAAAAATCCTCCTTTGATATTAATTGCAAAAATTATTAAAAAATGTCAGCATTGTGATCCCTTAAAATTCAAAGATGAAACGCAGGGTTGTGTTAATGGTAAGGTATTATTACTTTTGCTTGGTGAATCAGCTGAGCCGCTAAAGTCTTTTTTATTGTACAATTCTGATGAAACTCGAAGATTTTATAGCAATTTTTCTGTGCAAGGTCAAATTTATCACAGAAACGGTTCATACTAATATTAAAAAGCTGAAGAGTTTAATTTTGTTGCTGCAATTTCTAAATGTGAGTATCTGAAGATATTCCCGAAAGGTTAGTTCTGCCTAACTGCATAACCGGAGGACTCATGACTAGCCGAAGACATTAAGTCCCACAATGTGGTAGATGACTATCCTGTAGAGTGTAGCCAAACGGGCATTTATCCAATCCCGGACAAGTAGCAACGTTACTTTTAGTAGAAAATTGAAACTTCACATTTTTGTTGCCCGGACGGGAAATAAAACCCAAGATCTCAAGAAGTCATTCCGAAGGCGGACGGTTATCTTCAGAGACGATATGTATATTTCTAAATTTTCGAAAAAAAATTATATTAGAGGTTTCTATAACTTGCTATGCTGTTTAATTTCACAGGATTTGCCGAAGTGCAGATAAAACTGTAAACACAATAACGTATTCTTCTATTTATCTGAGGTGAAATTAGAAAAGTGAATGAGTATGTTCAGTTTTGACGGCAAAATTGCTGAATTGATTTTAATATATATTGTCTAGTAAAAAGTTAAATGAAACCATGATCTGACCAGTTTTGACGCAATAAGTAAAAATGTGTTCATTTATACTTAAATAATGATATAATGAAAGAAATTTTGATTTAAATTAAGGGGAAAGGTATGAAAAAAATAAAAAAAAGGGTTGAAAAAAGCTTTTTTTAAAAGAACTTAATAACGGTAGGTTATAGAAAAAAAAATCAATTAAAAGTTGTTGAGAAAAAAATTTTACACAAAAAAGTTCCTCTTCATTTTTTTGTTATCTGCTTTAGTTTTCAGTCAGCTGTATGATTTGTAGAGGGGAAAACATATGTAGTAGTGTTAGTACATATTTATGTGATGCGCGCGCTGCGTGGTACAGGGCCGTAATAATTCTGATAAGTTTTTATAATTATTTACAATGCATTAATCGGAATATTACGGTAGCGTACACTGATAATACGAAAGCTGGAAAAGTTAAGGTGAAAAAGAAATCATTACCAAACTCTACCACTTTGTTTGAATGACTGCAGCAGTGGAATAGACATATATAAATAACTAAATCATTATCACCGCCCGCGCTAGTAAGGTTTAAAATCAGAAAATCTTACTTATTTCAATTTTTAACTAAAAAGCGGTAGTCTTTATTCGCTGTTGTTGGTCCAGTCTATACCCAGCATTACATTCAAGCACATTGGTTTCCAAATTTAAAATTCAAACACACTCTTAATCACTCACAATCAAGTCCCTTTTATTTTATAGAACCCAATATAATATTATAACAAATATTTTATTACAAGTCATAGAAACTGTACAAGATTTCATTATTTAAATATAAAAATTGAATTTCTTCGTTTTCAAATCTATGGTCTAGCGGTCCTGACTTGACTTCTTCCCCGGGTCGGGTAACAATAAATATATAAGTAAATGTATATTTTCAATTTTCTAAGAAAATTAATGTTCCCTGGGATAATGGTGCCCGGTTTCTTCGGCTAATCGTGGGTGCCCTGGTTGTACCTCTGCCTACCTCTTCTAGGAATGTTTGCGTGACGATGTTTAACTTCTAAAGTAAAAAGTTAAATTTGAAAATGAAGAAGTAATTTTCAAATATAACTTTTAACTTTTTTAAGTGACTATGATTTATCAATATTTTTTCTAACGTCTCTTTAAATAAGTTGCTTAAGTAATGTCGTAAAACTCAGATGACTTTTCTAAGAAGCACTTAGTTTCTACAAAACCTTAAAAAATCATCATCCGAGTATTCGTAAAAACGTGACAGATACCATTTCTGCATTTTATTTATTAGTCAAACTATTCTAATTTGTTTTAAAAGCTTTTTCACGAAGTTGTTTCTAATGCCATCAAGCAATCTTGATAAATTAAATTTTCTTAATATATTTACCGAGCCAACCTCTTACGGCTTTCCAACTATATATTGCCCCCGGGAAATTTAAAGATATCCATATTAAGTTATTAAATGTATTTGTTTTAACCAATCACTTAATGCTGGTACGATGTTATACATATAAGTAGCAAACAATCCATGTATGTAAAGGGTCCATGTATGCTAAAATACGTCAGCAGTATCATGTTTTTTATACAAAGCAATCATGGATCTTTTTGATAAAAATACACAAGATTAACATGAATATGCTTTAAAAGACTAGTGTTTCTAAAACACGATTCATTTCACTTTGCTCGATAGAAAAAAATCAAAAAGTTGACCCGTTTTTGAAAGCAAAACTCAACTGTCTACTTTAATTATGAAAACATCGACACCAGATTTAACATAAACATAGATAAATGTACTATACCTAAAATATAAGTGTTTCAGTTTTTATACTTTTTTCAAATTACTTTTATAGTGTCAAAAATAGTGATTTGTCGCCTAAGACATTTACTTTATAGCGCAATATTTCATAGTAATCTAGGAACGGGGGAGTGCGGCGATTGGCTCTTCTGGCTGACTAAGTGTGGGGCCTTAATGAATGTTTTTATACGGAAGTCAGGTTTTCTTGTGAAAAATTTCAAATAGTTTAGTTTAGGTTTTTTTTTTTGTTGGTTGTTTCGATCAAAGTTTAGGTCGTTGATCGAGGAGTTAGCATACACGCCTATTCCACTGACAAACCGAGAGGTTTGGGTTCGATTTCCGACTTGTGATGAATATTTAAATGTCTGCATTTCTGGGTCTGGGTTTTGGTGTATATTACATCTGTCTATAAATATTGTTGACTATCCCATAAGCATACAATTTGCTTACTTTGGCGTTACAATTACATTTGTTCAGGGCTGTTTATTGGATAAATTATTGCCAATGACGTTAAAGTTTTGCAATGTTGTGTTTTCGGTGTTACTTGATTGCTACGTATTGTATACAGGATACAGACTTCAAAACAAGGATCATTAAAATGTTTGTCGGTATGTGTGTTCACTTTTCACGCATAAAGTAACTATACGCATTTTTATCAAACTTTGTCTAGCACTAGCTTATAGTCTTGATCAACATTTAGAATAACTTTTACTTCAAGAAAATCTCTTCTTTCCAACACTTAACATGAAAAGTCACTTTAGTGCTTGTGCGAAGTCGCGGGTAAAAGCTAGTTTATAATAAAAGTATAAGAAAGTATGTGCTAATATGAAACTTTGTATGTATATCTCATATTTCGCTCATATTTTCTTGTCGGTCATTTTGACTGGATCAATACTCGCTAGATTAACTAATCTTGGACAAAATTACTCGTTCCTTAATCTAAGGATAAGTAGAGTCCTTCGTATTAATCTAGGGCAGATTAACTTTGTTTACTTTCAGTGTAAGTTACATTTCGGAAAATAAACAAAAGTCTAATGACTGGTTGGCTATTGGTTGGCTTTAGTGTAAGATAACATTAACAAAAGCTCTTTAAAAAGCTCTGGAAGCTTTTGTCTAAACTGTGAGCGTGATATATTCAGTAGTTTAAAATCTTTTGATAATAAATGAGCATCTTTACTTCCATATTCCACAAAATGTAAGCAAAAGCTACAAACAGGGAATTTACGATTAGCTGAAGGTACTTGTAGTCCGATATGATAGCTGATAAACCTATGTCCAACCACGCGCTTATCCAACCCGGGCAACTTAATTTTCATTTGAAAATTGAACACACCTTTCGAGTCATCAGAAAATCGAACCCAAGGCCTCATGTTGTCTACGCCAGCACAAGATCACTAGACCACAAAGGCGATCAAACGTTCAAATATATATATTATAATAAACTTACCCAAGAGTGCCATAAAGAAACCGTACAGCACACACATGGTATGGCCAAAGACCCAGCGATGGAATAAGGCAGAGATAAGGGTCAAAGGGTTGCCCAACACGGAGACGGAGAAGTCAGCGCAGACCAGGTTGAAGAGGATGATGTTCAATGGTGTCCATAGCTGAAAAACGAATAGAAGTCAGATTTCTTGATATCGGAAGGCAAACAAGCAGACGGATTTCCTGATTGAAAGAAATTCACGCCGCCTAGAGACACCAAAGGTTGTAATGGTGCGTTGCCAACCTGAGGCTGGGATATTGGACCTAGAACATAAGTAAGTTTATCGGCTACTTAACCCTGCGAACCGGAACACTTCAACGGCAAGCACTGATATTATGGCGGCAGGAATAGGTAAGGCGGTGGTACCAATTCGGATGAGTCGCTGCGAAACTCTACCACATTGTAGTATGGTCTATTCTGCAAAGGAACCCGGAATAACATTGATTTGCAAATAACCGATTTCTGAAAGCTAGATCTGCGCCTGAGAACAGCTTCACTGAATTTAGTGAATTTTGTCAAAGCAATTCAGACGTTGGAAAATAACAGAGTAAGTATTTCGTTAATTTAATTAAGCGGATAAAGCCACGAGCAAGAGATAGTAAATCGTTAATGAAAAAAGGACACAATACGAGTATTACGTTCGCTCAAATAACATTTCATATGTCATAACTAAGAGATTCAGTTGACCCCGTATAGTAAGCTAAGCTGGAATCTTCTCCTTAAGACCGTGTTTATTTTAAAGACATGGCTATAATAGGCTTCTCAAAACTTGGCATTTCGTATTATTAAGGGTCCATATACGCTAAAATACGTCAGCAGTGTAATGTTTTTTCATACAAAGCAATCATGGACCTTGGTGACAGAAATACACAAGATTAAATAGTACTAAAAAAATAGTGATTTGTCGCCTAAGACGTTTACTTTAGAGCGCAATATTTCATAGTAATCATGGAACGGGTGAGTGCGGCGATTGGCTCTTCTGGCTGACTAAGTATGGGGCCTTAATGGTACATTACTTTTGTCTTTTAGTGACTTACGGATATGACATCCATCTTTTTAAGGAGCTTTTATTAACTTACTAATTAAGCTTTTATATCTACGTACAGATATGTAACGGAATTAAAAAAATATATTTTCTATTATTAACTAAATGTTAAAAATTAATCAGTGCTGTGTTCAAAAGTACAAAATGACACATATCCGATTCCAATTTTCAGTTTGCATGATATTGAGATACAAGATGGAAAAAATATAGAATTCCGAAGTATATTTTTTGTTACTCTTTCATGCAAAAATTGCTAAACGAACGAATTAATGAATGAAATTCTTCGTAAAGTACACATCACAATATCATGCAGAAGACAATTTATGATGGTTTTATATAAATCCCTTTACCTGAAACCACCTGATAATTTCCACCTGGAACCTTTCCGCCTGGAATCGAATCCAGGTGGTCGATTATATTAAAAACTAACGAAAATATTTTTATGATTTTCATCAATATAATTTATAAACTAACTTTTTCTCAGCTTCGTGTGCAAACCAATTTATATAAAACCTTCATAAATTGTCTTCTGCGTAATACTGTAATGTGTAACATACGTACATTACTAAGAAATTCATTCATTCATTCATTCGTTCAGCAATTTTGCATGAAAGAGTAACAAATTATTCATACATCCATTATCACAAATTCTCGCATTCATTTTATTAGCTGGATAATCTTATCTAATCGGAAGATACCGTCGAAAGATTTTCTTTCAATTTTTGGAAAATCATTATTTTTACTCTTCCTTTTTTACATGATTATCATTCCCATTATTACATATATTTTGGATATTAGATATATGCCCGTTTTCTAGTGTCGTTCGTCATCGTCTTGTAGTGTCTTCGACTAGTCTTCGGTGTCTTGGTTGTGCCTGTGATTTCTTCTTCGGGGGTAAAGGTATTATTTAACAGCAGAAAAAGTCTTATAAAAAAGTATCTTCACGCCCACATCCCTAAAGACGTAGGCAGAGACACAACCAGGGCACGCACGATTAGCCGAAGGCACTAAGTGATAGGTAGCAATCTTATTGCCAACCGTCCACATATCCAATCCAATAAAGTTTTTTTTTATTAGAAAATTGGAAAAATCTAATTTTCTGCTGCCCGACCCGGGATTGAAACCCAGGACCATATGCAGTCAAGTCCAACAACTGAATCGCTAGACCACACAGACGTATAACCTGTTTTACGTAAAATTTCAATTTCAATTTATTTTATTCGAATGTTTTTTTTTCGAGTTAATGATTTTTAGGGTGCAAAACTGCAAGAAACCGATTTCGGGTTCCTTTGTAGAATAGACCATTTGCCTTCCAGGCAGTTCGTAAAAGGCGAGCATAGGCTTGCCGTTACTAACACCGTGATATCTGACTAGGTTGCAGAGTTTCGCAGCGACTCACCCGGATTAGTACCACCGCCTTACCTATTCCTGCCGCCATAACGTCATGACGTGTTCCGGTTTGAAAGGTAAGGTAGCCGGTAAACTTACTTTTGCTCGAGGCCTAACATCCCGGCCTCTGGTTGGCAACGCACCATTACCACCTTTGGTGTCTCTAGGCGGCGATAATTTCTTACCACCAGGAAACCTGTCTGCTTGTTTGCCTTCCAATGTCATAAAAAAAAACATTTACAAAAAAATAGTACTTTCCTCTATTTCTTGGGATTCCATTAACAAACTCAGACTTGGTAGCAAATAGACCAACTCGGAAGTGCGTTTTTTATATATTACAAGACTTTTTAAAATCGTATGTAACTTATTTCTACGTGACCTTCAGTTCCAAGGCACAATCTACTAAATAAATGTTTAGTTAGTCTAGACTTTAGTTCAATATATGGTGTAAGGTAATGTTAGTATTATTAATATTAGAAATTAGCTTTGTTTCCAACTTCTTAACATTGCTAATTCGGACCTAGGCCGAAACGGGGAAAATAAACGGCGGAATTAGACAATTAGAATTTAGACTTTTTGTAATAAAACAATGTTGTCCATGTTAAAATAAGTGGCCTACTTGTGTCAGGTTTGCCACCTTAATAATTTTGAAGGACCAACTTTTTCAAAGATACCATCTGTGCTTTAACCTTGGGATTTATAATCTATTTATACTAAATGAATTTCCATTTCCCGTAGTCATCGCGTTCTTTTTGTGTTCTGTTATTGAAAAAAGGACTACATGTGTCGGCTCAGCTAGTCTTAGGCTGGCAATCCACTGGTCAAGATCCTTATCCAATATCTATGTTCAAGATTTGTTTAAATTTCTTTGATAGACGCCCATATATCCCGCTTAATGTTTTCTTTCTATCTTTAATTCTTTATTGTACTTTTTGTGTACAATAAAGAATTAACCCATTCACTGCTGGCAACGCACCATTTGCGTTGATTGAAATTTCTATATTATGCCACCAACGCACCAGTTGCGTTCAGTGATGCACTCTGTTTTTTTGTAAATTTACTAAAATCGGTAGTATTTTTTGTTTTAAAATGTCAACAATGGCGACTTACAATGATTTGTTAGCATGGTAACATCCTTGGTTTGTCACTCTCACATTCCGTTACTTTAAAGCGTACTAAACGAAGACACTCGAGCCAACAAAGATTTATTTCGTTAAATGTAGTGATAGTGTAAATATTGTTACAGTTTTTTATTGCAATCGTGTAAAGGGTAAGTTAAAGTTATGATTTAATTAATTTACTAAATCAACATATCACTATTATAGCAAAGCAAGTGCATGAACGCCTAGGGTGCGTTCAATGGCATATGCCGGCAATATTTTTTTGGATGATGTCATCCATAAGGTAAACAAAAAAAATAAAAATATTATACATGTTCTCCAGCCCTGTCCCCGTCAACGGAAAGGTATAAAGAATAAAGTTATGCGTAAGCGTTGCAAGCAATGTTGACTTACAAGAAAAATAAGAAAAGATACTTCACATTATTGCCCAGATTGTCCGGAGCAATATGGCTTTTGTGAGGTGAATTGTTTTAGGGAGTATCATAAGTACTAAGTAAATAAACAGTTTTTTCCTATACTCGGTATTTTAATTATGGAGCCGATGGCTGGTTTCATTGAGACCGGCCGTCGTGGCCAAAATTCGGTGGGGAGGTCATTATTTATTATTATTTTTACTTGTCTAATATTGATATTGTTGCATAACACTTTTTTAACTCTAACGCAAAGGGTGCGTCAACTGGCACTTGTATTTGACTTTTTACTTGCTAGTGCCACCAACGCAATTGGTGCGTTTACCATTTTTTGAGGCTTTATTGTTATATTTACTATAATTTAAATTAAAAAGCATATTTTTACGTGTATTTTCTATTGTAATTAATAGTAACATGAAGTGGCACCCATTTGAAATTTCACGAAATAATAGTAGCAATGAATGGGTTAAAGATAGAAAGTAAAAAAACAAGTAAATATGTAAAATTATACAAAAGGCGAGCTTATCGCTAAAAGAGATTTCTTCCATCAAACACAAAACAAAGAGAATGCATACAAGAATGCGCAATATAAAAACTTACTGTACAGAAAAAATACAAACTAAATTACTAATCATAACTAAAGTGCCAACATGCTAATTAATTACACACCACAACGCTCCATTACCGCCTTCCTAAAAACTGTTAATCTCTTGTTAAAGAGTATTTATATTCCTTACTGTTAATGATTGAATACTCCGATTTTTTTTCCAAGTTTTTTTTTTAAATATTCAACCAGTTTGACCAGTGTTGCCATTTTGAAATTTTTGTGCTGATTTAGGCGAATAAAGTTAACCATAAATTATTGCACTGAGTATATTACATTTTTTATTGTGGCAAAATTTAAGCGTCAAAAAAGACTATCACTGAAATATATCTGTAAACAGATAATTACGTTATAATTTTAGAAAGAACTTTTAACCCTTACCTATTCCTGCCGCCTTAATGTCATGACGTGTTCCGGTTTCCGTCTGCCTGTTTGCCTTTCATTATCATAAAAAAATAGCAACAGCAATAGCAAAACAACAGTAGGTACGATTACAGTAGAAACGTCCAAAATATATGCAGCATTATCGATTGGTAAATTTTATTATACTTGAAATTAGTTTTAAGCGGTAAATTGAAGTTTTTTTTTTGTTTTTGACACGGGGGTCAGCATATGCCTTAGTCAATTTTACAACTAATTATATATATAACAGAAGCCGTCACAGAAAGTCATGTCAGGGTCTTTGGTAAAGCGGTGGCCCCTTACTGAAGTTCATTTACTGAGAATTGGTGGGAACATATGACATTAATTTTTTACAACATATGGCACTCGAACTGAACATTTTTTTCTAAACGCAACCAAAATTGACAAATTTCACTCAATAAGTACTTACTCGTAATTAATAATAATGAATTAAAAATCGCAAGCATTTTTAATGGTGTTTTTCTTCATTAGTTGTAATTTTTTTCTTCAGAAATCATTTAATTGCCAAGACTTATCAGCTAGCATTGTTTTTCTCTATATAAAAAGTGGCAACACTTAATGTTCATTAAAATATCAAAATATTTGGTGTTTAGATAGCTTATAGACCGTCTGCATCTTTGATCAAAGGCACATTCGACAAAGATATTTGATAAGTGGAAACAACCTTATATGTGAAAGCGAATTCCTCGACAAGGTAGGCCGAGGCACAACCAGGGCACTCAACATTAGCCGAAGACAATAATTCCCGATCCCGTTTCCCTTGGTAATTGCAACACGCCTGAACGGCTGGACCAACTTCCCTAATTCATGTTTTTTGTTTACTTAAGAAAAGTTTTTTTCTAAGGAAAAAAATCTAAGCTTAGCGGAATATTAGAAAATTTAAAAAAATTTAACGAAGTCGTAATTTTTGGCAAACAATTGACAGAATGCGCACTAAAAATACCTCTCTTCTCCTCTTGCTACATGCAAGCATAATCAGATGCTTGTGTTGAGCCGGGACAGCTGAGTAGTCTGACCGTCTGCATTTCGACGTTTTTTGATAAATAAGAAAGTATTTTTTATTCCCTTTTTCATTGCAAGTTTACGTGTTATACTATTGTATATATTATGGATATACAGAACTATACATCCCATTATCAACAACATGTAGGCGTAACCGCGGGCTAGATCTAGTTTTATATTCATTACCGAAAAGTGCAAGGACAGAGCACCATTGCGTGCCAAACCTCTACAATTTTGAAACTATGTGTTTGCCCTTTACTTGTTATCTCTGTTTTAACGGGCTTTAATGTAGGTCTTTCACTGAATATTGTGGAATTTCAGAAATTCTGTGACCTTCAGGGTTATTTGCGGGAAGTTGTACGACCACAGACTTCTATAACAGGGAGGTAGATGACGCACTTTTAGTAAATTACTCTAAGTTAATGTTACTCTCTACCATCATTGTGGCTGTATTATAGTGTAATGGCTAAAACGTGTACATTTCACTATGTCGCAAATAAGTTTTATTATAAAATTTAACAGTTGACAAACGACAATTGAAAACGCTGTCGAAAACGAATTTTAGTTTTGTAGCTACGAAGTTTAACCGATTTTAAATAGACAAGGGTATTAATTGTTTCTGTGTTTTTAATATGTTTGTTACTATTATAAATATAACGAACGCTTTTAATGACTATTCATAAGGTAGGCATGATATCGAGAGAGTACTTTATATTATATCATAACTTAAATGCAGTTATTTAATTACAATATCACAGCTTTACAGTTCTTCTTCACTACATAGTATAAAACAAAGTCGCTTTTTCTGTCATGTATCATGTTGTATGTCCCTATGAACGCTTAAATCTTTAAAACTACGCAACGGATTTTGATGCGGTTTTTTTAATAGATAGAGTAACTCATGAGAAAGGTTTTTATGTAT
>NJDD01000583.1:116242-135069 GCA_002245505.1 Calephelis nemesis
AAGTATTTTTAGTTTAAGTTGAGGTATTTCAGTTAAAATAGATAACTGAATAGAATATCTAGGTATCTTTTGTTTTTTGTTTCTGAATGGTTAGTATATTTAGATATATTTTACTGTGGCACATACTAATAATACCTATGGCAATTTGTGCATAGGTACTCATTTTACAAACTTACGTACTTAGGTACAAACTTTGGATAGTGATATAGGCTACATTTTATCTTAAAGATCTTTATCGTGTTGGAGAGCTAAATGTCAAATTAGTAGACTACGCGGGCGAAGCCGCGGGTAACAGCTAGTTTAAAATATAGCTTATAATTCAGAGATAGTTGCATATCATTTTAGCAACATATCACGAACTAGCGGCCTGCCCCAGCTTCGCCCGGTAATGAATTATACATATAGGTAACCTTTCCTCTTTAATCACTTTATCTACTAAAAAAACCGCATCAAAATCCGTTGCGTAGTTTTGAAGATTTAAGCATACAAAGGGACATAGGGACAGAGGAGGTGACTTTGTTTTATATGTAGTGATAAATTTGAGTTGTACTTATTAATATTAAGTATTACCTATAGAGATTACATTATCTTGTCGTTGGTATTACTTAAAAGCCACTAGTGATTTAGAGGCGAACCCGTGTTAATTTTATCATGATCCGCAAGATAAAATAAACATGTGTCCACTTCGAAATCATAAAGCATCTTCACGCCCATATCTCCGAAGAGGTAGGCAGAGGCATAGCCAGGGCACCCACGACTAGCCAACAATGTAATAGGTGGCAAGCCTATCGCCAACCGGTTACATATCCTATGCCGAGCAACATTTTTTTTAATAAAAAATTAGAAAAACCCAATTTTCGTTTTGTTGCCCGACCCGGGATCCGAACCCGGGACCTCATGCAGTCAAGTCCAACAACTGAACCACTAGACCATGGAGGCGAAACTTAAACTTAAAACTTGTAAAAAGACTCATTTAGGCAATTTTATCGCCTTTGAGACAGTAAAGCAATTCGGCACCGGATATGGCCGTAAAGATACTTTAATGCTCACTTATAACTAGCAATACTAATAAAACTAGAATGGGTAACTAACAAATAAATAAATATTAACAACAAAGTTTAGTAACATTAGTTCATCGATTAGAGAACCTTTTTTATTTATTTAAGGCGTATCACTACTCAACACTGATGTTTTATAATATTTTGTTTCACTTGAATGTGGAATCTTCCAAGTTGAATGATCTACTTTCATTTCCGATTAAAATAAAATTTCGCAAGCAGTTTTAAATCGGATGACAATGCAAAATTAAACGGAACTGATCTGATGATGTAACAGAAGGTACTTCTTAAGGGGCCATATACGCTAAAATACGTCAGCAGTGTAATGTTTTTTCATACAAAGCAATCATGGATCTTGCTGACAAAAATACACAAGATTAACATGAATATGCTTTACTAGACTAGTGTTTCCAAAACACGATTCATTTCACTTTGCTCTATAGAAAAAATCAAAAAGTTAACCCTTTTTTGAAAGTAAAACGCAAATGTCTACTTCAAATATGAAAATATCGACACCAGATTTAACATAAACATAGATAAGTACTATACCTAAAGGTGAGTGTTTTAGTTTTTATACTTTTTTTCAAATTACTTTTATAGTGTCAAAAATAGTGATTTTTCGCTTAAGACGTTTACTTTAGAGCGCCATTGTTCATAGTAATCATGGAACGGGGGAGCGCGGTGATTGGCTCATCTGGCTCACTGAGTATGGGGCCTTAAATAAAATTTCCTAAAGTAGGAACTCCTCAAAATTTCCAACATTAACCTATCGTGTTTGTGCTTATTTATTGTACACGAAAACGTCAAGTAACTGGTAAATATGTAAAATTATTCAAAAGGCGAGCTTATCTCTAAGAGTCTTCCAGCAAACCCACTTTATTTGATTTATTTTATTTGATTTGTCTTTAATAAACTTAAGTCTACCTCTGGGAATAGCTTTTTTATTTAAAGCTTGTTACAAAAATATTTTGTCAGAAAATCTATATATATAAAAATCAATTGCTGTTCGTTAGTCTCTCTGAAACTCGAGAACGGCTGGGGCGATTTGGCTCCTTTTGATTTCGAATTATTTGTAGAAGTCCAGGGAAGGTTTAAAAGGTAATAAATAAGGAAAAACTGCGAGGAAACTAGGAAAACCAACATTTAAAATTTTCCCATACAAACGGAGCGGGTGGAACGAAGTTCGCCGGGACAGCTAGTATATTATAAAAATCATGTTTATGGTCGAGCGGTCTGGCGTTGGACTTGAACTCTTGAGGTTGCGGGTTTAGTACCCGGCTCGGGCAATGTGTTTGTGTTTTTTTTTCAATTTTCTAATAAAAACAACGCTTCCCTGGATTGGAGATATGCCTGGTTGGGGTTTAGTCTTACCATATATCACAGTGGGGTTCGTATCATCGACTAGTCGAGGGTGCCTCGGTTGTGCCTCTGTCTACCTGTTGGTCGATATGGGCGCGAAGATATTTTTTTACAAAAGTTATTTTTTTCTTAAAACCTATATTTAGTAGTATAGTTGTATAACATGGTATCAACTATCACGTAATCCATCTGCTTGTTCGCTTTTCTATAGTTTGCGAAAGAATTCAACTCTGAAAGATTGTGTCTTTTGATCTTTCTTTTGAATTTCTTGTGATCAGTATCAAAGTTCAATAAATATAGGTACTTGAAATGTTACGCAACTTCTTTCTATTATTGGATTTTTTTTGTATAAACTTTATTTTTAACAGAATAAAGTATAATGCTATCTAAAATGATAAAAGATATCAAAATACGTCTGTTATAGTCGGTTCCAAACGAGTCATAGAAGCATTTTTGTATTTGTTTTATTTTTACAAACTTTATTATTGCATTTTTATTTATCGCCTCTGTGGTCTAGCGGATCAGGTGTTGGACTTGACTGGATGAGGTCCCGGGTTCGATTCCCGTGTTCAGTAATAAAAATCATACATGCGTATATATCTTCACACCAAGTCCCTGACGTGCTAGGCAGAGAGTATCGAGTGCTGTGTAGTGTTGCAGACCTTTCTGGCTTCCTTTATTTTGATTTTCTTCACATTCAAATATAAGCCTCTCTTTACAACCACCTTCCATCACTGTGACCAGTGTTTGCAGCTCAGATGATGTAGAACTCAAAGTACAACAGCATCATTTGCATAAAGCAGGCAGTTAACCACTTAATCACCCGTATTCATTCCGACATTTATAGATGAAGACAAATCCAATTGATAAATTTATCCAAAGACGCAAAGGATGAAAGAAGAAAACGACACACAGCCTATCTGACACTAATGTTAACATCAAACAATACATACATAAAGCATACATGCTTTACATGCTATACCCATAGACTGCACAGCACGTAGCAGGGACGCGTTTATCCCATAATCTGGCATAATCCTTTCGTACAACCCCGTCAAACGCTTTTTCGAGATCCACAAAACTACAGAAAACCCTCTGGCCCACAGCCAGATGCTTCTCTATGATGTTACGAAGCGAAAACACCCGATCCGAACATCCTCTTCCAGATAATTAGAATAACTAACTTGAAAGCACAAACCCTCTGACTTTCTTGCTGGATGATTTGTGGCCACGTTCCGATTCGGTGGTAGATTATAGTATTATATTATAGTCACGTCTCAAGTACCTTTGGTATGGTCTATGTGAAATGAATTCTAAAGTTTTTCGACATTTCTATATAAAAAGTAAATTTTGTTTTGTCTAAAACATTCTAAAATTATAAAAATTAATGTTCAACTCAATGTTACAAAACGACGTCTAACTTATTTAGCACATAGTCCCTAAATTAGGAACAGATAATTCAGGAGTTGTACCGTATTCAATTGAAAGAAGATTAAGTTCGTTTCGTTTCATTGAGATAGGAATAGTAAGTAATTGACCGGGAGCCAGTGATTCCAGACTTTGTTCAGTGTCAAGGTTTTCATAATTTTGCTGTGTTTATGGGATCACTAAGAGGTATGAATAATGTTTTTGACACTGATCATAGTTTCAGTAGGTATCAATACGGTGTAGGAAAAACGTTTTTGCTGCATCCATCAGCTATTTTCTGTTACTCAAATCTCTTTTAGTAACTACTCAATAAACTTTTATAAAATTCAGCCATTGTTCTACAATGTAGGTGTAAAAGTACATGTAGTATAAAATTCTTGTATTGAACAATTCGAGATACTTGAAAGATGTTTGTAAAGGGTTTTACTGAATGGTGTTTGGTATTATGTTAATCTGACAAGAGAAAAAATTAGCTTAAAAAACTGTTTATGAAACCGAAAGTAAATTAGTATTTTATTTTTAAGTACTGTTACAAGTACTGAATTCTTTTTAACTTTAATAAAATGAGTACAGTCTGGATTTTACAGGATCTAGGTTTACAAGTACGAGGAAAGTTTTATTCCACGGAAGTTAAACAATGCTGGGCACGTTGTACATCTAATAACGCGAACTATGTCCATTTTATGGAGTTTCAACAAACAATGTGATATTAAAACGCAAGTTCAATTTTAGTTGCCGATCCGTTCTCCGTGTTTTAGTGGCTGTTTACGCAACAAATATATCTTAATCATCTCAATATATCTCATCTTAGCAGTGCAAATCTATTTTAAAAAGAAATCAATCATTTTTCGGAACGAATTGATGTTCTATTGCGGTAAATTTTTGCAACGATTCGTTCGGTAAGTGCCTAGTGCCTACGCTTTGTTTGTATTCGTACACCATATTATACTAAATTATGTACGAGATATTCTTACTCCCACCATCTTGTTACGCGGCGGTTCTCTACCTTGCGTACAAGTAGTAACTTTGAAACTGCAGTTTTGTGGAACCAACGGTAGTAGAGTGCAGTGCGTCTACTTGTCAGATAGGAATAGGCTTGCCTATTCCTCCCGTAACGACTGGTTTATAATCCGGTCCAGAGGGTAGGATAGCCGGTAGCTTGCACGACCATAGGACAGTAACACATCCGTAACATCTATGGTGTGTATAGGCCACAGGTTTTATATTATATCTTATACCATAAGGTTTCTTAAATCGGTTTACTGACGATAGTTGAACGTGATAACATCATAAGAATGGAGGCCGATTGTGCCTCTTTGTCGCTTGAAGTTGACTTGTTCCAATCCGGAGGATAAGACAGCCGTCAAACTTGCTTTTCATTGCTTGCATCATTATCAACTTCGGTGTCTCTAGGCGGTGTGAATTTCTTATCATCAGGAAAACCGTCTTCTTGTTTGCCTTTCAATATCATAAAAAAAGCTAATTGCAAAAAATACTCTGTAAAGGCAGACTTAAAACTCAGGGAACTCTAAAAAATTACTCATTCGTCAAAGGTCGGCAACGCAGATAAGAAGCCTCTAGTGTAGTAGATGTTTGCGACGAATATTTTAACCATTAGGTTGCCTTTCCTATAAAATATATATTTTTATCCTGCTAATTTAATTTATTACTGTAAGCTCAACCACCTCCGGTTTAGTAGCCCGGTGTTCGCGTGCGTCATGTGAGGTACATGCCTATCACCATAGTGGAAGTATCTTCTAGTAAACTTGGATGCCCTGGTTGTCGCCCTTCGGGGATACGGTTGTGAAAATACGTATCTTTACCCCCAACACATATATATATATATCAATTCTATTTACATCACTTCTAGCGGTCCGGTGTCGGACTTGACTTCTTGTGGTCCCGGGTTCAATCCCCAGGTCGGGCAACAAAGATAAAATTAGAAAATGTTTTTATTGGATATGTGCCCGGTTGCCACCTATCACATTGTGGAACTTAGGGCGCGTTCACATATAACGCCAGTTTTACAGGTCCGTTTAAACGTGTGTGTTATTAGCGTATGTAGTTGCATGAGCCACTACACACATAATACAGTATTCCGTATCCAGAAAAAAAATACCGCTCCGACAAAATAACAGCAATCCGTTTTACGGGTCCGTTAAAACGTATGTGTTATTAGCGTATGTAGTTGTATGAGCCAGTACACATATAATACAGTATTCCGTATCCAATAAAAATACCGATTCGACAAAATAACAGCAATCTCCAGTAGCAACGGATCTGTTAATAAGGATCCTATAAATGCTGTGTGAATACTATCTCCAGTAGCGACGGATTCGTTAAAACGGATCCTGTTAAAACGGACGTTATATGTGAACGCGCCCTTAGTGTCTAGTTGAGCTAGTCGTGGGTGCCCTGGTTGTGCTCCTGCCTACCCCTTTAGGGATATGGGCGTGAAAAAAATTGATGATTCTCTTTATATGTTTTGGGTATCCGGGTACCCTTTAATCCACTTCAAAATTACTGACATGACTTTAATGAAAGGTTACGGAAGATATTATTAATGAATATGCAATTTCGAAAAGGGCACATGTCTGTAAATTTGAAATGTTCAGGAATTGAAAAAAACTAAATATTTTCTAAACCTATTGTTTGAAATCTAAAATTAGCTATCGAGTTACATTTTGGTATTAAAATGCTTTCAAAAATGATTAAAATATTTATTTTAAAATTAATATAAATATATTATTAGCTATATTTTATTTGTGAGATGTGCCCTTTTCAAAATTAACGGTAATTAAGTACAATAAAACAAACAAAAAACATTTGATACTTATGTGATACTTTTATTTAAGGCACCTAAAATCAAATATATTGCTTAAATTTAAACATTAGTAACACGCTTTTATTAAAATTCTTCTTCTGCAGCCTCTCTTTCAGTAGTTGTAAGCTATTGTAAGATTTCTTCATAAAAATCTATAAATTCAGCCGGTATGTATTGTTTTACCTTTGAAATGTCTGCAATCTTTAGATGATTTATAGGTACCTTACTACTATATGCTGAGTTTGATTGGCTAGGCAAGTTACTACAAGTACCTTTTACTTTTGAAAGATTGTATATTTCTCGAGAAATATCATGTACATATAGATTATAGTTCTCTTAATTTGTTACTCCTTTTTTTTTCGGAATTTCACTGTTGGAATCAGAGTAACTTATTGTAGTAGAAGAGACCGTGGGAGATCGGCCTTCACCGATCTGATAACCAGATGAGTCATATTTTTTATTGAATATAATTTATAAACAAATATGCCTATAATTACTCTTTTGATAACCAAATGAATTTTATTTCACTGTTAGTTTTTAACACACAGAATATGCCTCAATAGGCTTGCCTACTCATTTTTGTATATAGCTACCTAGCAAACAGATGCGAACAGGTAAGTCAATATAGGTGACTCCATCGTTCTGCTAACTTATCGAAAGTTATAACAAATTTTAGATTATTTTATTACAAAATCAGTCATATATCCCACTAACGAAAGAGACAGACATATTTTGATTTCATGGACCTATTTTTAATTCAAAAAGTCCGGAAAGGGCACATCTCTGGGAGTAGTGACCTTTTCGAAATTGTTTCTGTACAGACTATGACGTTGGTAGTCGAATGAATACCAGAGATGTGCTCTTTTCAGTGATAATGGGTGTAGCCAAGCATTTACATCACATTTGTGAAAAAAATCTATTTGGCAAAATATGCGACATGTGCCCTTTTCGAAATTGCATATTCGTTTAATGTCTAATCTTACTGGATCCTAATTAGGCTAAGCTGTGGGATCAAACGTACCGCGGCGTAGTTTGGACGTTGTGAATCGCTTTTGGAAACTTTGTCCACAGTTACTTCCAAATGAGTATGCTATATAATGCACACTAATAATATAAATGCGAAAGTAACTCTGTCTTTCTGTCTGTCTGTCTGTTACCTTTTCACGCCTAAACCACCCAACCGATTTTGCTGAAGTTTGGTATGTAGATAGTTTGCATTCATGAGAAGGACCTAGGCATATTATTTTTTGGAAATTCAACCCCAAAAAGGGTGAAAGGGGTGGCAAAGTTTGTATGAGAAAACTATTTTTATTGCACATTTTTGCATGAAACTTTGAATTAATGCTTTTTAGTACAAATGATGAAACACGTAGTTCAGGGTTTTTCGAAATTCACCCATTGGGGTTTAAAGGAGGTGGTTAAGTTTTTATGGGAAATTTAATTGTATTGAAATATTTTGCGTGACACTGAAATAATGCTCTGCAATCTATACAAATTATGAGATACATATCTAAGCGTTTTTTTGAAAATCAACCCCTATGAGGGTTAACGGGGGTGGCACAATTTGCGTAGGAAAAATATTTAACAGTAATTTTTACCATCCCTACTTCCCTACTTAATAATATAAATGCGAAAGTAACTCTGTCTGTCTGTCTGTTATGCTTTCACGCCTAAACCAGTGAACCGATTTTGATGAAATTTGGTACAGAGATATAATATACCCTGAGGAACAACATAGGCTACTTTTTATATAAAAAATTATATTATATGTAAATTCATCATTTTTAAAGCTGTAACAGTGTAACTTTGTATTTAGAAACTTTATGATAAACGAAAGAACATAGTTTACTTTTTATCACTAAAAATGAGGGAGAATGGGTAAAAAGAGGTGATAAAAAAAACGTTTTTTTGTTAGGAAGAGTATATTGCAGAGGTGGTCCCATGGTCACCAGGTCAGGATCTGATGATGAAATCCTGGGAAAATCGAGGGAAACTCTAAAAAAATGTTGGGAAGAATAGTTTTCTTGTGGATTATGATCACTTGCAAGCATTCGACAATGGTCACTCTATACTCAGACTCAACAGACTTACGGAACAGGCTAACTGCAAAAATATTTGTTTGATTAATGTAATAGAGTAGGGAAAAATATTTTTGAACAGTACACCAGGGATTACTAAATCGCATGAGTAAATCTGAACAGAAAGGTTTCTTGATATTATAACTCGTTGGGACAGTAGGTATGCAAGTTTTTGTGCATACGTACCAACGATTGGTACTTATCAAAATTCATTTTGGTAATATAATATTGCTAACCAGGACCGATATCAATACGTTATTTTTGTTAAAAACTTACGTGATCGTTTACATTACATTTACGTTTTGTCTATGGTTTATTACTTTTTTTATTAAAATAATTTGTTATTAACTTAGTTGCGTCAAAATGTAAACTTTGGAAAACTATAAGTACTATTAAACGTAGCGTATAAGTGAAAACCTTCCTTTAGCCCCCAGACTTAAATAAGAGGAAAGTTAATCGTTTGACGTGTATGGGTCTGTCTATGGCAACATAACTTTTAACGAATGGACCGATAACGATGGGATTGTTTTTGAAAGCTGGCTTAATCGAGGTGGCTCTTAACTTTATTACATATAAGTCGGTTATTGAGTAAGAAATTTTATTTTTATTGTTAGATACTGCAACATTAGTCGGAATAAGTGCTTGGTGTTGAGAACCGTCTGGTTAAGTCTGTGTTTTACAAACAAGTTACTTGAGATTATCTGGGATTAAATGCTAATCTTGCCATGTTTAATAGGTGGATGAAAAAAGAGCGTTTTAGTTAAAAGTACCGTGGATAAGTCTTAAGGTAAATACACTTGTTACGGCAGAAAAGCACTTCTCAAACTTGGATTATACCGTTCTTTGATAGAGGATTCTTAAGGGACTCCAGGATTGTGTAATGAAAAAGTTCACAATAGAGTTTATATTTTCAATTGTCGACTCTCGGTGGAATTTCATTCCAATTTCGTTTCCATTTTGCAAAAAATAATGTAGGTACTTGTTTTGCTCAAAGCTGGAAACTCTACATTGTGATCTGTTTACAATCAACACTTTTTTATTTATCACTTATATTCGGACTAGTATCACCACCCTTGATATTCCTTTCTCTATAGCATTAATACGCAACACTATCGTAGAAGATGGTGATAATTATACGTACTAATGGCCGCCCATTGGTCGAAATTAGACCATAATAAATTTTAATATCTTGTTGATAAGAACGCCATCTACATTTCTCAAGACCAACTATTCTGAAATAAAATGAAATGAAAATTATTTATTTGCGGAATATGTGTGTTAAAAAGTTGTTATGAAGATATTTAAGAAGACAACATATTCTACCACATTGTGGTGTGCAAATATTTAGTTAAATTTTATGAAGTTACATATTTCTATAAAAATGTACATTTAAATCGCAGATGTTATTTACATTTTTAAAAAACATTTTACTTATTTACGAACATACGTTTCATAATTTATTATACATGAATTTAAAAGCAGATTAATTTTTTGTCCTATCTACCATTACACTACCACCGTTTCCAAACCTAGCCAGTCGGGAGAAGAAACGGCGAAACAAACTCCCCGGCAACCATGATTTTATTACTTAAATTAGGTTTAAAATTATTAATACATATATATTATTTATTTATGCTTGTCAGCAAGAAAATCTTTTACACTATAATATGTCTTCTCTAATAGCAAATCAAATACCTTCTTTCAAAATCTTTTTACTGGAAGTGATTTCAGACTATTAGGAATTTGGTTATATATACGAATGGACATGCAATGCACATTATTTCTATAAATATTAAGTTTTTGATTGGCACGATTAGTTTTGTAGTTTCTTACTATTTCTGAAGTGTGTAATTCTTAATACTTCAGCATTTGTTTTAAACAAATTATGATATTTATTTACAAATACACATACAGCCAAGATATATAAGCATGGTAAAAGTAAAATTTTGAGCGACTTAAACAGTGGTTTGTATGAATATAACTGATTAACTCCACATATCGCCCGTATACACTTCTTTTGTACTTTAAATATTCTAATTAAGTCTACAGAATTTCCCCAAATGGGGATCCTATATTGCAAAATGGAAGAAACATATCCATGATAAGCTAAGAGAGATGTATTCAAACTTGCTACTTCTCTTATTCTTCTTAATACATATACAAACCTATCAATTTTATTACGAAGTGAATCAATATGTGATTTCCAATTGCAAAATTTATCAATTTTTATACCTAGGAAGTTAGAAAAATCTACACTATCTATAACAGTATTATTGAAAATAACTTCTAGTTTCTTAGTTTCTCTATACTCGTTATAGATTGAAATTCGACTAATTTTATGTTTGTTAGATTAAATTTAAGATTATTCTCATTTATCCAATCTGCTACTTCGTTTAAAGTTTTAGTTGTTTCTGTGACTAGATTTTCTTTCCAAACTGTTTAGTGCGCTATCTGTGATTTTTTATCGTTATCATCAATATATTTTTTTGTGTGTGTCAAATGCATGGTAGTGTGGGTAATGTTTTATATATTTATTTAATGTACTTTATAAGCATTATTCTTGAAAAATATTAGCGTTCTGCACTTTTCCTACACATAAACTATAAGTGTGCCAAATTTTATGCTCCTGCGTCCTCGCAATTTTCGTAAAAAGGGGTCCATAGTTTTGGCATCACATATTAATATATACATTGATGCTTTTTAAATTAATAGAAATACGTGACAGATAAAGTAAACAAAAGAAACATCCTCCTTAGTATATACAAAAAGTAAAAACACATTTCATTACGCGTTTTACGCCCGCAGCGCCCCCAGGGTCTGCGGTTCCCGCGGCAGCGGTCGCCCGCACGTATAATCGTACAAGTTTGCTAGCGATAATTTCAACCGCGACGGCTATGTGACCGCACAAATTACCGGTCTCCTGAGTTTTGAAATAAAATCGCAATTCCGTGACTGCCGCGGGCGCGAATCAAAAACGCTCCGTGAGGTCAGTGCTTTAAGGGTCACTTGCACGTGCCTGGGTTATATGTATATTTTACTCTGAGGTTGACTTCTGAGGTAGATTCTGACTAGAGTTAAATTACTTTATATCTGATAATTTAACTCATTCTAAACTTTAAGTCTAAAGTGGACCTAAAAGTATAGTACGGGAGTTAAATATTTTGTATCCTCAAATTGTACGATATACATGTCCAAGGTAAAATTTCTCGTATTTACTCGTGTAAAATACTCCCATGAAACATGTAACAATAGCTCTTGGTGTAACGAGCGAAATTAGCATTTTAATATCCTGAGAAGTTGATGTGGAACAGTAGATAAGTGTTTAAGAAAACATTACATCGAAGTTTGTAGGAAGAAATGTCGCGGAATGTTAAAGGAATATTTTAATGAGACATGATGAACAAAACTTTTCGGGTACAAACTTTAAAAGTCGAACCATTTCGAATTCTTCGATTTTCCTCGTGTAGTCTAAACAAATAAGAAATTATATAATAATAGAAAGTAAAACTGCAAAACCCGACTAAATATTTTTATTGGATTCCACGACGCAATTCAGGAACTCGAATGTCAAAATCATAACCTATCTTGTTAGAAAACAATTACCAAAATCGGACGGCTATTGGCCGAGCAATCGCGTTACATACAAAAAAAAGAAAAATGCCGTCGAATGGATAACTTCCTTTTTCTGTAGTCGGCTAGCTCAGAAACTAGAAATCATATTTAGGTCGAATCAAACATTTGTGCGTAGTCGTTTTGATCTAATACAATCAAGATTTCGCAAGGGAAAAATATTTTGAAGTTTAGGCTTCTGGGTTTTATTCTTGAATTCCATTGAGATAATATCAGCGTAACCTTGTTTATGAAAGTACCTTTACCGTCGCCATCTGCCCAAGTTTTACATTGTGGGTAAAACTTAAACAAAATACATATTGTTTTACTAAATTATGTTTGAGAAAACATGTAGGTACATAATTTTATTTAAAACTAGCTGTAAGTACTTGAAGAGATTCAAATCTACGTCAAAACTTCACCGACCTGACAATAGAATGAAAAATTTTATGATGAACTAGGTATATTAGAAAATATATTAGACATGGGTTGTCTAAAAATCCAGGCCATAATATTATTTATAATTTTTTTTAATATCTATTTTTCATAATTCCAATTTATTTGAAGTCAACCCTTTAACACCGTGGACGCAATAAAACAAGCGCACATGTTGATATTTTGTTATAATTTAATCAAGTGAAAGTAGCCGGCAGATATATATTTTACCTGGCAATACAGTAGTTATTTTTTATATCTAAAAAAACCCATTTCAAAATATATAAAAAATACACAATGAAGATTTTCGAAGCGGCAAAAATGGAAACAAATCAATATATCCATTAGTTCATACAAGTAAATAACATCCAACCCCTCCTCACGTTCTATACTTCTTATGATGAGTCAGAATAAAATTTTCTTATTATCATAATATTGCAACATTTAATGAAAATTCATTCATTCATTCATTCAAAAAAAATTCTGTCATGAGTTTTTCAGGCAACATAATTTAATATATTAGGCAATTAGTGGTAGGCAACACAAGGTGGTGTCGAAGTGAATTTCAACACCACCTTGGCTAGGCGAAGTGAATTTCTTACCACCATGAAATTCGTCTGCATGTTTGCCTTCCACTATCATATTTGTGGAAATTATCATGCGCCGCCATTTTGAAAAAACACAAAATGGCGGCCAGGCACTAAGCCAGCCTTCATACAAAAAAGTTCAGTCCCTTTTATTTTAAAACTAGCTTCGCGTGACAACAATGAAGATTTATTTTTTCTACGTATTTTTTCAGAATAAAAATCATCCCATTTTATGCCCATCATGATAAGGTATAATTGTACTAAGTTTTATCGAAATCGAACCGTTAGTTTTCACGTGATGCCTTTTTAATCACATATTTGGGTTCGGTATCGATCCGGTAACACTATGCTATTAATTTTTTTAATATTTTCAATGTACGGAATTGACCCTTCTACGAATGTATTATACGTACCTATAAATATTTTTCTTCATATTATCATCTCGGTGAAGGTTGAAGATTTGGGTCTTAAGTAAGTATTTTATTTTTATGATATTGGATAGCGAACAAGCAGAAAGATTTCCTGATGGTAAGAAATTCACGCCGTCTAGAGACACCAAAGGTGGTAATGGTGCGCTGCCAGCCTGAAGCCGAGATTATACGTTCGATCAAAGGTAAGTGTACCAGCTATATTACACTCCAAACTGAAACACGTCAACGCCAAGCACTGACGTAAGGGCGTCAGGAATAGGTAAGGCAATAGTAAACGCTAGCACGATTTATGTCAGTAAATCGACTTAAATCTTAATAGACAAACAAATTTTTGTAGTAATGGTATTATTATTAAAATAGCTACAAATGTGTTTTACTATACAGTTCTAGTGGCCTGCATCTATACATTTATTTATATTTTCAATGTACAGAATTTGCCCTTCTTCAGTCACATACCTACATATAACAAATATGTAGGTGTAGCATACTAAAATGTGGTAGATGTTGGTAACATACCTAATATTTTTATAACAACTTCTAACACATAATCCCATCCGTTGATGTTGGTCCGGACTCCTTCGCAGGATAGGCCACCGGTTTTCATGCCAGGTAGCTCGTAAAAGGCGAGCATAGGCTTACAGTCACCAACACCGAGACATAAGACTAGGTGGTAGTTTCGCATCGACACGCCCGGATTTGTACCACCGCCTAACCTATTCCCGTCGCCATGACGTCATCGTTAGCCGTTGACGTGTTCCGGTTCGGAGGGTAAGGTAGCCGGTAATTATATTTTTTATCGAGGCTTAACGTCTCGGCCTCAGGCTGACAACGTATCGTTACCACCATTGGTGTCCCTATGTGGTCTGAATTTCTTACCACCAGGAAATCCTTCTGCTTGTTTCACATCCAATATCATAAAAAGTTAAAAGTTTTCAAAAATATGAAAATTTATCCCGAGCACTAAAAAGTAATAATATCATTGATGTCGGTGCTGTTCACGGTCGTGTTTCAGTGTGAAGAGTAGGAAAGCCGAAGGCTTACATAAGAGGTCTACATGGTAACTCACCATTACAAATTTTGGTATTTATATCTGACATATATAACTTGTCATTAAAAATCCTTCTTATTCCAAAAACGTTTTGAACAGCTGACCAATTAAAGTTTGATAACAAGTTTTAAACAAGGAAGTAACAAAGAAGAATTGTAAAAGTTTCGCAATTTTGTTAAGAATTTGCGAAAAGATAATTTTGAATGTTTACCCGTAGACAAGTTTCTAAAGTATTTGTAGCTGTGTTTGTAAACGCCAGATTTTTTAGGATAGTTGACTCAAACTTTTACGAACTCAGAGTATTAACTTTTTTTGAAATCCTTTAGTAGATATTTTGTATTTCAAATTTAGGAAAACTGCTGAATAATTAATTATGGGCATTTTATGTTTTTCCCTGGAGAAACGTTGAAATGTAATTCTAAAATTAAAAATGTTTGATAAGCCCTGACAAAACCTTTAGCTAATAAAGCTGAGAATCTCGATTACGTTAGCTTTCAAACGAATAATCTACATCGGAATTGGTCCATCTGTTCTATAGTTATGATGAACATAATATGAGGGTCAAACACACACGCACATATTTACGCACGTACACACAAACGCACGCACACAGCCACAGAAATGCCAAAAACAAAATAGGTAAGTTAAGTAGGTACTTATTAGCGTCAACATTTGCTACTAAGAAAAAAGTTAATATTTTTAAAAGAAGAAACACTTGTACTGTTTTACGTATCACTTATACTTTATTATTTTATAAATAGCCTACCGGTTTCGCTTTTGATCATCAGGGCTAGAACTTAAATTACTGAACAATATTTTTGAATAATAAACATAAATTCATTTCATAGTGGGTAGATACAAAAAAACTTTAATGCATTATACAATGGGGTTGCAAGCTACTGATTTTTTCCCCACTGAATCGGGAAATTCATACAATTTGAGAAAACAATAATAAATAACATGTTAATTACCTCCATTTCATTAATTAATTACTAAATTTAATTTGCTATTTATACATATGTAAAACTTAATTATTTATGCTTAAGTCAGTTGAATAAAAGAAAAATAAAAGAAAAAATAATAAATGTCCATGTCAAAATTAAAAAAAGTAACATTAAATTAAATGTAAATGTCAAAATAAAAAATAAGTAACTAATTATATAATTAATTATTAAAAGTTTAATTATTTATATTAAAATTATATAATTACATAGGAAAAATATCCAACATGAAAATACATTAAAATAAACATTAAAGGATATGAATGATCTCCTGAATCTCTTCAATAACAAAACTAGGACGCTTGGCATAATTATATATCGTACGAAATTGAAAATTCTATAACTAAAGAGTGATCGACTTTAGCTATTAGCTTAAGACTTACAGTTGATTCGCGTCCTAGATAGGCAAATGAAATAGAGATGGGTTCGACCTGAGTCATTAGCTTCTTCACTCTAATTACTTCCTGAAGCGTTTCGCTAATTCTAAAGCTTAGAGGATTTATTCCTAGGTTTGGTTATTACATATGTCTATCACGAACAATTTCCGACTCGATAGTTGATGTCATATATTGGCTTATAACAAAAATATCTTTTTGCTTGCTGCATGTTTCTTGCTTGCTTGTTTGATACTATATACACACGTTATACTTACTACAAGACTAGTAAGAGACTACAAACAAGTTTTATTCATATAATATTAAAACTATACGTCATGGAATATTTTTTCTTATAGGGGCTTACAGCCCTAGTAAATATTAAGGATACCATTAACTAAATCTTACGACTTCAGCTATAACTACAAAAAGTCACGTGAATATTGACGGGCAAAAGCTAGTAGATAGAAAGATATTTCAGGTTAGAAAATCCGAACCAATTTTAATCAATATTAGTGCAATTTTTGGGCTAGATTAGACCAGCAAAAGTATAACCTACGCTGTATCCGCAAAATAGTATTTCGAGGACGCGTTAAATAAATTTCTTGGGCAGGAAAAGCCGTGAGAAACTGCTATGTTTTCATATCTTTCTCAATGTAACAATAAATACAAGACGGCTAAATACATTTATGTGTTAAATGGCACGCCACTTTGGTTCGTAACCAAATTTCTAGCCTTGTATTTTCACGCCCATGTCCCCGAAGAGGTAGACAGAGGCGCAACGCAGGTACCCACTACAATCCGAAGGCACTAAGTCCTACAATGTGATAGGTGGCAAGCCTATCGCCAACCGGGTACATATTATCTAATCTAGATCAACATTTATTACAAAATTGGAAAAATTATATTTTCTTATTGTTGTCCGACCCGGTAATTGAACTTTGACTCACGAAGTTAATCTTAATCGGAATACTACAGTAATAAATACCGATATGATCATTGTAAAAATAGATAATGGTACCTCCATCCGTCAAATCCGCCATAATTTGGCGGATTTGACGGATGGACGCATATTTCACTTTGGGATATGAGTGAAAACGGTAATCTAAATAATTGAAGAGCAACAAAGTTATAAAATACCGACTTCGATTTCAATGATGAATTATTGCGTCAAGTATACATGACTAATATCTGAATTTTTCTGGAATGGATTTTCCATATAGGCAATAGGATCAGCGAAAAAGAACGCTCTTTTAAATATAAAAAAATGTTGTTTAAAATTAGTTCATAAATTACGTAGAAATTAACTAAAAATATGGTGGGGCATATGAACTCCTTTTTCATTTTCGGTTAAAATCAAACCGATGCTTGTCTCATACGACCCGCTATTCTATTATATGACTTGCTGTACCGGCGAACTTGGTTCCACCCGTTCAGTTTGCATGGGAAAAATTGAAATGCTGTTTTTCCTAGTTTTCTTGCAGTGGAAAGGGATAGAAAAGTATCGTCCATCTTGTAGTTCTAAGCTACCTGTCCATTAATTTTCAGCCACATCGGTTCAGCCGTTCTTGAATTATAAATAGTGTGACTGGACACGTTTTTCTTTTATACATTTAAATTTCCATATATGTATAGAATAGTATATCTTCACAAAAAACATTTACTGATGTCAACATATACACAACATTTTGACAACTTTTATTTTATTTTTGACCAGAATCAGTTTAGTTAGTTAGTTTTAATAAGGAATAGTAGAAATAGCTCCATTTAGAGCGCGAGTTTATGTAATACTTTCAATTCAAAATTTACGTAAGATCAGATTCCTCTCGCCGCCACCCCAAGCAGTAGGAATTCGTAATATTTAGTCCACGCTTCCCTTACCGCCTTACGTAATTTATGAAAGGCCATTATGTACCTACTGATTTAACTAAAATTATTTGGTTTAAAGTAATAAATTTCTCAAAAATTATAGTACTTACAAGCATTAAAAAATAATAAAAATCACTCAAAATAGCCGAAATTAAAGAGATTTTTTCAGGTCAGGAACGCAAAGACGGATTTAGCATTAAGTATAGTAGGATGCTAGTGGTGGTAAAGATGTGGTGTGAATGATGATATTTTAGACTTAAATGGTTTTGACTTCAATATTGTTTCACAGTTCGTGAAATAATATTGAAGTTAAACTTCTTTTAGCGCGATTGGGAAAAATGATGAGAGTGAATTTTTACGAAGCGCGCGCACACCGACAGATAAATGTGACAGTCAAAAGCAACACCCTGAAGTTAGTTGCGAACCTTTTTATTTTTAATTGTATTTTATGATTTTTAACTATTGTTGTATGCTATTTATGTATGCATGCGTTGTGTTTTTATTTGGTATTTTTGGATTGTTACGCCAAAGAAGTATAACTTCATAAGTGCGTACATGAGTACACACACTCTTTTTCTTTTTTTTATAACCTCTGTGGTCTAGCGGTCCGGCGTCCGACTTGACTTCTTGAGGTCCCGGGTTCAATCCCCAGGTCGGGCAACAAAAATAAAATTAGAAAATGTATTCATTGGATATGTGCCCGGTTGTCACAAATTATTATTTAGT
>NJDD01000583.1:135258-158884 GCA_002245505.1 Calephelis nemesis
AATATAATTCAATAGGTTGTCACTAATTATTATTTAGTTAAGCTAGTCGTGGGTGCCCTGGTTGTGCTTCTGCCAACCCCGTCGATGATGCTCTTCATATGTTTTGGGTATCCGGGTACCCTTTAATCCACTTCAAAATTACTGACTTGACTTTAATGAAAGGGGACGGAAGAGTTTATTTAATGTCTAATCTTACTAGATCCTAATTAGGCTAAGCTATGGGATCAAACGTACCGCAGCGTAGTTTGGGCATTGTAAATCGCTTTTGGTAATTTTCTCCTTAGTTACTTCCAAATGAGTATGCCATATAATCTTCTATAATTAAACACGAGATCGCCTGTATTGTTTAGTGTCCGGTTGGCATTACCTACACGAGGTCAAAGATTCGATTCCTGGGTTGGACCGCGGGTTTCTATCGCTTAGCAATTCGGGTGTTCGGGCGTAAATATACTTATATCTGTATTACTTTATATTTCAAGCTTCTTGCTAGCGTAAATATTCTTGTGTATATTCCCTTATGCATCCCAGAATTACGCATAATTCTCATAAAATTGAAAATTGCGAATATTTATTTGAAAATATTAATTCTAACTCATTATTTGTAAGCTTCTTGCAAAATGTCTTTTTACTGGAATCTTATTTTCGGAATGTTAATATTTTTTCTTATTGCAAACAAGAATATTACGAATTTCCACGTGTCTGTGCCGGATTCCTCGAAACAGGAAACTTTTCATGTAATAGGAGTTCGAATGCCCGCATTCGAACTCTCATTACATGAAATACTCATAGCTCCCGTGATTGCAACATAAACCTCGCGTGGTGACTTATAGATAATAGACATTACACTTGAATACTAAATTAAAATCAACTACAATTTGGTCAATTATTTATAAATGACTATGAAAACTTATAATTGAGGAAAATTATTTCTAAAACAAATAATGCTAATCGGCCTTTTTTTTATTGTATTACATGAATACAGACAATATGGAAATATTATTTATCATTTCTCATTTCTCTTTTCCGTAATGGGAACTTTAGGCATTTTAGGATCGCTCCTGTGATCTAGTGTTTCGGTCTCGGTGTTGACTAGATGAGGTATCGGATTCAATTCATGGGTTTCAGTCTTAGCTCAAAATAGGTTTTTTCAATTTTCAAATGAAAAGCAATATTGCCGGGATTAGGGTTGCCAGGACACCAAACCTAAAAGCCGGACAGTCTAGCCAGTTTGGCCGGACATTTACCCTACACTATTGAGGATTTTGTCTGAGCATTAGGTGCAACAAGAAATATATATGTAAAACCAAGTTTTTATAATTATTATTATAGACCTTGTTAACTTCTAGTAAAATAAAAAATAAAATCGAATGCTAAATCAGTATTAGGTACGTTATTAATAATCAGTCAACATTAAATTCTAGATACATTTATCAAAATACTATGTAAATTCATTTAGAGTATTAACGAAAGGCATAAATAAAACTTTTTAACAAAAAAATCAAAAACGTATATTTTCTAGTAAACAATGAAATGTAAAAAGGCGGACAGGCCGGACACGCTTTAATTTGGCCAGACACGGAAACAAAAAGCCTGACTGTGTCCGGGTTTATCCGGACGCCTGGCAACCCTAGCCGGGATTGGACATGTGTCCAGTTGGAGATAGTTTACCACCTATCTACTTAATATGGGACTAAGAACCTTCGGCTAATCATGAATGCCCTGGTTGTACCTTTCTCTACTTCTTATCGGATACGGGCGTAATAACTATTTATTTGGTTTAAAAAGTAAAGTATATTCACGCCCACACGCCAAGCAGAAGCCCAACCAGGGCACCCTTGACTAGACGAAGACACTAAGTCCCGCAATGTGATAGGTGGCAAGCCTATCGCCAACCAGGCACATATCCAATCCTAGACAACCTTAGTTTTGTTAAAAAATTGAAAATACACATTTTCTATTTTTGTTGCCCCATCGAACCCCGGGGCCTCTTGACATTTTGACCAAAAGCGGTGACTTCACTACGTAAACTACCGAACATAATCTAAAGCAACTCATGGTAAGGGCACTAAAAATAATTTGATCTACTCTCGTAAAGCAATATCGAAAAATTTACTTTGCGCAATCTACTTCCGAAAGTAATATGTTTACAAAATGTTTTTGAATGAATTATTAAAACATAGCAATTACTTTGGGAGTTTTTGTTTTAATTTGTCTTTGTTCAAAATGTAATAAAAATATGCAATCGATATTATTATTTATTTGGTCACAACACTACTACTCTCTAATTAGAACTGTCATCGAGAATAAAGAAATGGGAATAGTATGTATAGCACAGAACAATAAGTAGTACTCCTGGCGGAGTATGTATGTAAAAAAAAAAAGTATCTTTACGCCCATATCCCCGAAGAGGTAGGCAGAAGCACAACCAGGGCACCCACAACTAGCCAAAGACACTTAGTCCCCAATGTGATAGGTGGCAAGCCTATCGCCAATCGGGCACATTTCCAATCCCGAGCAACATTTTTTTTATTAGAAAATTGAAAAACCCAATTTTCTTTATGCTGTCCGACCCGGGAAAAAAGTAGGATGTATAGTAAATCGGTTTACATAGAATCTTTGTATGGTCTATAAATAAATATATTCTTATTCTTTAAGATACTTATATTGTTTGCCAAATTTCTGTTCAAAGCTTGATCTAAAGAATTTGGCCACAGTAGTTTCTACTCAATAGTTTTTTCACAAAGATTCGAGGTAAAGCTTTTAGAAGATTTCTTATGCTTTTGATTTGTATGGTCTTTTATCTTTATTTGATACTACTACCCGATAATATTTGGATTGAATGTAGAGGTTTTTCTTTAAATTTTCTACAAAGATTCTGTCATAAAAATAGTTAAACTTTACTAGAACAAACGAAAAAAAGTGTGAATTTATTTCAAGTAACTGTAAGAATTCATGTAGTTCATCATGAATGCATGTAATCAAAAAATATTTTGAAACATAATACATACCTATTATTTATTTGTAGAATTTAAGTATCTCTTAATAATACAAGAAACAGTCGATAGAGACCACGTTCTTTTATGATAATGGAAGGCAAACAAGCAGACGTAATTCCTAATGGTAAGAAAATCACGTCGTCTAGAGACTCTAAAGGTGGTAATGGTGCGTTGCCAATTTGAGGCTGGGATATTAGACTTCGCGCAAAAGTAAGTTTACCAGCTACTTAACCCTCTGAACCGGAACACGTCAACGACAAGCATTGACGTTATAGCGGCAGGAATAAGTAAGGTGGTGGTACCAATCCAGGCGAGTCGCTGCGAAACTCTTCCACTTATAAGAATGTCACGGTGTTATTGACGTTAAGCCTATTCTCGCCTTTTACGAGCTGCCTTGCAGCAAGGCAGATCTTCTATTCTGCAGAGAAGGCCTGACCAACACGGGGGAAATATAATGGAATAGTTAGATTTTAATATTATTCATGTAAAAAATTTACGGTTTATCTCATAATTTACACTTTTAAATAAGACATTTTTGATTAACCCCGACAAAACTTATAAGAACATACCTAGCAATGAACAATTAGACGTGATCGTCATCTTTCAAACAAAATAGTGAAAACGAAATCGGTCCATCCGTTTAAAAGTTATAATGCCACAGACAATCTTACAGACAACTAGCTTATATCACCTCGTTTTTATTTATGTGTAGCTAAACTGTAAATGTTACGAAACATAGCACCGTAACTTCTAAATTATGATCTATCATCCATCTTCCATTTCATTTCTCAGGTTCTTATCATTGTCGTCATCAGAAAATATGTAATATGTAATATGTAATATGTGTCATCAGAAAATATGTACAGATCTGGTTAAGGTGAATAGAATAGGTCCAAACTCGATGGTTTTACCAGTAGGTATTCCACGGTTACATCTATATTCGAGCTCCATCATCAGACCAGCTCAGTTGTACCAGCATTTGTTAGTGTTTTAACCGTAAGATCTTCCATATGATCAAAAGTGAAATAAATACCCATGATATGTCTAATATCCTCTGTAATAATCGCCTCTGTGGTCGAGCGGTCCGGGTGTTGGACTTGACTGCATGAGGTCTCGGGTTCAAATCCCGGGTCGGTCAACAAAAATAAAATTGGATTTTTCCAATTTTCTAATAAAAAAATTGTTGGTCGGGATTGGAAACGTGCCCGGTTGGCGATGGGCTTGCCACCTATCACATTATGGGACTTAGTATCTTCGGCTAGTCGTGGGTGCCCAGGTTGTGCCTCTGCCTACCCCTTCGGGGATATGGGCGTGACGGTACTTTTTTTTTATGTGTCTAATATCCACTCAGGTGTTTACAAATGAGCTGATGACCTTCAACACCTAAACCGATCTCCATAAATGATAGAAGAACCATGTCAATCATATCAGTTTTCAAGTTTTTTTTAAATGTTTAATAGGAAGACAAACAAGCAGACGGATTTCCTGATGCTGAGAAATTCCCGCCGCCTAGAGACACCAAAGGTGGTAATGGTGCGTTGCCAACCTGAGGTCGGGATGTTAGATCTCGAGCAAAAGATAGTTTACCGGCTACCTTACCCTCCGAACTGGAACACGTCATGACGTTATGGCGGCAGGAATAGGTAAGGCGGTGGTACCAATCCGGGTGAGTCGCTGCCAAACTCTACCACCTACTAAAATTTATCTAAATTATCTAAATATCATACTCTAACTTTCAGACTTTTGATCTATTAGCCACCTTCCAATCCAAACCTCCTCATCAAGTCCTCGTTATCAGACCGTAGTAGTTTTTGCTTTACTGATTGACATGTAGTTTTTTCACCCCTGACGAAAAACGAGAGTTCTTTTAAGTTAGACGTCTGTGTGTGTGTGTGTGTGTATGTGCGCGTTTGTTTGTGTGTGTGCCCGTATGTGTGTGCGTGTGTGTGTGAGTGTTGTGTAAGTGCATGCGTAGTTCTTAGATACCTAATTTAATTGATTCTGTCAGGGGTGTTTTTAAAGTTTAGGATTATTTAATTTGTAATCAAAACTGTGCCAGGTGAGGTGACGACTTGGATAGTGATTATATGTAGGTAGTTTAAAAGGTTAAGGAAGTAAATTTATTTAAGGAAGTACGTCAATCTACCGCTTTGATGTCGGTTTTATACGCAAATGTCAAGTTACTTACCGAAATTTTAGAACGAGCTTTGAAATACTTCAAACAGATATATTAATGAAGGTTTATTAAGATAATTTATTTGACAAAAATAGTGTAACATCCATTGGGTTTAAAAAACACAATTATAGTTCTTCAATATGTTTATATTTTCAACCTATCAATGATTGATAAGATTATTTAAGTTTTGTAGTTTAAAACTTACAAACGTAACAACACTGAGTAGAAAGTGACCAAATAACTTGAAATCCGGAAAGTAGAGAAACATTTTAATGTACAGGCCATCTTTCATATTCGTAGGGTAGACAGAGAGTGAACGAAGTTCGGCGTGTCAGCTAGTCACAAAACAAGCGCGCAAGAAATGTTTTGTTTTAAAATTAGCCGTTACCCGCGGTTTTGACCTCGTGGCAGTTAATATGTTTAGTAATTATGAGCCATTAATAAGGAATTACATACAAACTTTCAACCCCGGTTTCACCCTCTTAGGGGTAGTATTTCCTGGAATGCTTAAATCGTATTTACTTATTTTGATTAAGTAGCCGAAAAATAAAGTTTCATGTTTCTAACTTAAAAAATGACGTTCTTTTATACAAATTTTTAACCCCTGTTTTGACCCCACAGATGAAGAATTTCCAAAATTGCGTCCTGAATGGGTATCTACTCAATAAAACGGCCCTACTCACCAAATTTCATGGTTGTAACTTTAACAGTTTTTGATCGGCGATGATAAATCAGTCAGTAAAGACTTTTTTTATAAATAAAGATGATATTAAATTAGGTAAGTAAGTATTTTATGCCCATATCCCCGACGAATAAGCAGAGATACAACACGGGCACCCACGGCTAACCGGAGACACTAAATTCCACAATGTAATCAAGCCTATCCCCAACCGGGCACATATCCAATACCGGGCAAAGTTACGAGTATTTATTAGAAAATTGAAAATATCTGTCTTCTAATTTTTTTCGTTGTTCGACCCGTGATTCAAACCTGGGACCTCAAGAAGTCAAGTCCGATGCCAGACCGTTAGACCACAGAGGCTATGAATGATATTGATTACAATAAAAAGTGTTATAGAGAGTCAAGCTACCGCTAATTTTAAAGGGGAAGATTTTTTTATGATATGGATTATATGTAATATAAACCGTTTACACAGAGCAAGCGATGGATGCTCTAAATAAAGCAATATTTAAAATCCAGATCTAGATCCTGGAGATTCAATTCATGACAATCTTTTTTTTGAATTATTATGTCGTTCCCAGTACCTTAATATGTATTTGAAGTCTTAATTCAATCCGACCTTTTAAAGTGGTTAAAAATTGTATTAAGTTTTAGTTTAATAGATACGTGGACACAAACCAAGTCAATAAAAGCGTCTTAAAAACAAACGTCCCTGTCGAAGATAGATTTTCATATTGTTTTTCAAGGAAGAGCCTTCAAAAAGTAATAAATTGGATGTCGTATCGTAAATCTTTTCCTCTTCGATAATGTTATTGGAATGTTATATCCATGATGCTGTAATATTACACTTCTAGCAAAACCCTGATGTCATTGCCAAATATTGCTGACTCGCTCTATCGTACTGACCTCTCTTTCTGACAGCCGTGTGATGTCAATTAAGATGCCATCTCCGGTGACAAACAGAAAATACAATGGAGATACTCGTAGCAAATAAAAAACACGTAATTTGACAGCTATTCGATGTACACTTTACCCAATGATCATCACTAAAAAGATACGGAATCAGCCCCCCAGAGTGTGTTAGCATTATCTGTGAATGTCATCAGGTCTTTGTTAAGCATCTTCCAGACGGTTGTAATCACGCCCCTATCACGCCTTCCACAAACGTGACCTTGGTGGAAACTTTGAAATAAAGCAACATTTGTATTAAATCTACGTTCCACACGGATGCACACCTATGGTTTTCAATCCTCTATTATCAAATCCTAAATGAGGAATGTAACCTCCAGAAGTGATATAGCTTCATGGCTAAGCCAAACCAAAGAGACATTAACGTGAACAAAATTGTATACAATAATTTAAATGTGGTAAAATCGAAAAACTCCACTTCGATTTTTTAGGCCTCTGTTCGTATTAACTTATTAATTCAGTAACTTTAGCATAAAAAAGGGGTTAACTTCGGAATGAGAAGTAACAAGCTAAATATTTTTATATATCTTTATTTTGACGTTCTAAAAGCTGTCTCAAATGTCTCATATTATAATACTCGTATCGTGTTAGCATCGGAAGTTATACGAGGTCAAAGGTCATAAAAAACAGTTTTTTCGCGAATATCTCAGTTTATATTGCTCTAATGATATCATCTATTGTAAAAATTTTAGAGCATAAAACTTAGGATAAATTTTATTCAAACTTTTTTTTACATGCGTTTAATCGATTTTCAGATAGAGGGGGTAAACGCGCAGCGCTCTGCTGTGCATACTGTAACAAAAGGTCAACTGTGAATATCTGTGAATATTACCTTCAATTTTGAATAATTTGTCTTATTTATAAGTAAATATATCATATTAGATATACTTTAGATAACATAGTACCCGTCTATTTGTTACAACGAATTTTACAAGCTAAATGTTTCCTAGAAATATTGTAGCTTAGTTTCATTCAATAACACCCTGTCAATAGTTTCTAGAAATATCGTGTATTATATTTGGCCTTTCTGTCTATCACTCTTATTAAATATTGTATAGGTGCAAGTCAATGTGTAGAACGGGAGGCCAACATCTATCACATACTTTATCGAGTGTCAGCATAATGTAAATCTCAAACAATAATAAATAAGCTGATGTTTTTCAACTGAATGTAGATGGTATAAAAGGAGTTCGATATACTAAATGTGCTATGACGTGGACCTATTGGTCAATTTGTTAAGTCCTTTTGTCCATTAGATGATAGAGAAAAAAAAGTCATTTGACGTTTGTCTTTTTAGCGGTGCGTTGAGTGTTTAGAAGCTATATGAACGTTTACAGTCATTTAATTATAGGAAAAGTCCTCGGACACTAATAGTGTTTAAGCCTAATGTGTCTTTGATGATGGGAATATGTCGATCTGATAATTGGCCTTAACGGATAATGAATATTGATGACTTATTATTGCAAATTTCTGACTCTCCTTCTCCCTTACGGTATACTCAAATCATTGGAAAATTTAAATGTAAAATTATTAACACGCAATAAATCAATAGCAATTTAAGCTGACATGTTCGAGTATATTTGCAAGTCAAAAAATAGACACACTATTTTATGTACTATAAGATTTGATACGCAATGGATATATATGCTTAACCATGGTAGTACAGGAATACACGCATGAATTACTACAAAAATTCCCTCCTTACCTCCCATAAAATATAGGGTATTATTAAATAGTTTTATACAGGGATCAAAAATACCAACATGTTATGTCTATACAATTAACAACATGAAATATTACGCAAGTGTTTACATAGAACGGGAAGGTGTCAGATATTATATATATTTTATCGAGTACCAATGTGACACAATTTTCTAATTATTTAGGCGCAGTAAATTATAAGAAGCTGACTTCGATTTCAATTTAAACATTTTCCACGATTTCATTATTACATGCAAACATAGTGGCAATGGGATCGCCTCGACAGTACTCTATTTAAATAAAAACAAATTAAAATCAGTTCAGAAATGTAGGAGAAATAGTATAAAAAGCATAAAAAGCGTGAAAATAACCTCCTCCTTTTTAACAAGTCGATTCAAACAGGACAAACCCAGTTAAAGATGATTTTAAGTGTGGTATAAAACAGACGTTACGTTACGTAAACCGACATGGTTTCTTTAAAATCGATTCACTGGTAGCAAAGTTAAACGTCGAACGATTAGAAAAACTTCAACATCAAAAGAAAGTCTTACCTGTCGGTCCTTAAACATGAGAAGGATTACCATCAAATTGAGGAAGAATCCGAAAAATCCAATGATGAAGAGCACAAACGCTGACACCACATATCCCCACCGCGGCATCAACAACGGGAACTCCCCGTAAGCCCGCACCACAGTATCATTAAAACTGTCACTATACGAACTCATCATTAACATTTCACTTACACTTCACTTGACACTTTCCTTTGATTTCGAAACACATTTATCTGTAACAAAATATTAATGTAGTTAGTTTTTGCTTAGCATCATCGGTAATGAATTTTCCACAAGCGTTTTTCCCGCTTTGGTCTCATACTCTTCTCTCATTTTCTTCTTTGAAAAATATAGGTCAACTGTTTTCCACCATTATAAGAAGCACAACGTATTGGATTTGGTAAGTAGCTCTTTGACTATTAACAGGTGGTAGAGTCCGACAATTTGGAGAGCAGGGGCAAAAAAATGGTAAAATTAAAAAAAAGTTATTTAAAAAAAGATCAAAAAATGAAACAGTCAAGCTTGAAAAAAATAAACCCCGCTCTTGACTCAACCGGATTGGTACTACCACCAAGCTGTGTCTGCCGCAATAACGTCAGTACTGGCCTTTGTTGTGTTTCGGTTGAGAGGGTAAGGTAGAGGAACTTTATTCCGAAAAAGGTTTCAGACCTTCGTCTTGGATTGGTAATGCGTCAGTAACTTTCATCTATAAGCTACATGTATTTCTTACCGACAGGAAATCACAAGCGTTTGTCTATATATAACATAAAAAATGGGAAGTCGACAAATAAATCTTTTTTGTGCGTAACCGAGGACATAAATTAAAACCGAATCCATTTTATGTCAATTCATTCGACGTTTCGACATTTTCGTTTGGAGAGTTATCAAGGAAATACTTCGCTTAACTTTTAATTATAAAACAATTATCATTTCCGTTTTTTATTTACGCTGCATTTTTTGGGCTATCGGCGTGTTTGATAAAAGTCTCTTCTACACATCAGTTTTTCTTATCGATTCCTCTTATAATTTCAGGGCCCTGTGTAAAATAGTTTCTCTATCTCACCATCTGACAGCTCATTAGTAGCAAGCGTAGTTTAAATGGGGCATTGCCAACAAGAGTCATCTTGGAAGAGTGCTGTGAAACGTGAAAGGGTATCCACTGCTTAACTTGTTAATTTTACGCATAACACATTAATACTATTTTGCACTTCCGTTTTCGGAATAAATACAATTTCATAACTTTTTTTTATGATATTGGAAGGCAAACAAGCAGACGGATTTCCTGATGGTAAGAAATTTACGCCTCCTAGAGATACCAAAAGTGGTAATGGTCCGTTGCCAACCTGAGGCCGGGATTTTAGGTACCCTCCAAACTGGAACACATCATTACGTTGTGGGGGCAGGAATAGGTAAGGCGGTGGTGCCAATCTCTACCACCTAGTCAGATGTCACGGTGTAAGTGACGGTAAGCCTAGGCTCGCCTTTTACGAGCTGCCTGGCAGCTATGAGAATTATGGTATAATAGCGTAAAAGAAAAAACAATGATCGGTGACAATATTTTTTACTTCCATGTGACGGAAACGAAACAATCTAGCCTTGTATTTGAAAAGTTAGAACTTCTAGAGTTAAGTTAGAAATTTGGCTTAATATAACATCTGATATCTCGTAATATTTTTCACATAACGAGCCATATGCCAGCCAATGAAATGTTTATTGTGAAATTTCATTTCTTTTTATAAGTTGTTTACGATAATTCTACTACTACATATTTATCTACTAGGCGTTACTACATATTTATTTATTTATTGGAGATAGGAGCGTGTATTTCGCGATCCTTGCAAGTCCATTGGACTACAACTCTGGTCTCGAAAACTCGTACCACAAAGAGGGCGCTCCCTGGAGGTTTCTTGCACTTATCCCCTGTACCATAGCACGAAAACCGAGGAGTTGTGAATACTAAATAGGCACGTGCAATATCAGAGGTGGAAGGGAAGCGAAGATGTATGAATAAAATGGATGAAATGGATAAGAGATGTTTGAATTTACTGTATGTAACGGAGACCAATTGAAAATATAGTAATACTTCTGTTCTTTCAAATGAGTGGGATAGACTTGATTTTGGTTGATAATCACCTCCGAAAGTGTTTAATACGCGAGAGCCTACAGAGGCCCAACTCTTAACATAGACCAATGTTTGGTTATTAGCTGATTTAGGGTCTGTCAAAGAAAGAGGCTTTTGCAAATGCGATTTCTAATCGGAGTTCTTGAAAAGATTAAGAGTGCAAAGTGTAAGAACCCTACACGAGAGTCAAGTTCAAGACGAATTGGAAAGTGTGTGCCTATCGGATACAGGCGCAGATTAGACGTTGAGGAATGTTATAAAGTTTTAAAAGATAGCAATGTAAGTACCAGGGGAAGACCAAGGCTGACATGACACGTGGAGGGTGGCGTCAAGAGTTATTTGTTTAATAATATTAGCTTACATACCAAATTTCAGCTATCAAGGACTTCAGGAACCTTATGAATTTTTATTATTTTTAATGATGATCAATCAATCTCAGTGTCGAAATGAGGCTTTTTTTGGTTATTAAGAAGTTATCATCTAGCATAAGCGCTATACTGTTTAAACTTTTGACTTATTTAATGAGTTTACTATTAACATCTTACTCTCAAAAGTTTATTTATCTGGTCTGATTCTTATCTAAGTTGCGAGGGTTCAAAAAAAACATCTAAACGCTTCAAGAAAAGATAGTTAGGCAGAGTCCTCGTGTTTCGCTTTGCTCGTCTTAGCAGAGACACTCTCGTTTCCTCAGGTATGATATATTTATCATGTTAAGCTATCTTTGCACCCTTTCACCCAAAATTATTTTAATATTTATGATGTACAGGCAGGGCCGGATTTAAACTCAATGCCGCTCCTGGGCACTGGAAAAAAGGCCGCCCTATTACTAGAATTTTACTTAAGGGGAAAAATACGTGTAGAAAGACGTTTTCATGCTGATTTTTCATTATTTTTTTATTGACAGACATGAGTAGAGTGATTATCATTTTGATAATACATATCTTAAAAAGCTCCCCACGTTTTTTTAAATATTTTTTTTATTCACATTGTTATTAATTCAGTTTTATAATGAAATTTTTAACACTATTCTTAATTTCAATTTATTGAAATTTATTTTCTATTTTTTAGTTTGAGTTTCTATAAAAAGCGTGTTTTGAGTTTTTTAAACTATTATTTAATTTTTATTTTTTAGTTTTGTTTATTTATAAAAGCGTGATTTTTTAGTTTTTGTAAACTATTATTTGTTTTGTAGAATTAAAATTCTCCTTAGTACTCGATAAACAAAATTTTCAAAAAATAGTTTTTTTTGGAATAACTTCGAAATGGCTTCCCTAATAATTCCAAAAACTTAGTTACTCTTAAGTTTAAATAACCAAATTGATTGCCACCAATCCGATCAAAATCGGTGGATACGTTCGAGAGTTATAGAAAACGAAAAAAATGTTTTTTTACATACCTTCAACATTTCTTTTTGAATCGTTTTAACAGAATAAAATAATTATTAGAGTCATAAAAAGTAAATTTTTCAAATTTCCCTAAGATTTTCGGTTAGATCAGTTTGTGTTCAAAAGTTTATCATAGATTCTGAAAAAGTTCGGGGAATACTGCCAACCGCGTGAAAATCGATTTATTCATTTGGAAATTATTGCAGTTTGAAAATTCAAAAAATACTGCTTTATTAAACTTCTATCAGCCTTTTGAGCTCCGAGAGCTCAAAAGCTTACGAAAGCTATTTCATTGAGATCGGGGAGCTCAAAATAACACACAAATTGTGTTTTTGATCTCAAAGAGTTCAGAAACGTCGTAAGTGCAATTTCATTTTCAAGCGCCTTAAGCCCCATACTCGGTCAGCCAGAAGAGCCAATCACCGCGCTCCCCCGTTCCATGATTACTATGAACAATGGCGCTCTAAAGTAAACGTCTTAAGCGACAAATCACTGTTTTTGACACTATAGAAGTAATTTGAAAAAAAAGTATAAAAACTGAAACACTTATTTTTTAGGTATAGTACTTATCTATGTTTACGTTAAATCTGGTGTCGATATTTTCATATTTGAAGTAGTCATTTGCGTTTTGCTTTCAAAAAAGAGTTAACTTTTTGATTTTTTTCTATCGAGCAAAGTAAAATGAATCGTGTTTTGGAAACACTAATCTAGTAAAGCATATTCAGGTTAATCTTATGTATTTTTGTCAGCAAGATCCATGATTGAAATTTTGCCGCCCTAAAACATTTGAAGCCCTGGGCACTCGCCCCGACTGCCCCTAGTGTAAATCCATCGCTGTGTACAGGGTTGTGTAAACTTTTCAAAACTGCAATAAAATGTGTAACTTTCAGCTGCTTCTTTCATGAATACTAAATTATTTAAAACACGACTCTCATTAATGTTAAGTAACTTTTTAACTTGATTTTTCTTTTCATCTTCAGTTACAAGTGAAGTAATCTCAAATAATGTCTTTGTTCCAGACTCTGTTAATAGAGTAAATAATAAAAATAAAAATTATAAAAGTGCAATTTATGTACCGTTATCTAGACTACTTACCAGACTCAATCAAAAATATATAAACATTATACATACATATTTTCATGTCAAATCCAAATATACACACATACATATCTTCACGCCAAATCCGTTTAGAACCCACAGAGTATCGAGTGTCAAATTTATTACTCGTTTCATACAAACACTCCGGTTTCAGAGACTCGATTTACACTACCCTTGGATAATACTTGAGGCATTTGATTGTGGCATGTCAAACTTGGACTAAGCAGATAAAGTTACATCTTATTTTGCAGTTTTGAAAATTACTGTACCTCTGTCTGTATTGCCAGGGACACAGGTGTGAATACACTTTGTTTTTCAATTTGAATTTTTAGGAATGCTTAAAATAATGTGCTTTTTAGTCGACCTAATAATGTTAAGAATATTACCTTAAAATTTAAGGTACGTGGTTAGATTTATCTTTGTTTATATTAGTTTTCATAAGTGCGGTTGTCATCAAAATATCTTATATATATAAAAATCTTGTGTCACGATGTATGTTGCCAATAAACTCTAAAACTACTGAACCGATTTCGATCAAACTTCTCATATATCTGAAGTTTGGTCCATCTTAAAAGATAGGATAGTTTTTATCCGGATGTTGGCGGGACGAAGTTCGCTGGGGCAGCTAGTATCTTTATAAATTTGACCGGGTAGTTAATTCTGGTTCTCAAGTTTTCTGTTTCATACTACGACAATGTCCTAAACACCACAACGAATCTGATCAGATTTTATAAGATCAATTATTCTTTAGTGGGTCTACAATCAGTTAAGTGTAATCTTAAATAATACGAAAAATTGTAATGAATGACCTAAAGAAGCTACAAATAAATTCTAGTTTAGAAATTAATATTTTAGATTGTTTGTATATTCTATATTATAACAATGAAAAGTAAAAAGTATCTTCACGCCCACATCCCGAAATGGTCGGCAGACGTACAACCAAGGCACCCAAGATTAGCCGAAGACACTAAGTCCCACAATGTGATAGGTGTCGAGCCTTTCGCCAACCGGGCACATACTCTATCCCGGGCAACATTATTTTTATTAGAAAACAGAAAGCATAAATTTTCTAATTTTTTTGTTCCTGTTTTGAATCAAAACCGGGACCTCAAGTCCGATGCTGGACCGGAACGGACGGACCGGATGTCCTATACCACGTATACTTTATTTGAATTAATCAAAACCTGATTTTTGTGAATTCAAGTTTTAAAAAAATAATAGAATGAGAAAATAAAAAGACGCTTTTGGTTGTAATTTTGAAACGCACTTACTAATCTCATTTTAAGTTATCGCTAACTTCTTTTTATATAAGTAATAGAAAGAGACAAAACTCCTATTTCTGTCAGATTAGTCTGTGCACGACATTTCTACAGACGTCTGAAATATTCTTTCGCAAACGTTGATTAAAAACGTTACAATATGACGGACTAATCTAACAAGTATAAAATGTTCTTTATCTTTTGAATTTTTTGATTTTATTAACCGACTCCAAAAAGAGAAATTCGACTGTATGTTATTTGTTATGCTTGTTACTTGATTAGCCCATCAATGGCGAAATGATTGTGATGGTTGTTTTTTAGAAGAATAGGTCATGATCCCAGATAGTCCAAAATTAAGTTTGTAACGATTGTTATTGATATTTGATAATAAGTTTACTGTTCCTAACGTCGGATATGAAACTATTTATACCTAACTAAAGCAAATTTATGCGATATTTTTCCCTAATTACTTAATATTTTTATTAGAACTTATAAATAGTTAGTTTCTACTTTTTATTTCAGTTACATGTAATTTTTTTCTTTTTCAAGTTTTTAAACTATTGCTTATTTCTTTTAATCTAACCAAGACAAGACATTAACTAACTAATGTTGGCAAGTGCGCAACGGAGAATCGGTTTTTCAGTACGTACCTCGTGTATGTATTGTTATGAAAATTGTATAATTAAATATATTTTAGGGTATTATTTCGGCACGCGATAAACCAGTTGCACTTTAATCTGACATCCAACAGAAAATTTTTAAGACAGCAAAAATTAGTCAGATGCCTTTGTAACGAGATTTGTTACATTATGGAGGTGTTTGACCATGGTATGGGGTATCTCCCACATCTTAATCTGACGCGTCTAAGTTACCGCAAAAATCTCTCCTTGGAATCCCCTACTATAAAATCGATTTCCTAGTATGTCTGTATATTTTGTTTTTACTTCGAAAACAGCTGAAATTTTAATTTAATATTAATATAAAATTATTTTCTGAAATTTTAATTCATAAATAAGTTAGACGATTGAGAAGGAAACAATCGATCTTTTATCCAGCTCTTTGAGACAAGAGCTGCAGTGGTTATCTCAAACCGTGGCGGGCGAAGTCACATGCAATAGCTAGTACAAAATAAATTATCTAGGTTGGTTAACCATAAACCGTAATTTGTAAAGGTAATTTATGTCGAATGTGTAAAGTTTAAAAGCCAATTTGCTCGACAAATTAACTTTTAAACATTCACAATATACGTATTACAACAAACAAACTAGTTTCTAGCGTAGAAAGCTTTAACTCATTTGTGTAATCATGTGTAAATTCAGTATTATATTTTCGACGAACAGCGTTTTTAAAACTGATAAGGGTTATTCCTAGAAAATGGCCGATTTACTTCACTCCGCCGGGTTAGACACATATATCACGAGCATTAGGCCCGATACATACAATCGTCATATTGATCCAGAATTCCGTTTAAAAGAAATCGAACGCAACAAATTCAAACAAATTTATGGACCTGCCACACGTGTCAGGATTTTTTTCGTATTGAATTTAAGTGGATTTGTATGAGGCGCCATGTTGTTTCATAATACCGAAACGGGATTTTTATGCTGTGGCGGGCCTTACCTATGCAGCAGTACAGTTATTATGAAAGAGTATGGAATCTACCTGCAAACGTACACTCACACTTATACAAAGATGTATGCTATATATGCTCCTAAGAGGTTTTAGCGGTGCTGCCAGTTACAATATAGCGATTGACGCGTCGAGACGACTGGTCACTTTGTTGTTTCCTTCCTCAATCTTTTTAAAGATGCCACGAGTCTATTTGTCTTTTCCTATAATTAATCGACTTCATGAAATTACCCATTTACATTATTTTTATACTACCTGGTTAAAGCAATTCGATTGATTGATACCTCACAACATCTAAAGCTAAAATAAAAAAAAACAAGACAAACCTATTGTTTCAATGACAGTATAGATAAATATTTAAACCAAGAAAACCTCTCTTCTGCTCTCATGGCGCGTAAGTAAGTATTTAATTAATTAGACTTAGCCATTCATGCTCCATCTTCGTTTAAAATAAACTAATATTCAGCCAATTGGCAACATGTGCTACGTCAACCACTACGCGGAGATTTTGTTAAAGACTATAGAAAATAAATTTCAATGTTTATTTAATGGCTAACAAAATATTTAAAAAAATATAGTTTAGGTTGCGTATTAAGTACTTGTAGACATAAAATAGCATAGGCTTGCCGTCACTAACACCGTGACATCTGACTAGGTGGTAGAGTTTCGCAGCGACTCGCCCGGATTTGTTCCACCGCCTTGCCTATTCCTGCCGCCATAACGTCATGACGTGTTCCGGTCAACTTACTTTTGCTCGAGGCCTAACATCCCGGCCATTGGTTGGCAACGCATCATTACCAGCTTTGGTGTCTCTAGGCGGCGGGAATTTCTTACCATCAGGAAATCAGTCTGCTTGTTTGCCTTCCAATGTCATAAAAAATAATAAGATTTCTAGGTATATGTTTCCAAATATATTTGTTAAAATAATTCTTAAGATACGAAAAGTCATTTGCTTATTCATATTCCTCTTTTGTCGCCCTTCTGATTTAGCGTGCCGGCTTTGGACGTAACTTCATCGATCCAGGGTTTGATACCAGGCTACCAAAAAAAAATTAATTTCTTTTAAAAATAACGCTCGGGATTGGATATGTGCCTGCTTGGCGAGTTTACAAAATACTTTTAATATAGTATAAGTTAAATATAAAAGTTTAATATAGTATAAGTTATAAGCGAAACCGGTAAGCTATTAATTACAAAGTAATAAATTATAAGTGATAAGTAAAACAGTACGTAAGTAAGTGTTTCTTTCTTTAAAAATATGAATATTTTTGTTTAGTTACAAAGTCATGTTAAAAGTGAATCTGGATTGCCTACGAATAAGATAAAACATGGTTTGAAAAGTACAAATGTTATTTTAGAAATGTGTAAAAAAACCGATGCCGCCCGAAAGTAAGGGAGCGTCTTGTTACCATTTGTATATATGGAACGTTTTATGATATGAAGTCGGGAAAATTTCACTACATTCTGTTATTTTTCACTACACGTACATTCTGAATGAGGATAATTTAGCGACTTTTCGTATGCTCATTCAGAAACACGTCAGATATGGAAGTAAAGATAAGAAACATATGGATACATTTTTATGAAGATCAAGATCTTACTGTTGCTCAATTTTATCAGCTTGAACGTGAGTTACCAAGGTTTCTCCAGCTTCATGTTTAGGTTTAAATTGGCATCGTATTACCACGTGCAATGTGGCAGACGTGTACGTAGTGTTGTTTGTCACCCACGGCGTATGAATTTCACTTTTGCTCGAGGCCTTACATCCTGACCTCAGGTTGGCAACGCACCATTACCATCTTTGGTGTCTCTAGGTGGCGTGAATTTCTTACCATTAGGAAATCCGTCTGCTTGTTTGCCTTCCTATAATATATAAAAAAAATGTTTTTATATACGGAATCCCGGATGTATGTAACGGGCCTTAAAAGTGTCTATAGATTAGACATATTCTGCTATTTATATTCCAGCGTCTAAATGTATGTATGTATTTCAGTGTCCAGTGTTTCGTTGTTTTTTATTTTTTAAAAAAACAACGAAATATTGAGATATAGTTCGGAATTGATAATATTTTTGATCTATAAAATAAAAAATACAAAGTAGTCTAATCGTGTCTCGTGTGTCCTCGTTCCTTAGGCAATCGACCTTACCGTACAAACGTACAAAGTCTCGAGGCTCGTGTGTCGTCGTTCGTACGATACGGTCGATTTCCAGAGGATGCCTCGGTGTCGAGGCGAAACGTACGTCGAGTGCGATTTGGTGTTCTCAGTGGTGAGTGCTTCGACAAATTTGGCGAAGGACGTGACAAGTGGTTTTGCTTCCCGTATTCGGACTCTATTTGTGATCTGGTCGCGGTGGTGGGAGGTGGCAACTTTAGGTAGGGTTGTCACATGTGAAGAACGTGACAATTTATATTGTTTCCTGAGCTCTTTCGTTATTCGTGTTCTGGTCGCGGAGGTGGGCGGCGGGTACGTTAGTTATATTTGTCACATTCTGTGTCATTTGGAGGATAATTTGCCACAAAAGTTACACAGCTTAAGCGGAATTAGCAAAATAAACGCTAATTTTACATCTGTTAGGTAGTAGACTTTCCGTATTGACACTTTCGTTTAACTTATTCCTGCCATCACAGCTTTAATGCTGTCCGTACCGTGATCTTACAATCTTAAAAATGTATGACTTTCTAGTAACGAAGTAAAAAAGTAACGATGTCCTTTATTGTCTTCTATTTACTTAGTATGTTCACGTCCATATCTCCGAAGAGGTAAGCAAAGGTACAAACAGGACACTAAGCAAAAGCTTATATCTAATAGGGGCAACGTTATTTTCAATTAAATAGAATTTAAAAAAACACATTTTCTTTTAGTTGCCCTACCCGAAGATCGAATTTGGGATCTCATGAATTCAAGTCCAGCACAGCTACACCATAGAGGCGATAATTAGGAATTTCCTTTAAACTTAATTAAAATAATCGAATCTTAATTAAAATAATCTGTAGCGGTCCAGGTGTTTCACCTCATGGTCCTGGCTTCGATTCCCGGGTTGGACAGCAAAAAGAAAATTTGATTTTTCTGCGCGATCGGATATGTGCCCGGTTGGAGATAGGCTTGCCACCTATTACTATTACATGTGGGACTTAGTGTCTTCGGCTAGTAGTAACTGCCATGGTTGTGCCTTTGCCTTCTTCTTCATGGATGTGGGTGTCAAGATACTTAATTACATTTTAATTGAAATAGTCACAGCCTCGATGTGAAAATATAACATGTCTAGAAATATTTACAATTCTGCAATTATCACATTGCTATGAATAGTGATGAATTGGAATGTGAAACAAAACTGCAATATTAAATTTTAAAAACAATCTCGAGCCTCCACATTTCAACCCGCGGGATTTGCCATAAAACAAAGCAGACTTCCCCATTTCCATATGTCATCTATTATTCAGTTTCATAGGGGAAAGAACGAGCAAAGATGTGTCTTTTTTTGTATAACATAAAGTAGGAAAGTTATGTATTTTCTAGTGTACTCGTATTTATATATAATTGTCTATGTATGTATAACGAAGACTTTGGGACAGCTTTCGCTACTGTAACATGGGCGTAAGGTAAAAATACATTTATTGTTCATTATTTTACAATTATACAATACTAGATGTTGCTTTCGGCTTCGCCCACTTTTTCACAGGAACCCGTTTTGTGATCGAGATTAAAAGTAGCCTATATTAAACTACATCTATATTAATATAATATAAATATTAATCTAATCTATAAATATTAGTCCAGGTCACAATCTATCTGTGTTCCAAATTTCAGATTAATCCGTTTAGCCATTCGAGCGAGTAACACTCACACACACACACACACACACTCGCATGCTTATTGTTTGTACATTTAGAGTCGACTTGACATCTAACTATCTTTGAAACGACTCCAAAAACGGAGGTTCTCATTACGGCTGTAGGTATATTTATACTGGGCCAACAGATTTTTGTGTTTTTTTTAAGAAAGATAGGTAACGATTCCAAGATGGTCGCATATTAGTTTTATCATGATCCAACTATTGGTTTTTGATATACTCGTATATTTAATTTTGCAAAAAAATTTCAAAGTCAAGATAAGTAAAACATGTATGCATTATTAAGTGTAACTCAAAAACTACTAGTACGATGTTGAAAACATGTATGTAAGACCATTTTGGAAACATTTGCCATCTTAGCTGGATTTGTTTTTTTTACAGAAATTGATAGTGCCAGTCATATATTATATGGAGGTAAGTATATGCCGGGAGGTAACATTGTAAAACAACATGTTTTTGATGGGATTAAATAATTAAAATTAGTAAAAAAAGTATCTTAAAACCCTTATGGGATACAAGAGTTAGGCAGAGGTTTAACCGCCTCGTTGCTTGAGTAGCTAGCGCCTTACCACACTGACAGGAGGCTCGGGCTCGCTTCCCGACGGGGACAGGCATTTTTGTGATGAATACTTAGATGTCTGAATTTCCAGGTCTGGGTGTTTATTGAATTTATTCTGGTATCTATTTAAGTATTTCTATATATTGGAATCGTTGACTTACACCCATAACACAAGTATGTAATTTGCTTACTTTGGGGTGAAATTCCATCTGTGTAAGTTGTAACATTAGGGATTGGATATGTGACCTGTTGGCGGGTAGTACTGTAGGTAGTAGTGCAGCGTTATGTTTAATAGAAAGTTAAAAAACACATTTTCTTTATATTAATCAAACCCAGGACCACGTAAAATCAAGTCAAATACCAGAACTAGCTTGGACCATAAAACGAATTTAATTTATACTAATTTATACTAAAACGTTGCACGTGTCTGAAAAACGTGGATACTGACGCTTTAACAGATTTCTAAATATAAATAACTTTAATAATGAACCTGGATTTGTCTTTTCTTCGTTATTCGGGTGACTGTGGAAGTAGCTTTTTAATTCAGTTCTTTACATTAAAAACAGCCCATTTGCGTCCCTGTCAGGCGGTTGGTAAGAGGCGAGCATAGGTAAAATAGATTTTCACCTACGAGATCGATGGTAGATTGCCGTGCAGCAACTTAATCGGGCAGGGATAAACTGCCTTACCGATTCCTGTCGCCATAATGCCACTGCCATGTTCCGATCTGGAGGGAAGGAGAGCCGGTATACTTGCATAAATAGCCTTACATCCCGGCCCGAGGACTGGAGATGATGCATATACATTTATGGTGTCTTCTGGCCTCGGTTGCGTCTTATCATTAGAAGACCCCTGTATTTGTTTGCTAACTTTACCCGGTTATCTCATAATTTACCCAGATTACTGACAACAAACCATCCGCCTCTCAGTTACATAGTTGGTTAGAGGCAACAGTAGGTTGAACGGGTCAGTACCATCAAGACCATTGATGGTAATGGGCTGTGTAGCAAAAGATCAGGAAAAGACTTCCCCTCTCTATCAATTCCTGCCTCCGTAAAAGGCACTATCATGTTCCAATGCGGAGGGTGGTCTTAATGTTGTCAACTGGACTAGTGGTCTTTGCAAATAGGCTTAATATCCCATCCGTAAAACAGCTAAATGCCTATGAAAAGTGTGTAGTAAATGAGTAATTTTTCAAATATGAAAAAATAATCAGATTTGAGTAAAAAAAGTCGGTTTTTCAATAAATTGCTACTTTAACATTGCAATAAAATGATATCCCGAAAACATAATATGATTGTAGCGATGAGTCCACATCAGACATTTATATTACACATTATGACCCCTCAGGGTGGAGTTGCTGGCTATTGTTGCATACATAAACAGTTAAAAACACGGTTAGCATATAAATGCGAACATAAATCAAGCAGATAATGGGAAATGTTTTTATTTCTATAAAAAGAGCTGACCACTTCGTCTAAACTAACAAACTGAAATTTGAAGAAAATACTTTTAATGTTGGAGACGTGATGGTTAACGTTTTATTAAATTCTTCCCTTTTAGGGGTCAAAACATAGTAAAAATAAAATTCAATTAGAAAAAAAAAATCAAGAGAATACAGAGTCAGAAATCGTAGCCAATAGACGAAGAATAGAAGAAGAAACTGAAGAAGTTTCTCGAAACTCTTTCGTTTTTCTATTGTAATAAAAAAGTATCTTTACGCCTATATCTCAAAAAAATTAGGCAGATGTAAGGCAAAATTAGGAGAGCACCCATAATTAGCCGAAAGCTCTTAGTCCCACAACGTAGCGTTTGTGACACGATAGGTGGCAAACCAATATCCTACCACTAGTAGTACCAGCTGTTACATAAGGTCGAATCAGAGACGAAATGGAGTAAAGTAAGTATGAGCTCGTTTAAGCTTACAAGTTCAGCATAAAGTGATCGAAGAAATGATTAAAGTGAAGTAAAATATTGAAAATAAAGGATTTCGGTAGTAAAAATTATGGTGCTTTTGATTCGATTAAGTGAACCTAACCTACCAAAAAATCACCCTACTACGTAACAATACAGACACAAAAACAATTATAAAAATACATAGACCCTGAAAACATTACATTTCAAAAAAGTTATACCTCCATTTTGCCTTTTCTTCGACAAACTGAAAAATAAAATGTTATAAAGTGAAGACAATGCTTTAAATTGGTTTCTTTATATTTAAGACAGACTAGTTATAATGTAATTCTTGCGGAATAATTTAAAATGCTAAATCTTCACTGATGCTGAAAGGTCCTAACTTTTTTTTGAACTTAAATGAATGCGGCCGCTTCGATACCATTTCATATAAAGTTACAGGCTTATTCATAAACGTTGCTTAACTTTTAATCACCAATTTAAGCAATGTTTAAAAAAATTCTTATTCATAAACGCTATTTAGAGTTAATCATTTGTTTAAATATACTCTTAAATAGCTGTCACTTTAAGGAACCTCGGACCCTTGTTTAAAATTTTAATCAACAAAATGGCTGACTAAATTTCAAACAGCTGATTTTATGTGCATTGACAAAATGCAATAACTAGCCATTTAATATGGCTTATTTGTGTATTCTTATGATTTTTTTTAAAATACACGCATTGAAATATTTTG
>NJDD01000583.1:159055-175518 GCA_002245505.1 Calephelis nemesis
TTTTATAATACACGCATTGAAAAGAAAAGAAAAGAAAAGAAAAAATATTTATTTGCGGAATATGAGTGTTACAAAGATGTTACAAAATTATTTAAGCGTTTCAACATATTCTACCAACTTGTGGTGTGCAAATATTTAATAGGTTTTAATCAAATTACTAATTTTAATTATTTAATTACAATCTACAATTCACTGTATTTTGTATTTATTATAAGATTATTTATTAATACAACAATTTTTAGAATGTAAATTAATTTATCCCTGTCTACCGTAAACTACCACCGTTTCCAAACCTAGCCAGACAGGAGAAGAAACGGCGAAACAAACTCCTGCGTACCCGACATTCTGCAATTATTAATCATATTAGAAATACTAAATTATTTATTCTTATCTGAAATATTTTGATTTCGTTGAAGTGTGGACAAAATTGGATGGGATATGTTGGATTTTGGAACAATATAGGACTGTAATAACATGTTTTATTATGGAGATGGCCAATGACTTCTACGAAGAAACGAATAGTTTTCCAGAGCATTTTGTTATGATTTTGGAAGCATAAAAGTAGACAGATTTCCTTAAGGCTTAATCAAATGATTAGTTAAGCAATGCTTAGGAGGTTACTTAACTACTTTTTATGAATAAGGCAGTTAATGTTGGCGTAATACAGGTAAACGAAATTGCATAATGCCTAGGGATGATGACCCCATCGCCAGTTGGTGAAATAGCTAAGTAATTTAGAGCAGAGTAATTTCATTTAGGGAGTTAATAATTAGCAGGCACAGCCACAAAGACTAATTGTTAAAATCCCGTTTTTATAGGCAGCTATTGCGTATACTATTTTTGCCATTAAAAAGCTCGTGTTCGCTCTTACTATCACGTTAAATATCTCTTTCACTGGTTGACCAGTATAAGAGCCATGTTGCGCGTAATTCTTAATACCAGGAAAACTGTCTATTTGGTTATCATAGAAATAATAAAATAATTTGTTAAATGAAAACCGATTCATCAGAAACAAAAAAAAACTCTGAGAAAAAAATACAACAAAAAAACAAAAATATCATGGCAACATTGATGAGTGACGGTGGCGGCAATTCCCTATAATGAGATATTGAAAATATTTTTAACTTCGTATAACCAATTACCAACTGCGGTATTGCCATATGGATACGACACACGAACCCTTAAGATAAGGGCGTACTCATTACTGAAAGGTCAACAACGCAAATGTACTTTGCACTGTTGCGGGTAATTGAGGAATTTGGGGGTGGCGGTGACTACTTACCACCAGGAGGCCCATTTTCCCAATCGCCTCCTCTTCTTTATAAAAACAAAATGCATTATAACTGCAAAGACAGACTCTAATTCAATTACCGCATCATCGAGTACTTATCATCCATACTAGTCCATAACATTATAACGTACATAAAAAATACGAAGATAAAAAAAGATTCTTGCATACACTAAGTTGTATATAAAACAAAAACTAACTAAACTTTAAACTTAACTTAAAATATTTAGATAGATGTTTGCAATTAATTTTATTTTCATATTTTTATCTTATTTATGTCTTACGTTAATTTAATTTATTTCATTTTTTAATAATTTAATTTATTTGTTATTCGTATATTTTTGACAATTCGACTATGGTATTCCCATGTATCGATATACTGACAGTTTATATCGTTTGACATCATTTATATTTTTTAATTTTTTTAATTTATTTTTTCTATATTGATTTTTTCTATAAAATGACATATAATTTTCTTTTATTTTTTAATATAATGACATTTTACAATCTAACTGTAATCCCTATTTTTGGGGAAATAGAATTGCTGTGGTATAACTTTGTTGTGGTTTGTTTACTGTTAACATTTTAATATGTGGGTACCATCAGTAACATCTAACCAAATAGGTATTGAACGTTAAATCAAAAAAGTCCTTTTTATCTTTAGTTTCAAAGCCCTGATGATGCTGTAAACAGTGAAACCGGTTGGCTAGAAAGTAGCAGAAATTGTTAAATAAAGTATACAGTGGATAAGTACAAGTGTTAACTCCAAACAACGTGTATATTAACTAAAAACACTTATATTTTTTTTCGCACAGGGCCGCTTGCACACCACATTCCTGGTTTAAATTTAAGAATGGGTTAAACTGTCAAAAATCTTTACTTTTGACAGTTTTAGTAATCTTTATTTAACCCATGTTAGAAGGTAACTCAGAGTTAAATACTTAACCCAGAAACGTGCAAGTAGCCCTTAATAAGATAACTACGTAATTTTGTTTTAAGGTTCTGCATGGCGGGTTTCTTTTAAGGGTGTAGACTTCCTCCAAAGAAATTCCAATTCTTTATTTTCAGGTGTGTTTATCCAGTCCATGCCAGGTTTTTCTTAATATCGTTATCCTATTTCGTAAGTGGTGTTTCCCTCTCTCTCTGTCCCTCTTAGAAGAAATAGAAAGGCATTTTGTTATCCGACTACAATTTCTTTCGCGATTTGATAGTTATTTTTTTTAACGTTAGTTCATGATTCCGAGATAGTTTCCAAATTGACACAAATTTTGACAATTTTCATAGATAAACTATCATTGTGTGTCTATTATGTGTCGAATAAAATGTTGTTTTTGTATTAATATTATCTTTCAAAATGAATTCCATGATTTATGCATATTTTTTTGTCAAAACAACATATCAATAAGTGTTAGTAATAAAGATATTTTTCGATATTTGTTTGACAGTTTCACAGCTGCAAGACAAGCATTATTGTGGGATTAAGTAGTAGCTTCTGCTTATCGTGAATTTCCTGGTTTTACATCTGTTTACCTCTTCGGGTATGCGGAAGTGAACATATTTACTATATAAATGTGTTAGGTTTGACGTTTGGTCTCTGTGTGTATGAGTTTGTATCTATCTGTTAAAGCTAACTTTTGTACGGATGGACAACGATGGCGCTTTTTCGTTGGAAGGCTGATGTAACCGAGATGGTTCTTGATTATATATATAGAATATAATTGATTTTGCCGAGAGCTGTTGACTTTTTTTTTAATTTAGGTATTATTTCATATATAATCAAAACTTGTTTTTGCTAGGTTACGCTTCTATTTAAGTTGATTATAATACTTTATATTTACTGAGTTATAAAAGGTTAAGCAATTGTTAAGCCTAAATTAAGGAAGTACGTCAAGCTACCGCTCTTGTGTCGGTTTTTTACTCAAATGTCAAGTGACTTACCGAAATTTTAGAATGACCTTTGAAATTACTTCAAACAGATATATTTCTTAAGTTTATCAAGAGAACCTATATATATATAAAAACGAATGAACGAAAGGATGGACCATTTTTTTTGATGTGTTGGTTATTGTAAGGAGAAAACCCAGAAAATTACAAGTAAAATCGGAAAAACGAAACTTTAATTTTCGACGTATACTAGTTGTTAGTAATGTCAAGCGATACGAAGTACACCAGGTCAGCTAGTATATTTATAAAATGCAGTAATAGCTATCATATTTTTTAAAAACACAATTAGAGTTTTACCAAAAAAATAAATTTTTAAATTATTTTAAAAGACAGTTTTGATGTTGACGGAATCGTTAGTGCTAAACAAAATTAACAAAATAAAAAATGATGTCTTTTATTGTAAATTAATGCTGTTAAACTTAGGTAGAAGCTAGAAACGAAGATATACATAGGATCTCTTAACGATACTACAAAACCGGTATTGTAAGGGGTTTGATATTTGCATAGTTTACCGTTCTAAAATATTTAAATCATTTGCTACACCTATTGAAATTTTTTTTAAAACGTAAAACGTATATATTTTCCGCCAAAATTTTCAAATTAAATAATTTTATTTAAATTTAAGTTGGATTTCCGCAAATTAACGCCTTCATCTATCAATTTTCCAGTTTATATTTTGACGCTTATTAAATTCTACAGCAAAATCTCTTTGCTTATAAAATTATTCTTAATTAAGAAATTAAAAAAAAACATTTGAGATAAAGTACAAAAGAGTTTTAACCTAAAAAATATGTCGAACTTTACCAAGTACGAACAATAAAAAAAACATTCGGAATATATAAAACTCTAGGGTTAGCTGTAAGAAACTTCTATACAGAATAAGCTCGCTTTTTGTACATTATTCTTAAGCTTATTAACCTAATTAGGTAAATTAAGCTTTATTTTCCGCAGCTTGTATGCACATACAGAAACTTATCAATTTTTGCTTAATATGACACAATATAAGAAGATGAGTTTTACTGTGTAACGAATAAATACAAATACATTTAAAATAGATAATTTATTACTTAGTTAAAAAAGCCATCACAAACCTCTTTTAAACGGCAAATTTTAAAATAAAAGATACACAAGAAAGTAACAGACAGTATTAAGCTTTTGTCAGAAATGAACATGTTAATAAACAAAATAGTTTTTTTTTTCAGAAAATATGCTTTAGTCTCAAAACCTTACTATACATCTTTCCTATCAAGTCATCACAGATTTAACCAAAAATTTCGTTTTATTTCACTTTGTTACAGTATTACTAAATAACCGTCAAACGTAATACATGAATGATTTCTTAAGAGATAGTTTTTTTTACAGAAGCACGAGGAATATGGAAAACGGATTCCAGAGAAAACAACGGCGAGCGCTGGAATGGTAACAGGATTGGATAAGATAGTGGTATCAATTCAAGAAGTCCTCGTAAAATCTCCACCTACGCCATAGTCGATTGGTCGTAGCTCGTAGCGCGTTTTGCTACGCGCTGCAAGCTACGAAATTGAAAATAAATGAGGTTACTTCAGCAGCTTCGGCTCTACAATACGACTTCGTAGAAGATTCATCCTATAATAGACATATAATGTTTAATTCCAATTATTCATTTGAGCCTTCTGGAAAAAGATTTTGAATTGTCACCCCGATGCCAACTTTCCTACTATATGGCACTTACATGAAACCATGGAAATTGGGTGGATTTTTTGTAGACTACACTATGTGAAATACAAAGTATTAAAATTGTAACATGAAAAATGTTTTTGACATTACCAAATTTTTGTACGATGAATTTCATAAATGATTAATTACAAAAAATAGACAAATCTAAATTTTGTCGAAAACAGGTTATCAGATGGTTCATCAACTTCAAAGTCAAATATGATAATTGTTACCTAAAATATATTTTTTAACAAAAATAAAAAAGTAGGGATGTGAATAGCTATCACCTACAATTGAAACAATAAGTCCGGTATGAACAAAGTCGTCGGATCTTCAAACATTTATTAACTGTACAACAACAACTTACGTGTTTCTCTTAATAGGCTTAAAAAAAGAAAGTGTCGATGTAAAAATGACAACGGTCATCTCTGGTGGTACGGACACGTGGAAAGAATATCAAATGAAAAATTGACAAAATATACAATTTGAATGTGGATAGATGTAGGTACCCGAAGAAACCTAAATTGTTATTCCACTATCAAATTATTCGTGTTTAATCCATGGATAGTTCTAAGAGTCTCCGAAACCTGTGTGTTCGTATGAAAAGAGTAATGAATGTGGAGGAAGCTATGCAGGTCAGCAAGAATAGTGGCATTTGGCTCTCTTTACTTAGTTTCCCTTATATACTCAATACTCTTTGCCTAGTCCATAAGAGTCTTGGCGAACAGTGTCGTTTGTCGAGTAGCTAGCGTACACGCCTAACTACATCGACTAACTGAGAGGCTAGGGCGCGATTCCGACGGGGGCATGCATATGTGTGATAAACATTTAGGTGCTGCATTTCCGGGTCTGGGTATTTATGAAATTTAGTCTCGTATCTATTTAAGTACTTCTGTGTTATAGAATCGTTGACTAACACCAATAATCTATACATATAACTTCCTTACTATGAGGTTAGATTAAATTTGTGTAACTTGTCCAGGGATATTTATTTAATTTTCCTCACATAGGTACAAAATATTTGTAATGTCAAGCGATATAAAGTTCGCCGGTTTAGTTAATTATAAATCATGTTTCATCCTTTTTTCAGTTCGGTGCAAGATTGAGGATCTTAGACCATTACAATTTGTGTATACTGAAATGAAAAACATCTAACATCTTAAACTAACTAACTCGATAAACAGGTATTAAAAATAACTTAAACTGTTGGCTGTCCAAACATAATTATAAATTGTATTAATAAGGACCAGTTTATGAAGATACTTTTGTTTCACTATTAGCATTTCTATTCTGAATTCATTATGAAACCGTTAGAAATTCCATTAGTTTCGTGGTAGCGAATTTCATTTAAACATTATTATCTAGCTTTAGGGCTTTTTATTACTCGTATCATTTTGTACTACAAACAAAGTTCTCCGAAACGGTATTCATAATGCAACTAGGGTTAGATACTATCTCTGGAGTCTAACTATATGAGCATTCTTTAAATATATATAAGGTTCTTCCGAAATAGGTATTTAAATTTTTAGACCGTATTCAGTATATGTAGTAAAAGATATTCACATAAAAAACGATGGGTTGCACTCCGGGAATGCCGGCAGAAATGAAAACTTGAATTTTAACGTTGTGAATTTTCGATATTTTGGAATGGTTAGGGAATAATTTTTCACGATTTGCTTTAATTATCAGCGTGAAAGTATTATCATTTATGTGGTATAATACAATATTCATTTATTGCGCTATCGTACACAAACGTGACAACACGAACATTCGCGCAAGCGTCCTGCGCCGTCTTACGAATTTTCGATCAGGTTACGTGTCCTGACTCAAGTATAGAAGTTTTTGGCCCATTCCAAAAAAAGTGCGCATAACGCCGCTAAAGAAGTTTTCAGTTCAAAAATTGGATTAACAGGATTTTTTTACTTGGTTTAGCGCAAATAGAACAAATTCTGCCTTCGTTTCTAAATCGGTTTTAAGAAGTTGAATTTGAAAGAGCTTACTTCCGAGGTAGTCCCATTGCCACAAAGTATGGATCTGATCATGGAAACCCAGCGATTTGAGAAAAACAGTTATTTTTGTGTACCAAGATGACTTTTTGAAATCGAAGTCGGGTTTTTGCAGTTTTGCTACGCTCAAATTATTTGCATTATTGAGATTTTAAGAATTTTATTATAAATTTAAATCAAATGTACAATAGTGTAAATTACTTACTTGTAGAAAGGATTAATTGATAATAATATACAAAGCTATATTTAAAGGACCAGTCAAATTTTGAGAGACGGTTTAGAATTAATAAAACTTTCGATCTATGAAAAAAACTCTTTTAATAAATAAGACAAAAAATAGCGAAATTGGTCCATCCATTCAGGCGTGATGCGATGACCACACGAAATGGGGGTTTATTTATATTGTTTGTATGTGTTTGTTTATTTGTTTGTTTTTATATTGTCTGAAAAAGAAAAGATAAAATAAAAGTAGTCGTATTTTTGCAGTTTTATTGCCTTAAAATGTGTATTAATATCATCAATTAAGAGCAGGAGCAGATTATTTTAGATTTAAGATTTTTATTTTTAAACTAGCTGTACCGGCGAACTACATTCCACTATTTTCCCTGCAATTTTCCCAGTTTACCTCTTCATAAGAACCTTGTCCGGGCAATACCTAACACAATACAAAAAGAATTAGCCGAATCGGTCCAGTCGTTTGGAAGTTACGCGCTTACCAACACATTTAGCGATTCGTTTTTACATTAAAAAATAAATGTTTGCCATTTCTGTGTAAAACAACAAAAAGTTATTCTACTATGTACACAATATATAGTTACCCTACGGAAAATAGTCTAGAAGTTAAACATATAGCCTCTTTTAACAATATGTATAACGATAAGTGGTTTTGGTATGTAGAGCGAAGTACTTACGAACTGAACCAGAGATATTTGCCGTAAGGTTGGTAAAACCAACTATTCTTGTGTTAAAAGTAAACAAGTTTATTCCTGGCGGTATAATTATTATGATTGCTTTGTCTGTAGAAAAGGGTATTGCTGTTTTAGAAGAAGTTCTCTTCAACGCTGTAAGGCAATTAACATAGTTATTTACATTTCATGCACCAAGTTTGTACAATGGCTGGCTTAAATTTAGTTGAAATATGAAGTTCGTTGACACCGTATTTTATATAGAAGCAACTCGGTATGTCGACATACAATTCACCTGGTGGAAAGTGATGTGGTCAAACATGGAGTTATTCTAAATAAGAAGCTATTCACTCTTGTATTACTCTGTGGTCTAGCGGTGCAGAGTCTAACTTGTCTTCTTGAGGTCCCGTGGTTGATTCTTTTTCCCTTTTTCTTTCTCTAACATTTATAGAAATTTAACCCAAGTGCAGGGCAAGTGCTAAAATAAAAAATACCTTGAGATAAATAAACTAATTATAATACTAGTTTACTTTATCTTAATCAGAATACTAACAAACCTTAATGTATGTAATTAATTGTACATTACTTTTGTATGAATGAACTCATATTAACCGCATGAAATTAATTAAATCGATATTAACAGAACCTTAAGCTTTGTTAAACAAATACACGTGTCTTACATTATAAACAATAGCACTGCATTAAAACTTTAACATTAAAAAAACATGTAACTATTGTAGTATTCTCCTAAACTCCTAAAACCAGAGACCTGCATTGTCCTATAAGGATTTAGTAAAAGTTCCTTTTGTTGAAGTTCCCTTAGTTGTAATCTTTCGGAAACGCGGTGTTCGGTTATCGGTTCTAAAATAAATAAAAAATATCTTTGGAATAGATACATAGACGGTAAATGAACGCTAAGTATAAAGATGGCGGGGTAAGAAGTTATCTATGTGAATGTCAGCAACTGTATATTACCTATTGCTGACATTCCCATGGATACTTTCAAACCCCGCCATCTTGATTATACAAAACAAATTTGATTGTTTTAGTATTCTCCTCAGTGGTTGGAAATTCCTATTGTCGTTATGTATATTCACGGCCCACAAACAGTATCAAAACCAGAGACCATAGACGGTAGATGAACGCCAAGAATAAAAAATTCAATTTCATTCAAACATTATAACAAATCCCTTTTCCGATAACTTTTTCTTAGCGTTAGGGGTTGAGGAGTAGTCAGTGGAAGGGGGTTTTTCCAATTATAGAGACAATTAACGTATCTGCACAAACTAGCCCTGTTAGTTTAAAGTACAAGGTAGCAACTTGTTTATTTAGAAAAGTATCCTCACGCCTGTATTTCTAAAGAAGAAGGCAGAGACTAGAGTACGACTAGTAGAAGTCACTAACTCCCGCGCTCAGAGAGGTCAATTCATATTAAATCTACTATTAAGTCACAATGTTGTAAAGAAACTGTCGACTTAATGAACGGTTAAAAGACATCTTAATCGGCTGAGTGCCGCCGTAATTCTAACGAAGTGACAGGTGGCAAACATATCGCCAACTGGTCCGTACATATCCAATCTTGGGCACCATTATTTTTGTAAGAAAGTTGAAAAAACGCAATTTTTTTGCCAAATCCGATCCTGAATCAAACCTGCGACAGATAAAAATACAGAAGCGATTGACGAAATTGTTTATTCAAGTGTCAATATTGTTCTAGTAGTAGTAAATGTAGTGCCAATCAATGCTCATAAAAAGAAAAGACATACGAGAAAAAGCAATACGAACTTTTAAAAAATTCAATGACACTTTGCTTTTCAAGGAAATCCTCTTGGGAAATGAATGGCTAAAAGAAATAGGAATTGAAGTAATCTCGATGATTTTCAGATGTAACGAATTATCGACAATCCTCTTGGGCTCCTGTCCAGTAGCAGGAGTAGCATAAGAATCAGAAAATGTTATTTAGGTACAAGAACCATAAAAGATTATACATTCCACTGGCCGTTGGCTATGGCTTCGTCTGACTATTTCAGTTATTTATCTCTTTAGCAGAGATTTGTTAGATATTGACGGTTAATTATGCTGTTCACAAACTAAACTTATTATGCGTGCTATCTTTTTCAAATGAAACAAAAACAAAAGAGATGGAACGTTTTAGGCATGTCAGATTAGTCCGAACATGTCAACTTTATTAACCAACGTTTCCCGAATGATATATACAACGTCTGTAGGAATGTCATGTACAGTCTAAATTGACAGCACTAAAAGTGTTTTGTCTCTTTTTGTTACTTTCATTGAAAGAAGACAGCGATAGCTTAAATTTAGTTTAGTGAGTGGGCAACAAAATTACCACCACGGGCGAAAAGTCAGATTTAAGTTATTTCTCAATGGTACAAGATCCAGCACGTCAAACCGCTGTAATGAATTGAAAATACCGGCAAAAGAAGCTGAGTGATTCTTTTTCTTATTTATTTAGAGTAACGGCAGAGGATTTTACTCTGCTTGCAGTTGTTAATATCAAGAAATATATATTAATTGTTATTCAGTACTATGTATTTAACAAATATTTATCTAAAACAACAAGTAATAAAAAATAATACCCGAATCCTAAAACTGAGTTGACATTCATTTATACAATCACATTTCTATTACTATGTTAGCAACATTTATGTAGCATAAGTCTTACATGTATGATTTATCATAAATCAACTAAAACCGTCTCCCCGAGATTGGTTAATAATACTTGTAAAAAAATAATCTTAAGAAGCTTATGTATTAATATATAATTACTACATAACACATGAATATTCAACTGGCCATAAACCATGGTCTCGACCAACTATTTAAGTTATTTAGCTTTAGCAGAGGTCTGTTAGAAGTTAATTGATATTCTGTACTAGGTGTTAAAAAAAGCTTTATTATTTTTTAATTAATCCTACTAATATTATAAATGGGAAAGTTTGTATGTTTATTGTTCCTTCACGCAAAATCTGTAGAACTGATTTTCATGAAGTTTGGTTCACACATAGAGAGTAACTTACTCGTATATTAATATACGGGATAGTTCATATCCCGAGAAATGTTCCTGTGGGACCATTAACCACGCTGGCAACACCACGGGTAACAGTTACTTAGTATAAAAGGAATATCCGCAAAATCTGCAGAACTGATATTCATGAAGTTTGGCTCACACATAGAGAGTAACTTACTCGTATATTAACATATGAGATTGTTCTTATCTCGAGAAATGTTCCTGTGGGACCATTAACCACGCTGCCAACACCACGGTTAACAGTTACTTAGTAAAAAAATAATATCCGGAGCCTCAAAACGAGTTGACAAACATTTATTTAATAACGTTTCTATTTATATTCCCTAATATGTACCATAAGTCTTACATGTATGATTAATAATTCAACAGAAACTGTCACCCCGAGATTGGTTAATAACAATTGTGACATACGGAAGATATCCCTGTCTGTCCCAGCATCAGTAGCAACTAATTAATGTTATGGTTAATGCCTTTGGAAACAAAATTGCTGGAATAAGTTTTTAATGGCAGGTCACATCTGCCAGCTGTCGTAACCTTGGTTTTGGAAGTTTGATTTTACGAGTTGCTAGACAGTTTTAGGAACTAAGAGATAATTAGGTAAGTTTTTACGCTTGTGCTGGCATACTAATACCAAGGACGGTTCACTTCTCACATTCTTCGTATATATCTTTATATCAAGTAACTTGTGAGCTTGATTGCTATGTATTACCATTGAAAAAGTTTCTGAAAAAGTATCTTCACGCCCATATCCCCGAAGAGGTAGGCAGAGACACAACCAGGGCACCCACGAGTAGCCGAAGACACTAAGTCCCGCAATGTAATAGTTGGCAAGCCTATCGCCAATCTGGCACATATCCAATCAGGAGCAACATTTTTTTTACTAGAAAATTGGTAAACCCAATTTTCCTTTTTGTTTTCCGACCTACGATTCGAACCTGGGATTCTGAAATAATAAGCAATTAAACAATGTAACCAGGAATGTTACAAATAGTAAAAAATACACATGATGTCACCGCTTAACTTAATAATAATAAAACAAAGTGCCATACGAGCGCGGCGTTTAAATTTTAATTTTGATTGGTATAACTTAATTTGACGCAGGTTTAGTACTTGTTTATATTTTGTAGGTCTAGTGTTTTCACTGAGATTTGTTGGCATTTTGTACATGCGTACGTCTTAATACGTAATAATTAATAGCATTAATAGTAATAGCACGTACATAAGTAGTAAGTTAATACTACTACCGTTACTAACACCGTGACATCCTACTAGGTGGTAGAGTTTCGCAGCGACTCGCCCGGATTGGTATCACCGCCTTACCTATTCCTGTCGCCATAACGGCCAATGCTTGTTGCTGACGTGTTTCGGTTCGGAGGGTAAGGTAGCCGGTAGCCTTCAGTTAGGCCTAACATCCCGGCTTCAGGTTGGAAACGTACCATTACCACCTTTGGTGTCTCTAGGCGGCGTGAATTTCTTACGATCAGGAAATCCGTGTGCTTGTCTTTTTGTCTTCCATTATCATAAAAAATACTACGTTATATACGTTAGTAATATTATTTATGTTATTTTGTATCTCTGGACCGAAACAAGAATCTGTTGCTTGCGTATTGAGTCTTTTGTGCCTATCACACAATCTGTTTTATAAAGAACAAAAGTGATTTTAAATCCCTGGGATCCACCGTCTTACCTGTTTGCGTTGTATGTTATTTATAACTGTAATAATGTTCATAAACTATTTTTTTAAATAACTATTGCTATTATTATGTTCAGGATACAGAACTCTAAAAAGAGGTTTCTTAATGTGTTTGTCCGTTTTTCCATTTATTTTTGCACGCGAAAACTACTAAAAGTATTTTAACTAATGTTGACTATGATTATTATTATTATTGCAGAAACATCTTTTTTTTCTTATCACTAATCACGAAAATACACTTCAACATGTGTCAAAAACTTCTAGCAACAGCTAGCACTTAATAACCACACCTATATGTCACAGCTGTCTGGAAACTTCTAACTTAAGTAAGAGTTGAAGACCGTTCTCACCTGTCGTTAACATAATTCAGGCTATTCTCAAACTTTAATTTCACGAGGAAGCTGGAGAATTCCACTTGTGAGCTGTAACGTTATATTGTGTTGGTTTACTTTGTCTTCAGTTTTTAATGTTCTCGACAAGGAACAGTTTAGGCAGACGCCTGATCCTTACGAATCAAATTTGTGCTCAATACTCTTCCACCAGTGATCATATTGGTAATGATCGATTAACCTATGCTCGTATTTTATGAACTGCTAGATAGAGAGACAGATAGTCCATTCTTCAAACTCGTATCGTTGATTGACAACCGTATCGCAACTCTAAGCGTAGCATGAAAATGTTACCCTTCGAATACGTTATCGTTTTCAGGATCCTACAGGAATGTGCACTTATACCATAGACTTTCATTTTGACCTAACAGCCATCAAGGAGAGATAAAAAGGAAATAATGTACTTTTGCACCTCATTTTCGTGGTGCTCACGACAAATTTCGTGTCACAGTATTTGTATCTATAGGTACCTACTTCGGTTTATTGCTACACTCCTTCAAATGCAGGATGCTTCCTCCTTAGATGCAGATTCGGTAGATATGAGAATAGGTTTCTTTCTTTATTCGTTACCATAAGTGATAATAGTGGCCCACTCCAAAAGATTTTTACAATTTGTTTTTACGATATTTTTAAGAAAATACTAGGAGGAAATTAGAAAAACATTTCAAATTTTGTCTTGATGGGTACTATGAAGATCACCGGGATAGCAAGTAATTCAAAATATAGTGTGAAGATAGGTATCCACACTATAAATGGAAAACTGCTTGTTTATTTCCTCATGAGTGAAATCGGAAAGAAGTAGGTACCTTTTCGTATTTACATACATGACCTTTAATTAAAGTTAGTTAAACGCGACAACTGATAACAGATGAAGGTCTGGTTGACTAATTTTTCCCTAGGGTGGTAATAAAACAGCGGAAGGCACATAGGAACGCTACACATATTTACTTTTTGTAATTAAGATAGTGTAAGAATTAAAAATATAAATAAATTAATGGGCTAAGATCCGAACCTAAGTCGACCTTCACCGAGCTGATAATATTCAAATCTTTAAAAGAAGAAACTCTTGTACTGTTTAAAGTATCACTTATTATGTATTTTATACTAATACTTTTTGTTTTAAGAAGAACTATCAAATTGGTTTGTTATAGGTCGAGTAACTGCGTAATAAACATGCAAAAAAAACATACAGTGGAATTCAGAAGCTCCTCCTTTTTGGATTCGGTTGACTAAATGTAAAATATCACCAATGCCGTCTTACCTATAGCCGTCATGACGTCTTACTACTGTCGTATTGTGGTACGGAATATTATAACACGTGCTAACGCTATGACCATGATTATGTAGAGTTTTGGGATAGTCCCTTTAGATTACAACAAAATATCAGTACATGCCGTATTTTGGTTTGAAGAGTAATGCACGATAGCTTTGTTAAATAAAAGTCTCTGTAATACAATCAAAATTGGAAACGCACCATTGTCTACATTTGTGTCTATTGACAACATGTTTTTGAAGACTATTAAAAACCAGTAGCCTTGTTATGGATGGTGAAAAAATTAAAAGCAGTAAGACCTCAAAAATCGACTTAAATTTCAATTTTACTTCCCATAGTCCTAAACCCATTAATGAGTATGTTTTAAATACCACTGTTTAAATACAATTATATTTATGTGGAGACCAAAGTGTAGCACTTGTGTTTTTTAAATTTTGGCATAGGCGTAAGCATTTGCAGTAAGTCAAAATTATTAATTAGTATCTTCTCATCTTGAATTTAAGTTATTCATAAGACACACGACGTTCTAATCAGTGGTACCATATCTTAGGTGAAGCTGTAACATCCTTATCTAAACTTATCGAGTGAGATTTGGCGGCATAGAAGACACACTAATTTCTCCATTAATACTTTAACTGTTCACTTGAACTGAATAAAGTCATATAAAGTGCCACGAAATATAGTTAGTTTTACTCAATGTGTACAGAAATTCAAATATTATAAAAACTCTCTCTGTTAAAACTCATGCACTTACTTTCAAACTCCAACAGATTTACCAAAATTTTTGTACATATCTTTAAGCCAAACCCCTTACAGAGTACCCAGAGAACATCGAGTGCCAAATGTCACCCTTACCAACCTGCCTAGATTTCTTCTCTTTCATTAAACTTTTTATACAAACACGCCTCTTTGGACTAGCGGTTCAGTTGTCGGATTTGACTGCATGAGGGGATCTTCATTTTGATTCCCGGGTCAGGCAACAAAAAGGAAATTGGGTAATTCCCATTTTCTAATAAAAAAAACGTTGTACAGGATTGGATATGTGCCAGGTTGGCGATAGACTTGCCACCTATCACATTGAGGGACTTAGTGTCTTCGGCTAGTCGTGGGCGCCCTGGTTATGCCTCTGCCTACCTCTTCAGGGATTTGGACATGAAGATACTTACTTACTTACTTTTTACGCCGGTTTAAGAGATTCTCTATATCACTTAAAAACCCAAGAGATTTTCGTGCCCAGATCCCAGATCGTGGAATGTCAACCTCATTTTTTTGGGACATCTACTTGTTTTGTCAACCTTTTATCAATCAATCTATCCAAATTTTTTTCAGGCCATATTTTTCTAAGATTTATAAATCCAGTAAAAATGGTAGTTAAAAATGAAATATCTTAGGTTTGTATGTAAATCGTAAGCTACCTTGTAACTCAATCATTAAGTTAATTAAAACATTTGTGGAGATTCCGCAAATAGTTAAGAGAGAAACCACTTCGATGCAGAGTGCTTTACAACTTTACAGATTAAGGAAACTAATTTGGTGAGCTGCTGCTTGTTGCGATGGCTTTTTCTTAAAACGGAATAAATAGATATTCTGAATGTCGGAAACCGCTTAAATACTTATTGCTGTCGGACTTTACAGATACTTAGATGTCTACGAAGTTAATAAAAGCGTTTTAAAAATCCAAACTATCTAGATAATGAAGTTATTTTGTTACTAGGATGTGATGTTCTCTTGTTTAAAAATCGTCTGTTACAGCTTATGTTTTGCCTTTCAATTATCCCCCGACGCTAAACAAGGGGTGTTTTAAGATTGACGTGTGTGTGCATGTGAGAGTGGAGTGAGTGGGTGTGTGTGTGTTTCTGTCTGTGACTTCGTAGTTCTTCAGCGAATGGACGAATTTTGATGTTTTTTTATTTGGCAGGAGATGGTTTTAGCTATAGTTGGTCGGTTATTCAAAAGCGTCATCTTATTTGATAGTATCTAAATGTTTGTTAGACTGTGGGTATTTAATTTCACTATTAAACATTTCACTTCACTTTTATTTTAAAGTCGTAACCCTGAATACCAACTGGTAAACCTACCGAGTTTGGACTTAAATAGATCTGCTCATATTTAATAACAACGGTTACTTAATGACAAGAACCTCAGAGAACTGGAAGGTAGCTCATGTATCATAGTATATAATTAGGGGTATTAGGTTTTACAATGTTATGTGTAATTTTTT
>NJDD01000584.1:4400-24898 GCA_002245505.1 Calephelis nemesis
CCGGGTCAGCTAGTAATATAATATAATCATTCTTAAATTTTACATTTTGTAAAGATATCAAATAATTTTTGCGTGTTGCATTTTTATTGACTAGACACGTCTACGACGTAGGCAGTGCTACGTGCTACACTCGGCGACGTATACCTTGCTACGCTTAGACTCTAGCTCTACGCTACCTAAATGTACATAATCTACTGTGACGCTACGATGCCAAATTCAAGTTATTACGGTCTACTAGTACCAATTTTACGATTATAGTTATTTTTACTGCAAATCAAAAACTTGCTATGTTTCCTTTGCACCTTTTTTTTAAAAAGAACAGGAGGTGAAGTGGTATATGGTGGCAGGCAAGTGATCACCGCCTCCCACTGATAACCGCGAACCGATAAACTTATGATACTGACTTAAAAAATATCTGTACTGTCATTGACATTGAGAAGTGTTGCGTTGCGTAATTTGTAATGTGTACTGGAGTCAATGAAAACGTTACAGAAGGCTTAATATGATGAACCGACTTAAATAAAACTCGTGCTTATGTTTTTTGATAAGCACGAGCATGCTTTTGAACGCTTTAAAAGTACAAAAGATGCAAAAGTCATCGAGATGTGAAGAAAGATTTGTCTCGCTCTGGTAGGCCATTAACTTCTGAAATTGAAGTTAAAATCGCAAAAGTGAAGTGACTTAAAATCCTAATCCCACTTTGAAAGAGACTGAATGAATCCCACTTTGAATGATTTTACCCAATCATTTGGGTGTGAAACATGTTACCGTTCGGCTAATCCCAAGAGATCTCAATTTTCTAAAAAACTCAATAGCATGAGAGTCGCAGAGGACTGACGCACATTGTAATGGTGTTCATAAGAACGAAGAATTGTAGGTACAGATTTAATTTTGGAGAAATGTATAAACAAACTAACTGCGCCCCGCGGTTTCACCGGCGTAAGTCCCAATCCCGCGGGAACTCCGGGATAAAAAATAGCCTATATGTTATTCTGGGTCTTCAGCTACCTACATACCAAATTTCATCGTAATCGGCTTTGTAGTTTTTGCGTGAAAGAGTAACAAACATCCATACATACAAACTTTCGCATTTATAATATTAATAGGATTTGGCGGGCATTTGTGTTCAAACGATAATCAATAGATTCAATGGGAATTTAATTGTGAATCTAGTAAAAGTACGTCCAATGAATGGTACGGTTTTCAACGTAAGCTACCTCCAATGCAAGAGCAACATTTTCATGCTACTTGTTAGTCAATACTTACGTATTACGTTACGTATAAATACTTTTAAAGTATTCAATGTCATTTACAAATTCTGTTATACGGGGGCAGGCATAGGTTAGGCAGTATTCGTATTCAGGCAAGTTGCTACTCAGCACTTTAACACCAGTTGTCTGGTCTGATCGATTTAACCCACGCTCGTCTCTTATAAGCTACTAGGTAGGAACCTAGGTTTTCACAGAGTATAACATTTTTGTAAAATATATTATCGCCTCTGTGGTCTAGCGGTTCAGTTGTTGAACTTGACTGCAAGAGGTCCCGGGTTCGAATCCTGGGTCGGACAACAAAAAGAAAATTGGGTTTTTCCCAATTTTCTAATAAAAAAAATGTTGCTCGGGATTGGAAATGTGCCCGGTTGGCGATAGGCTTGCCACCTATCACATTGTGGGACTTAGTGTCTTTGGCTACTCGTGGGTGCCCTGGTTGTGCCTCTGCCTACCTCTTCGGGGATATGGCCATGAAGATACTTTTTAATATTGTAGAAGTTGTACTCTTATTACGATGCAAATTCCAGTGGCTGGAGCCAGAAGGAAAATGTTCAAAAATGTATAGAATAGAAGTAGAATCACAATAAACATCGAGAATAAAAAATGTAATGAAAGTTGATTAAATGACAACAAAGTTACGATATAAATTTTAACACAAACTTTAACATGACATATTTTAAGTGAAACTCTAACCTTTTAATTAGTTGAAACTGAATTAAGAATACGAGCTCAGTTACGTAGTTTGTAGCAACATTAGTGTACAGAGTTCAGACACAGCTCTGTCACTTTTTCATAATACAAATATTAACTAGTAAAAGAATAATATGATACACGGCCCTTACCATAGGTTTATAGGTTATCAAGCTTACTATACTCGCTACCGTCTCTGTAAATTATTTGAATTTGGTGTTGGCATATATATATTGTGTGTGTTTCTTTTTAGTTAGCTCAATATCTTCAGATAAAGTAAAATACTTACTGTGTGGTGGTCCCGTACCTGACATTGGCTAAATAAGTAATGAAAAACGATTGAAAGCCATATTTATAAAAGAAAGAAGATGAATTATTTGAATTAAACATTATATGTGTTTAAGAAACTACTAAAAGAGCACTATCTCTCACAAACATAATTTTTTTAATCGTCGTTTGTTTTATTGTCTTTGTATTTCCAGTCATGTATATAATTATGTATACTTATATATGTTTACATTTTCTATATATGAATTATATATAATTGTATATAATATATAATTATGTATACTTATGTATGTTTACATTATCTATATATGTATTATATTTATTATGTTCATGTATATATATTTATTTATTTTGATGATATTTTGTATTATTTCAAGTATGTATTTCATAGTCAACAAATCATGTATGTACACCTAGTCTACGTTTAATTTTGTTACTGTTTTTCCTTTTCACGGGTCAGCTGGTAGAAATCTCTGTTGCTGGAGATAAGCTCGCCCATTGTACTGTATTATCTTTATGTTTGTGCTTAGTGTTAACGTTTTTTCTCGTGTACAATGAAGATATTATTATTATTATTATTAAACTTTCAACAGCACCTCTATTGGTCACTAAGAGAAACACATTTTTAAACCAAAAGTGTCGTAGATTTCGACACGTTACTTGCCGAACGTAATCTATACCAACTCATGGTAAAGACTCTGATTACAATAACAAATCGAATCAAACAATTTAAATAATAGGCACGTCATAACAGAATTTAGCGAGTTTCGTCGGTTCCACTGCAGTGGGAAATAAATAACGTTTCATCCGCAACGCCATCGGGAACCGCTGAACGATATCTTTTCTAGCTTTATAATTGAAAGCCAACGAATCTATTTAAAATGTTAAAGGAATTTATTTAAGGATTTTATTTAAGCTTAAATAAAGTTAACTAGACTAGCGTCGGAGTTAACTTCTTGATCCCAAGGTCGCGCAACATAATAAAGAAAATGTGTATTTTAATTTTTTTAATTAAAATAACATTGCCCGGGATTGTACACGTGACCGTTAGGGTCGTCTTCAGCTAGTTTAAGTGCGTTGCATTACCTTTTTTTAACGCGTAGAATACTTCATGGATACCCGCCACTATCGGGGGAAGTTGCGGGATATGTCAGACTCGGCGGCGCTCAATCTCTCGATCCACTTCTGGCAGCACCTCTCGACAGGGGGCCGCATATCGGCAGTAGTGCACCACTCCGGGGGACCCAGTGGCGTCAGGCACCCCCGTACCGGCCTGGAAGCCGACAACCCACGATGGCCTAAAGGCCCACCACCCTGTGTCCGCTCCTCTTGTCCCCTCTTGGTCAGCCTTCCTGGTCTTATAGGTTTCGCCGGGCCTAGGATCGACCCCGGCTTCTCCGCCCCCACCACGACAAGGCTTGGACCTTTGGGGGGTGGATCAGAAGTGTTACCTACTTAAATAATAAAATTTATTACAGTTCCACCTCCGTTTTACACAAATATTTTAATTAACAGGAATTATAGTTACCCCAAGAGATGTAATACTTTATGAATACAGTACATCGACATTTTAAACTTCGATATTCCGTAGTGCAGACATATTTCAAGGTTTTCACAAATAAGCACTAGCATTTTATATACCTTCATTAAACGATTTGGCTTGACTTCTATCCCTAAATATTATTAGGTTTTTCGTAATGTATATACCTTTGATATTATATTCTCCGTCTACTATTTTACCCGTGTTTAATCCAGTCTGCGCTGTGAAATAGACGATCTGCCTTCCTGTCTTGTAACGATACCACTGGTAATAGTTCCGTGCTGCAAATCGTCCGTGTAGGGATTCAACATCTGCAATTTCTGGTGTCATAAAGACACCATGTTCGATTTTGGAGAGTAGGGTAGCCTGTAGAGTTACACAATTAGCTTAACACCTCGGGTTCAAGTGTAACGTAGTGGGGGTGGCTTAGCTACCACCCAGTACTATGTTAACAGAAAACAAACAAACAGACAGACCAGTAAACTGGAATCCTGTTGATATAAAAAAAATAAAAAAAAAGTTAACAAAACACTGTAATAAACACTAAAAACAAAGTCTATAAAAAGTCTGTACTAGTTTCTGCCGGAAGGAGAAAAGGGAAGGGGATAGATGGGCGTGGGATACGTCGGTGGCTCAAGGGTTGGTCGACGGAGCACGGAGCGCAGCACGGAGGACCGCTGCTACGGGCCTCAGCGGCATAGGAGTAGGGGGACCCCTTTGTCGTCTTCCCTCAGCTGCCAGGAGCAGCAAGAAAAGTGGGCAGCTGTGAAGGCGGCTTCAGAAGTACACCGGCGGGGCAGCTACCACCGGTTTAGGGTCCTCGGGTCCACTACTGAGGAGCGGACACCAGGCAGCAGGCGCCAGGTAGCAGGCACCAGACAGCAAGCACCAGATAGGAATTATCAGCCAGCAGTTCCTCCGTTACTTCTTCTTATTGTTTACTCCGTCGACTTATGCCACAATTTGAAGAATTTTGGCAGCATGAGGATCTCAAGCAGACTCTGAGAAATCTAGAAGCAGACTGTCCAACCGAAAATAAATTTTGGTTCTACATTTTTAAAATTTGTAAGATAGAACTTATTTATTTTTTAAAACTGGCCAGTGTAGTTACCAACTACAAAGACCAGCATAGAAAATAATATTACACAAGACAGCGATTATCTTCAACATCGGTATCTATACTCTTAACATTATGAGAGCCGTATGCTTGCTCGCTATCTTATCACATAAAAATATCAGAATTTATAAGTGCTAAGCCATAATGTCAAAAGCCATATTGTCAGTAAGTAGATAATCCGAGAGTCGGGATAGCTTCTAACTTAGTTACTTTGGCGGGGTCTTACTTGTAATTAATCTCCGAATAACTTTGGATTGAGCTCTCGTTCCCAAGTGTCTATTAAGGCGTTTAAGTTGTTATTGTTTAACTTATCCCGGCCTTAACAGGGATAATACTATCGGGGACTAGGTCGGAGGGCGTAACAATTGATATTACAAGCATAATACGTCTTTATGACTCATGTATAACTTTCCCCTAAGTCAATCGATCAGTGACCGCGTGTCGCTGCTACATACTTCGTAGCCGAAGTTCGGACTAATGAGTTACTATTTTTAACCCCCGACTAAAAGAAGTGTGTTATTATAAGTTTGACTTGTGGATGTGTGCGTATATTGGTGTTGGTCCGGGCTCCTTTGTAAAATAGACCATCTGCCTTCCTGCCAGGCATCTCGTAAAAGGCGAGCATAGGCTTATCGTCACTCACACCGTGACATCCTACTAGGTGGTAGAGCTTCGCAGCGACTCACCCGGATTGATATCACCACCTTACCTATTCCTGCCACCATAACGTCCAACGCTTGACGTTGATGAGTTCTGGTTCGGAGGGTAAGGTGATCGGTAAACTTACTTTTGTTCGAGGCCTAACATCCCGGCCTTAGGTTGGCAACGCACCATTACCACCTTTGGTGTCTCTAGGCGGCGTGAATTTCTTACCATCAGGAAATCCGTCTGCTTGTTTGCCTTCCATTATCATAAAAAGAAATTTGGCGCACATGTGAATGTACGTGAATTTGTGTGCCCGTGGCAGCATAACTCCTGAACCAATGGATTTTTTCGTGTTAAAGTTAAACAAAGTAATCATTAAAGTTAAACAAAGTAATCATAACTTAATACACGAAAATGAGTCAAGAAATCAAAATATGAGTTCGGAGTGCTGTACACAAGCTCACTTATTAGTACTTAGAGGAACACAGTTATCTGAGCGTAAGATATTCCTAAAGTATTGTCAGTAAATCACGATGCTGTGCTGTGCGTACCAACGCGTTACTCATTCCAGCCCGGGTAATTAACCGGAGGTTGGCCGGTAGATTTATACTCATTACTCATGTTTAAACCATCCTTCTTCAGAAACTCACCAACAACAGAAGAATGTTGCCTCATAAGGAGAGAGGAGAAAGAGGGGAGAGAGAAGATTATATCATCAAGAAAGTCGCTTGCTTATTTGCTGTATTAAAGCAACTCTTAATTCCTTGGTTCCCGTGTTGGTCCGGGCTCCTTTGCAGAATAGACCATCTGCCTTCTTGTGCCGAGCAGCTCGTAAAAGGCGAGCATAGGCTTACCGTCACTATCACCGTGATATCTGACTAGGTGGTAGAGTCTCGGAGCGACTCGCCCGGATTGGTACCACCACCTTACCCATTCCTGACGACATAACGTCAGCGCCTGCCATTGACGTGTTCTGGTTCGGAGGATAAGGCACCTGGTAAACTTACTTTTTCTCAAGGCCTAACTTCCTGATCTAAGGTTGGCAACGCACCATTACCACCTTTGGTGTCTCTGGGCGGCGTGAATTTCGTACCATCAGGAAATCCGTTTGCTTGTTTGCCTTCCGATATCATAAAAAAATAATTAAGAACTAACATCGAAGTATATCTATGCACCATTTAAAGATAACTAATATTGATAAAGGACATACAGGTTGAATGATTTTTAAAGCAAAATAATATTGATAAAGGACATACAGGCTGATTGATTTTTAAAGTAAAATAATATTGATGTAGGACATACAGGTTAAATGATTTTAAAGTAAAATGATATTGATATAGGACATACAAGTTGAATGATTTTTAAAGTAAAATAATATTGATAAAGAAAAAACAGGTTGAATGATTTTTAAGGTAAAATGATATTAATAAAGGACATAAAAGTAGGATGTTTTTTAAAAAAAGTATATTTACGCCCATATCCCCGAAGACGTAGGCAGAGGCACAACCAGGGCACCCACGTCTAGCCGAAGATACTAAGTCCCACAGTGTGATAGGTGGCAAGCCTATCGCCAACCGGGCACATTTCCAATCCCGAGCAACATTTCTTTTTATTAGAAAATTGGGAAAAACCCAATTTTCTTTTTGTTGCCCGACCCAGGATTCGCACCCGGAACCTCTTGCAGTCAAGTCCAACAACTGAACCGCTAGACCACATAGGCGATGATTTTGATGGATTTCTAACTTAAAATAATATTGATAAAGGACATACAGGTTGAATGATTTTTAAAGTAAAATAATATTGATAAAACACATACAGGTTGAATGATTTTCGTTCACCATATTCCAATTTGTTTGAGTCACTTGACACGCGGTCAACACTTTTGCGTTCCCACTGACCTATTTGGTAACAGTGATGACGTGTTTTACGAGCCTGGCCGACGGTTTGCATACCACATCCGTTACAGATTCGTAATCTTTATAGGGGCGAGCGGCTCTTAGGCGAACACGATATTTCTGTTTATATTTTACATTCAATACAGAAACACAAGTTTTAGTTAATCACGTTCATATTATAAACACTGAATTTAATAAGAAAAAGGTTTTTAGGGCCACTTGCACATTCCCGGGTTACATTTGATATTGAGTTAAACCTAACCCCCAAACCCTAGTCAGGCGCTAACTCAGTGTTAAATACTTAACCCAGGAACGTGCAAGTGGCCCTTAGTATTTTTAATAGTTATTTTTTTTCTCAAATGTTTGTAACCCCTGACCGAAAAATAGGATGTTAGAAATTTGACGTGTCGGTGAGTCTGTCAGGGGCCCTAACTTTTGAACGGATTAACAGATTTCTATGCGGGTTCTCTTGTTCTATAGCTGACGTGATCGAGATAATTCTTAGCTACATGACATGTATCTGGTTGTAAAGTGTTATTGAATTTTTTTTAACTTTAACATTATTGGTTTTCTTAAATTTTTGTTGGTTTTAATCACCTCAATGGGCTAGCGGTTCAGGTGTTGGACTTGACTTCATTAGGTCCCAGGTTAGATTCCCGGGTCGGGCAACAAAAATAATATGGTTTTTACAATTTTCTAATTAAAAAATGCTGATTGGATTGGATGTGTGCCCGATTTGGCGATAGACTTGCCACCTGTACTACTAGGGACTTAGTATCTTCCGCTAGTCGTGGGTTGCCCTGTTTGGGCCTCTGTCTACCTCTTCTAGAATATGGCCATGAACACGCTTTACTATAATTCCTTACTTTTTAATTTGTTTCCACTATTATACCTTTAGAGCTGACGACTTCGTATGAGAGGGGTACACAAATGTGTATATGTCGCAGTAAGATAGATAAAGCCGTAATATAGTTATATCCCTAGGGATATAATTATATACCGTAACATAGTTATACGAAAGTGATTCATAACTATCTCACTAGGAATATAGTCATAAAACCGTCCAAGTTTAGTGATATACTTATACTACTAGATTAAGTTTAGTGGAATAGCTTTCAGAGTGTGCGGCGCAGGCGCTGCTGAAAACTTAAAAAAGCCGCACATAAAATGAAAAACCCACTCATCAGGGAAATTTCCTGACATTGTCGCGGGATCTTCAGTTCTTAAAGAGATACCAAAGATAGATCGTGGACCATTGGATCAAAAAATGTATTAGGAAAAGTTTTAGAAAAGCAAAATGAAAGTGATAAAATTGAAACATCAGTTGGTAACCTAAAAGACTGGTTACCGAGAAATGCAATAGGGAAATCCCCCGTGTTGGTCCGGGCTCCTTCGTAGAATAGACCATCTGCCTTCCTGTGCCAGGCAGCTCGTAAAAGGCGAGCATAGGCTTCTGTCACTAACACCGTGACGTCTGACTAGGTGACTCACCTGGATTGATACCACCGCCTTACCTATTCCTGACGCCATAACGTCATGACGTTTTCCGGTTCTGAGGATAAGGTAGCCGGTAAACTTACTTTTGCTCGAGGCCTAACATCCCGACCTCAGGTTGGCAACGCACCATTACCAGCTTTGGTGTCTTTAGGTAAATTTCTTACCAACAGGAAATCCGTCTGCTTGTTTGCCTTCCTATAACATAAAAAAAACAGCTTTCAAACATTACTTTGAATGATCGTGTACAAAATGAAAACTTGTCACTGAGAGAAATATGCCAAAAATTGTCGCGCTTGGGTGACCAAGGTTATATAAAATGTCACAATGTTCTACTAATATAAAAGATGTGCTTGTAAGAAGCATTCAGCGTTATGTAATTCTAGATATCATGATTCCTCTTGCTTGAACAAAAATTAAAAAATACTTTTAAAGAAACCAAGATCTCAACTTAGTTGATAAGAAATAAAGACATCTCAAAACTGTTAATTAGTTTTAAAAGATTTTTAATGTTTGATTAGTTTAATTGTATTGTTAACGCTTACATTCCAAAAAATGTGACCGTTCAGCACCATATACACCATACAACTCCATATAAACCATTCAGTAGTAACTTCACGCCCATATCCCCGAAGAGGTAGGCAGAGGCACAACCAGGGCACCCACGACTAGCCGAAGATACTAAGTCCCATAATGTGATAGGTGGCAAGCCTATCGCCAACCGGGCACATTTCCAATCCCGACCAACATTTTCTTTTTAATAGAAAATCCAATTTTCTTTTTTGTTGGCCGACCCGGGATTCGAACCCGAGACCTCATGTAGTCAAATCCAACACCCGGACGGCTAGACCACAGAGGCGATTCACCATTCAGCATTATAATTAATAAGAATATTAGACGTATAGTCTAGTCATTAAAAAGAAACATCGAAATCGGACTGCTCAGTAAAAAGTTCTACGTGGTACCAAATAAAAAAGAAGAGAATCTCCTCAAATGAAAATTTAGACAAAATTAAAAATGTTAAAGGCAGTATACGATTATGTTTATCTTGTTTTCTAATTTTGGGGAAAAAACAAACGCCATTTGTCAAAGTGAGGGAAGGACTTTTCGGGTAGGTGAGTTAATTAAAGGACGGTGTTTCGTTTTATAACAAAATCCTGACAAAAGTTAAACGATGGACGAGGGAAACATGAGAGGTAGAGCGGTCAGAGCTCGGCCTAGTTACTGTATCAAAGTACACAACTGGAGCTTTCGGTTATGATCTCGTCTCCACGGACGGCGTATAATGTAACATGAAAGTATATTGCCTGAAAAATATACCACACGTTACAATATATTGTATTAATGATATAATTTGTTATTTAAACGCCACGTTTTCAAGGTTCGTGTACATGATGAGCATGTATCTGTCTACCTTTAAATTTATTTATAATAAATTATGAAACTTATGTTTATAAACAAAGAAAATGTTTATTAAAAATATAAATAAGTGCCGCGATTTAAATGTACATTTTAATATAAAATATGTAACTTCTTTAAATTTAATTAAATATTTGCACACCACAACGTGGTACGATATGTTGTATTCTTAAATATCTTTATAACAACTTTTTAACACACATATTCCACAAATAAATAATGTTTATTTTCATTTTCATTCATTAATAAATTTTTATAAATTTATCTTAGACATTATTTGAACTCTTAAACTGGATTACGATGTGGGGAAAATTCACCACATTAGTTGAATATCCAGCAGCACAAATCGAAGTCTACGGGTTCAAAACCTGTCTGAGGTGAATTATTTTTAAAAAAATCTGAAAATTAATCAAAATTCAGGAAACGGGCTCGACAAATATGAAATATGTTAATGTATGTATGTTTGTGAGTTTATTACTTTGTCTGAATTTGTGGTCTGGCTGTTTATTAAACTTATTTCAGAATCTTAATATGTCATCTAATTCTCTCCATGTGTTTGATACTTAACTCTAACTTTACTAACTCTTAACTTGTGATAAGGATTGAAACACTCTTTTTAAAGACTGTTCCATTTGTCCCCCGACATTTCTTTCAATCTGCTTATTATCCATCGGTCCTTAAATTGGAGTTAGTGATGTTATAAATAAAAGAGAAACACTTTATCATCATGTGAACATCGAAGTAAACCAACTTCACGATATCACAGATATAATAAGATGGCTGAAAAGACAAAGCCGTATAAACCAGTTATAAGAGTAATGTTAAATAATAAATAAATATCCCTGGACAAGTTACACAAATTTAATTTAACTTCAAAGTAAGCAAATTATATGCTTGTGTTATGGGTGTTAGTCAACGATACTAATACATATAAATACTTAAATATATACTAGAATAAATTTAATAAACACCCAGACCCGGAAACGCAGACATCTAAATGTTCATCACACAAATCCCTGCCCCGTCGTGAATCGAACTGGTGGTTACTGGTGGTTACTCGGTGAATTTAGGCGTTTACGCTAGCCACTCTACCAACTAGGTGGTCATATGGCGGTCATGTTGAGTATCTACTGCTAAAATCAAGTGATACAGTTTTAAACTCACGATACAAATACAATGTTTATTCAAAAAACGAGTTAATTCAAAAATGGAGGTTTTCAGATATTTCTGCATAAAACGAAACAACATCGACATAAAAATAAGTTCTATGACGGCATGTGGTGGATGACATTCATGTTGATGTCATTACATTTTATGATGAAATATCTAAAAACCTCCATTATGAGTCTATTCCATGTCATGTAATGGAACTTTATTCCTTTGGCGATATTATTACATTTTATGATAAAGTAAAAAAAAAGCCTCTGTGGTCTAGCGGTTCAGTTGTTGGACTTGACTGCATGAGGTCCCGGGTTCGAGTCCTGGGTTGGGCAACAAAAAAAATTGGCTTTTTTCAATTTTCTAATAAAAAAATGTTGTTCGGGATTGGAAATGTGCCCGGTTGGCGATAGGCTTGCCACCTATCACATTGTGGAACTTAGTGTCTTTGGCTAGTCGTGGGTGCCCTGGTTGTGCCTCTGCCTACCTCTTCGGGGATATGGGCGTGAAGATACATTTTATGATGAAATATCTAAAAACCTTAATTTTCAAAATGTGTCATACTTATAGAGGAACTAAGTAAATGCTGATGGACTTATACTTAGAGATGGGTATTAGCATTACTCCTTAGTCTATAGGCTAGATTTAAATTGGAAGAAGAGGCTGAGTCAAGTCGAAAGCTTTTTAAGAAAGAAAAAAAAAACTCATTCTTTTTACACGTTTTTTTGGAGTCAACACTTGTACTTATCCACTTTACACTTTATTTAACACTTTCTGTTACTCTCCAGCCAACCGGTTTCACTTTTTACAGCATAATCAGGGCTTTGAAACAAAAAAATGTTTCGTCAGATAAGTTGTGTATTAACTAAAAGGACCTTAAGTTAGTAATATTGAGAAAAACTAAAAGCAGAAGCAGTCCGTATAATGTATTTGTTTTTTCCGGAGTTGACCCTACGTCAGATGGAGCGGTTAGAGCCCTCGAGCGGAAGTTTGCGGAAATTCCAGCCGAGAGTGTTAACAAAGTTACTGCAATTCAAACTAGAATAATGTATTTTGCATATGCACAGCTTCTTTTATTTAAAAACTTAACTCGAAATGTCGTACCATTTTATAATCTTTAGTGTACCTGCTTATGAACACATATATTTGATATTAATGTATGTCTATTGTCAGAGCAAAGTAAATTTCTTAAATGATGAAGTAAGTGTCTTCACGTCCATATCCCCGAAGAGGTAGGCAGAGGCACAACCAGGGCACCCACGACTAGCCAAAGGCACTAAGTTCCACAATGTGATAGGTGGCAAGCCTATCGCCAACCGGGCACATGTCGTATTTTTGGCAACGTTGATTTTATTACGAAATTGCAAAAGAATTATTTTTTATACAAGAGAAGACAAACGAGCAAGTGGGTCACCTGACGGAAAGTGATTACAGCCGTCCAGGGACATCCGCAACACCAGGACCATCACAGATGTGTTGCCGACCTTATTTTCTTGTTATCCGACCCGGGAATCAAACCCAGTCCATCAAAATTAACACCGAACTTGGACCACAGAGGCACTAAAATTTCTACATTTGTAAATATTGATTTCTTTTTAAAAAACAGCAAAGTGCAGTGGATATAACGATTGCTAGAAATAAGAATACGCTCTGCTTTACAGAATATGTAAGAGCACCTTCAAAGTGAGACTGGGATGCAGTCCCAGCACACAGTTTTTCTGATAGTGTGTATTCGCCTACCCAGCTCCTCGGTGTAGAATAAACGATATGCCTCTCTGACTGGCAAGAGGGCAGCTTACATTTAATTGGGTCGTTAACCAGCAAGTGTGCTGTATAGCACCTTATTTGGACAGTGATCCACCGAATCACGTATTCCTGCCTCTATAACAATAGTATTATGTTCTCTTCTGTCGGTAGACTTGCCCAAAAAGACTAACATCCCGGCTAAAAGATAGCGACACACCTATAACATATATGATGTTTATAGAATCCGGTTATCCTTAACATCAGGAGAGCCGTGTGCTTGAGGGCAGTATTGTAACACAAACCATAAATCCACAACCATGACAAAATCTAAAACATTACATGTAACTAAGAACCATCTTGATCACGTGATCTTTCAAACAAAAATCCGCATCGAAATTGTTCTATCTATTTAGAAGTTATGATGCCACATATACAGACACACGGACACGTCAAACTTATACACTCTTTTTTCCGTCAAATAAACAATACGATACGAACAAGCATGTTGTTAAAACAAAAGAAGGAAATGATTAACAGAAATATTTGCTCTAGTCAAATGACGCACCTACCTATGTAAATTTCCAGATTATTTCCTCAGCGAGCAATGGAGTTGTTACATCTCTCTAATCTCATTACACCGAGTAATCAAGGTAGATGGCAGTGCAATTATGATAACATGTCGTTCAGGAGCTCGACAGTTCAGATGTCCGTCAAAGCAGTCCGGATCAGATAATATCACAAACAGAATTGGTTTGTACCTGTACTGTACTTAATCAGTGACAACTGGTTTCTCTTCAAAGCATTGTAAGATTTTGGGAATCTAGTAAACTGATTTAAATTGCCCTTTATAACTAATTCCAAAGTTTTGGCGCCATCGAGAGAAAGGATGGTCGAAGTTTTTACATAACTATTGAATTTCGTGTTTATATTGAGTTAAATTAGTCAATTTTGGTGGCTTTGTATAATCCTGTTTAGTGAAAGTGAACAAATGAAATAATCATGAAAAAAAATGCGTATCGTGTCCTCGTTGACGCCAAATCTCACTATATGAGCTTGAGTAATGAGGCCACCGCTTTACCCAAGACCCTGACATGACTTTTTAACGACTTATGACTAATTATAATTGAATCCAGATTGCAAATTGCAAACTACTTGACTAATGGCAAAATGCTAACGCAAAGGCCAAAACCTAAAGAAAGGAAAGAAAGAACTAAATCAAAAACAGAAAAGTTTTTTAATTCGACTATATGTTTTTTTCATATTTGTTAAGCAATACTCGTTCAATAATAAACCAATTTTGATGATTGTTTTTGAAAGATAGATCACGATTCCGAGGTGGTCCCATATTACTTTAATCATGACCCGACGGATGGTTTTTGAGTTAGACTTAATAGTTCATATATTTTTAACCTACTCTGTATAAATAGGAGTTCTCAATTCGGCTGTAAGTTTTTTGTATATCTATTATGTGATAACTTGGCGAGTCTTTTTGAACTTTCATCTTTATTTGTAACCGAGCTTTGTTTTGCCCTTTGTATTAAGTTGATTTATTACTCGAAGGTTTTGCCGTATAAAAGCTTAATTGTATATACGAATCATGAAACGGGAAATTACCTAATCAAATAATTACCTTTTTATTTAAAACAGTAAAAGGGACAACGTGTTTTCCGCTTTGGTTTGGGTCAGCCGTGTAGACCATCTGCTTCCCTACTCACCCACTTTCGACATATTAACACTTATTTTTCTTCTTCTTCTTTTATAAATATGGTATTCGATCGCTTTTCACGACTACGTTGCCAATGTCGTTAGTTAATTCTTAGAAAGAAAGAAAGAAATTTATTTATTTGCGGAATAGGTATGTGTGTTTAAAAGTTGTAACAGAATACTCATTCGTACCAACGTATTCTACCACATTGTGGTGTGCAAATATCTAACTTAATTAAATATATTGTAGTTTTTATTTTCGTTATTTACATATACAGTGATTAGTCACTATGTACAAAGTCATGTCAGGTCTGGGTCTTGAGTTAAGCGGTGGCTTCATTACTCAAGCTCATCTAGTGAGATTTGACGGCATCGAGGAAATAGACACTAATTTCACTAATTTCGTCATGATTATTTCATTTGTACACTTTAACTGAACAAAATTTATCTAATTCTCACTTAAAATAACTAATTTCACTCAATACAAACTCGAAATTCAATAATAATGAAATGACTACCTTCATTCAAGATGGCGCCAAAACTCCCATTCTTATTTTTAATACAGTTTTGATATCGGATATCAAAATATTATAATCACGATGACAAATCGCAATTGCGTTGCAAGTCGTTCGTTCGTAGATACAAGATACGTAGATAATAAAAAAGGTAAGTTTGTTAATTCAATTTTATAAAAAGACAAAGTTCTCTGCGATTGGACCCGCCTTTGTACACCTAAAATAAATGTTAAGTAAAGGTGTGTGTGTATGTTTTTTAATTTTGGTGCCTATTAAAGTGTATTCCTTTATTCATTCACCGGCACACAGAATTACAATATTAAGTTTTTTACACAAAATCTTGTCCCCTGTCGAAATTCGAACTCAAGCCTCGTAGTTTCGTGGAGTGTGTACGCTAACTTCTCAGCTTACAGGGCGGTATATAAATGAAAGGACTTCTTATGCCAGAAATAAGTAGCAATAGAAACTGAAGCTAGTTTTATTTGCGCATGTTTAGAGTCAATTTAGGAACAAATTAAACATTTTATTAAGCCACTATAAAACAATCCCGGCGCAAGGAGCTTCTCGTAAAGAGCACTGGTTGAATTAACGATACGGCACTATGACCCTCGGGATTACGAAGATTTGTCCCGTCTTAGTTTTGATTTTAAGGCTCGTTTTAGAGGGTCAAATTGTTAAGATTTAGTCGCAGTTAACGCAGGTATACCTTCCTTACGCACCTCAAACTCAAACTCAAAATCTATTTATTCACATGGATTTATACAAAGATTCTTGTGACGTGTCTATATAGTTCTAAGAACTACCACCGGATTGGAACGTGGCCTCAAATGCTCTATATTTTTTAACAACTTAAAAAAGGATGTTGTAGGTTCGATACCTATTTTTTATGTACCTAAGTTAGTAATAATAATAATAAACTCTTTGTTGTACAACTAAATCATGATTTTTTTACATATTACATTGATAAGACACATTTTACATAAAAGGCGGTTTTATCGCTAACAAGCAACATTTAGAAGATAAGTACATCAAAATAATTAGAAGGGAAAATATCTGTTTATAAAACATAAATCTTTCAATATTAATTTAGGAAGTAATATAACATTTTGAAATAAAAGTGTTTAATTTATAAATAAAAGTTAAACATACTCGTAAAATACATGTTTGCACAATAAATTGGTAATAATTTAGTCGATTTTTAAGTTACCTACGTACCGATTAAAAAAGTAGCGTACTTTCGATATGGTTCCATTGCTTCCCAGGATTTTGCGATAGAATCCCAGGAAAATCGAAAATATCCTTTGTGTTTTTGTAGTTAGACGAAATTGTGCAGAAATTGAAGTTGGGTTTTAGCAGTTTTACTGTATATATCATAATTTCTTAATATATATATTACATGTCATGTTGTTTATCCGCGATGGACTCATAAACTAATTAACCGATTGTAATCAAGTTTGCATACCGTGTGCAGTTTGATCTAACTTGAAAGATAGGATAACTTACATCTCAATTTGTAATAAAAAAAAAATTACCATCCAAGCGAAGCCGGAACAGGCACCTAGAATGATATATTAAAAGATGTAATAATTATTAAAAATTCTACCTCACTAGCCTCTTCGTCAAACCATAATAAATGCAATTACTTAAAAGTTTTCAGAATTTCATCGTGTTTGAAAAATCTTAAACGTTGATGTTAATTGGGCATAACGTGGGTGACTAAGTCGCTGCTCTGAAGTCATGAAAGTTTACTTTAAAACATGCCAAAAATATTGACAAATATTTTGTAGAGAATTCTTCCTTGTAAATTTGACATTAAGTTTAACATATTTAAAACTATCTTCGGCGAACTTCGTCCCACCCGTTCTGTTTGTAAAGGAAAAAATATTTTCCTAGTTTCCTCACAGTCGAAGGGGTAAAAAGTATCCTAAGTCCGTCTCCTGGTTCTAAACTACCTCTCTATCAATTTTCAGCCAAATCAGTTCAGCTGTTCCTGAGTTATATAAAATTTTTCTAATACATATAGGTATATGAAAAAAAATCAGTAATCAAAGCGAAGAGAAATTATTAACGAAAAATTTTCAATTTACAAAAAGGTTTGGTCTTCTCGTATTTTTAACTATTCATAATAAGGTAATTACTTAATTTTAATTAAAATATGTTAATTTAAAGTTAGTCGTAGTATCGTAGACAAGTGCGGTATACAGGTTTTTTCAAGAAATTCTGAAAGAAAACAATAATTTCTGTCCTCAGGGCGATACGTATTTTAAATGGCAAGTATTTTCTCGTTGCACTAAATAAAGATGCCACTTTGTCTCTTCGAACTCTAAACAGAAGAATAGCATTTAAAACAGGCAAGCCTTGGGTCATATGTTTGGCGGCAGTTACCTGCGATCTGAGACTTCTCTGAGATTTTTAAAGTGGCTGACCTAATCAAAATTAAAGCGAAATGATTAATTATGTATAATAACAACAACAGTAATAATAACAAATCCTTAAAATACATTCGGATTTCATTAAAATACATTCGGATTGAAGCTTGACGAATATATCCGAAGCATAATTTAAATAGTACTACTGTATTTATTGACGTTTCGAAAATAGGGTAATAGATTTTGCCTAGCTTCCATTGATCGCGAATACATTTTATTGTAACTGTCGTAACATTAAGTGTTCTTACACACGAGCGGCATGTCACCAACGACATAGGCAAAGAATATAAATACTCTAAACTCTTTAACAAGAGGACATAGCCGTCGACACACGTCGGCGGCAGTCGTCGACGCGTCAAGTGGTGACGCTTGCAGATGTGACGTCAAGCGTTGTCGCCTGTCGACGGTAGCAGTCGACGTGTTGACTGCTACCGTTCGTGTGTAAGAGCTCTAAGTAATCACTGTATTTATTGTATTTGATCAAACAATCGTAAAAAATTGAGAATACGACAAGATCTTGTATTTTTGCAAACATGGCGTTTTTATGATACGGTTTATTGGTGTCTATACCCGTTTGGAATAACAAATAGGGAGGGAACATGCCGATTAAGATTAAATATGTAGGGACGACGATTAACTCTGTGTTGGGGACCATTCACTGAATATTTGGTACCGTTTGAATGAAATGGTATTCAAATTAAAGTTTGAGAAATAAATAAATTATTAATTAAATTATTTATTTATTTTATTTAAGTTGTACATGATATATACAAGAAAGAAACTAAAAGAAAACATATTTTATTAACACACACATTAATACGAAGAGAAAAAAATGATATACATAGTAATACTATACAAGAAACATGTCAAACAAGAAAAGAACTTAAAAGAAAAAAATAAACATTTAGAAGTATATTATAAATGTAGAGTACAGTGCTGCTAATGGGAGAAACTCTCAGTTGTAATGATTGAAAATGAAAAAGCGAAGTGATTTCATTTTGCTTTAATACTGATTTTTACTCTTGTCATTTGTTTTTTTTATCAAAACATAAAAAACACAATACCGTACAAATTAATAAAAATAACAATGTACAACCTATACAATATAAGAATTATGTGCTTCCAACAAATACGCTGGTGACATCACCCTGCAAATCTAAACAAGTTTTTAACAGAACATTTTCTTTATTTTAAACATAGCTAAACTTCGGCAATGAGGAATTAAACTTTGTCTGTAATAGCAAAACTTTTAGCTAGATAGTTGTAAAGTTAATTATGATTTGAAAACCAGTTACATGTTTTTTTATTTATTATTTACTAGAAGCGAATAGTTATATTGGCGCACCTACTGCAAATGTTATCGACTTTCCAATAATAACCTAACACAAATTGTTTCTAAATATTATTGTGTTGTAATGTTTTTTTATCTTTTGTTTTATTAGTGCTAGTAGAATAGTTACTACCACGTAATTGCCAAGTAAAATTCTCAAAAAATATTATGGTATAATTGGAGTTCATATGTGCCTTTTCTAATATTTTTTTTGTATTAGTAAATTTTTATTTTTCAGTATTATATAAGTCTGTAATAATAATATAAATACGTTTAAAATGGTTAAACGTCACTTTTTACGTTCAATATGACTCGATTAAAATTAATCTTTTATTCTTTTTTTTCCTTTATTTTAAAATAATTCTATACCAATTGATATTGCATGTGTTATATTTATTTTTTGTGTATTAAAATCACCATCGTACAAAATTCATTTTATAATATCTGCATAACATAAGGTTGCCTGGAAGAGATCGCTGTTTTGGCGATAAGGCCGCCTTTGTGTATCACTTAGTTCTTAAGTTTATTTTAATGTATTTATTTTTATGTATTTTGGTGAACAATAAAAAGTTATATTGTTCTATTCTATTTTGTTAAACATTATGAACCTTCTGTTGTCGACATTCGCAAAGGGATTTTAATTAAACATTTTGTAAGATAAAAATCTGTCAAAAACAAATAACTTATAGTCCGAGAGCTAGATATATTTTTTCTATTTGATAAATCGTACAATATTTTATAGATTTTTTTATTGTGAGAGATCAGCGACTAAGCACACAGATCTTCTGATGATAAGAGATAACGTGACCTCTAGATATCGTACATGATACAGATACCGTGCTGTCCTGTGGCCGGGATGGTGACCTATTGTGCAAGTCCACTGACTACCCCACTAGACCGGAACACGACCGAGTGATTATGGTGGGAGGAATAGGTAAGGTGCTGGGTCCCTTCACAGGCTAGTTGCTGTACAGCACTCTACCACCAGTGGTCTTATTAAAAATGACGTATATTTCAACCTGAGCTCGCCTCTTACGATTTGCCTAACAGAGAGGCAGATGGTCTATTCTACCCAACGGACCAGGAGCAACACGGGGAACTCACTTGCTGCACTTCACATTTGACAGTTATACGTAATTTATATCTATTCTCCATATACTTAGTCTGGCCATAAATACTGTTACACTTAAAAATAAAAAAATATTACATTTGAATTTCGAATCTGTCATTTTTATACGATTGTTCATTGTGTTTTCT
>NJDD01000584.1:29199-75684 GCA_002245505.1 Calephelis nemesis
GGCGGGCGGCGCGGCAGTGCGCGGCGCGCGCGGCCGCCGGGGAGTCGCCGCCAGCACCGCGCCGCTCGCAGCGGCCACGTGGCACACACGCGACGTACGACCGCGCGTTACCGTTGCTCGCCCCGCAGCGGCCGTAGGTAGGTTCGATGCTCGATAAGCCGCCACTGTGCACTTCCGGGAACCACTCGACCGCTCCAAACGCACTGTAATCTGAATATAGAAATTTAACGTGACTTAGTAAGCGTTTATTGTGTTTTTGTGACAATGTAAGGATTTGTGTAAATTACACTTGTGAGTAAATTATTCACGTGTTTATATACACTAATATAATTAATAGGCAACTAAGATATTTTTATCTGGCATATATTGTTGATAATGTTGATAATTTTAAGTGTTTTACTTATTTGGTGTAATTAAGAAAGTGAAACATTTGCCAAGTGGAGGATTTGGCAGAGTCGTTAAGTTCGTCTGAAGCAGACGTGCCGATACATTTTACAGCTGATAATAAAAGAAAACTGTAAATATTTAACTGTCTTGTGCTTGTAGTGTTTACTTTGAAACGCGACTGGTGACTCGAGTTCAATCGAACGGCTCCGCTTTCTGAAAAAACCAGCTATAAACAAAACCGACAGCTTTAGTACTTTTATACCTACTTAGTTTAAACTAGTTCAACAGAAGCTTTTTGTGCTCTCAGTTTGTGCTACTTCCCTTTGTAAAACTCTGAGAATGAATAGGAATTACATCTTAGAACAAAGAAAAGTTGAATTTAGTTAAAGTGATGATTTTGGTTAATTGGTAGCTTGTGAAATAATTAATACTAGTTGTCAATTTTAACCCCCGAAAAAGAGAAGTTTTATTAGTTAGATGTGCCTCTGTTTGTGTGTAGATGTGTGTGTGTGTGTGTGTCTGTGGCATCACAACTTTTAAACAGGAGGACCGATTTCGATGAGGACTTAGCTAGTTTGATGGGAGGTTATTTTTTTTTATTAAGTTTTTGTTCCATATTGTATTTTTATTCCGCTATCTGATTTGAGTGAGTATAGCTTACACAGATTATACCTGTATTGCTTGCTAGCAGTTTGCTAGCAGGTATGGGCGGTATATGATTCCCCAATCATATTTGTTCAAATAATTATTTTTATTACACAAATTGATCTAACCCTAAAGTAGAGGGTGTTTGCCAACTCTAATAATTTATAGAAATACTTAAAAAAAAAAAGTAGAAATTTAAAAAAACACCCAGATCCGAAAATATAGACTAAGTGATTATGAACATACAAATGCCTGTCCCCGTCGGGAATTTTGAACCATGTACAATGGAAGTTAAAACATAATTTCGGCGCAGTAGAACTGCAAAAATCCGACTTCGATTTCACACAAAAAATGAGTTTTCCCCAATTTTCTGGGGATTCCATTTTAAGATCTAGGCCACTTGGTGGCAATAAAAACACCATTTTTTCAAATGGAAAAAGATTTTTAAAATTGGTTGAGAAATGGCGGAAAATTCAGACAACGACACGGCTACAAAAAAGAGGGACCTTTTTCGAAGTCTGTTTAAAAAAAATATTTTCTTTCCCTATGTAATATATGACAAACATTCCTATTTGAACTTCAGCCACTTTTGTCTCTCCTATAAACGATTATATCCAAATGTAATATTACTGCATTTTGTTTACAGTTTCAAACTATTACCACGATAAATTTTGTCTAAATCAATGAGGAATTATTATTCCTATTAGTAGTCTATTAACTCCTCTCACTAATTTCTCATTAATGATCCCTTAGAGTTAAATGCTTTTTTTACTAGAGTTGTTCAGATGTCTGATTTCTAATATTCAATTAGCTTCATGACAAATTTTGTGAAATCGTAATATGTAAATTATATTTCAAATTCATACTTTATTTTATGTTGGTATTTATAGAAATTCTATTTACAGACTTCTAATGATGTAATGTTCAAAGATGTGACGACATATCACACGTCTGTCTCAGGAGTGCTTTTAGCAGGGATGGAAGGTACAGCGCGGACTTAGAAAGTAAAGTGTGTGTAGGGAGCAGTGTGAGTGAAGAGTTGGCTGAGTTTTGAAGTAGCGAAAAAGGTTTTGAGTAAGAGTGACAGACTCGCTTTGCATAATGCTGTACTTATCCTAACGTTACTTCGAGGTAGCCAGGGGTCGGGTAAGGTAGTCAGGGTACTTTAAGGTATTAGAAAAAGCATGAAAGTAGAATAAATGGCGTCGATGTGAGAGCGTTACATAAAATATGTGCTAAGCTTATCGATCGCATTCGCAACATTGAGATCAGAGAGAGAGAGAGTAATATTGAAATAAAAGTTGTTCTTAAAACAGAAAGGGCATGTTCTTTTGGTTCGGTCGTGTAGAAAGAAATCTGTACTGCATTCTACCACCAGTGGTCTATTTGGTAATGATCAACATAATCTATACTCGTCTTTTACGAACTACCTGTCAGGGGCGCAGATGTTCTATCTTATAAAAAAGACATTTACCTACAAAGGGAGTGTTACAAAACCTGGGCCCTTACCACGGGTTTACGAATTGTCAAGTTTACTGTACTCGTTACCTTCTCTTTAAATTATTTATATGAAAACTTCGAACAGCGCCTCTGTTGGTTACTAAGAGAAACACATTTTTAGACCCAAAGTGTCATAGATTTCGACACGTAACTTACCGAACGTAATCTATACTAACTCATGGTAAAGGCTCTGTACAGCCCTGTAGAAATAGTGACACTTGGCACTCGCTATTCTTTGCCAATACGGTACATATTATCTACGCCAAACGTTCAAATGTACCTACATAATCTGAAGTAAAAATACATTTTAACTTACCTTTCGTAACTGTGCCAGTTATTACTACTATACAGAAAAAGTCAAGAAAAAATTTGTAAAGGTATGTCCGAACAAATCAAAAACGATATGAAATCGGACTATTTGGTAATGAAGTGTATGTGTGTTTCATCCCATTCACCACAGGAACCCCCACAAGTAAACGGGATAAAAAATACCTACTATTCTCGGAAAGTAAAATACCCGGTAGAATTTTTTTATAGTTGGCTCCATAGAATCGGCATAATAAAGTATCGTTCGAGGAATCGCATATTATACTGTCATTTTGCGTGGTCATTGCATTAAAAACCAATTTTGCTTATCCTTTTTTTTGAGTTAGTCAGGAGAAGGTTCTTTAGAAGAAAACTCGTAGAAAGTTACAGAGCAAATGAAAAAAACAATGCTTTAAACTATAGATAGAAATGGAAGCAAATGAATAGACTACGATAAAAAGCTTAAATTGAGAATCTCTTCGTTTTAGATTCGGTTGAAAACATAGATACTGAAATGGGACAATGTACCGCGACATAAATATTAAATTAGAGTGGTATCCGTATTTCTCTTTTCATTTCCATTTCCGGGTCAACAGAGTAAATTAGACCATCTGCCTCTCTGCCAGGCAGCTCGTAAGAAGTGAGTACTGATTGAAATGTACGTCAATGGCAACAAGGCCACTGGTGGTAGAGTTCTATGCAACAATTTGTCCAGGTAGGGATCCAGCGCCTTATCTATTCCTGCCGTCATATGACTTTGTCATGTCTGGTCCGAAGGGTAAGGTAGATTGCATGATGGGTTTAACATCCTGGCCCCAGGACAGCGAGGCACCTGTAACATCTGTAGTGTCTATAGGAAACAGTTGTCACTTACCTTCAGCAAACCCTTGTTCTTCTTCACACTGACTTACTGCATTATCACATGAAAAAATGAGATATTTTAAGAAGGTATATCATGACCATGAAACGCACCGTATGCAAACATACCTAACTGATTTTGGGTATAGTTTTGCGAAGTCAGGTTTCTGTTATTGTTTCAAAAAACAGTTTTTTTAAAGAGACTACTAGCAAATTAGTAGTTCTCATATTGCCAATAGGCAAACTCTTACGAAAACAGCAATAACTATTAGTAATTATTTATTAGTAGCGGTTTTAGTAATAGTAGCGCCCGGGGCGTAAAATATTGTAATATATATAGCGTAATATATAAGGTAAATAATAACGTACAGGATCTGATGCCCATTTACATCTTGGCGCCTTGGGCGGTTGCCCAACCGCCATACCCAAACGCCGTCCCTGAATGTCATTGAATACATATGTTGTTCTTTTATGATTAGTATTTCGGACCTCAAAAAAGTTAACTGACTTTCTAAAATCTAAATCAAAACAACACGATTTTTAGCAGCAGCGGTAATTAAGACGATGATATCTAATTTGGCAGTTTGCCACGCAATACTACTCTTCCATTGACTTTGTTTTGAGCTTTGATTCATATTCTGAAAATCCTTAAAATTGTATTTCAACAGAATAGATGAAGAACCATTCATTCGCTCTTTCTAAAAATAAGATAAACAGAATTGAATGCGCGGGTAAAATAAACTAATAACGTTCGCATATAAATTTGAAACATAAACAATCCGAAAGAAGCGGCGACAACTATCCATCATCCTTCGAAGATTCTAAATATATCGTGTTTACAAGGCGTACATGAATCACGAAAAATTAAAATGTAATTTCACGAAGCACCAGCTTGTATGTAAGCTCGTGTTATTAAGAGAACATTTTACGACCAATAAATTAGCGTTTGAAATGTATGGCAGGAGCGTGGTGAACGTGCGAGCGGGCACGAACGTCGGGAGCGACACTGGAGGCGCTGCGCCGCCATTCGCGGCAGATCGCCGCGCGCCGCGTCCGCCGCGTCCAGGTCGTATCGATACACTATCGACACTTTACTACACTATTGACATGTTACCACACCATACCACTTAACTTACTTTTGCTCGAGGCCTAACATCCTGAGCTCAGGTTGGCAACGCGTCATTACCATCTTTGGTGTCTCTAGGCGGCGTGAATTTCTTACCATCAGGAAATCCGTCTGCTTGTTTGCCTTCCTATAACATAAAAAAAACTATCGATACTTTACCACACTAAGACTCATACTATGTGGTAGAGTTTCGCAGCGACTCGCCCGGATTATTACCACCGCCTTACCTATTCCTACCGTCATAACGTCTGACGTGTTCTGGTTCGGAGAATAAGGTAGCCGGTCAACATACTTTTGCTCGAGGCCCTTACATCTCTGTCTAACGTTGGCAACGCACCATTATCAAATTTAGCGTCTCTAGGTGGAGTGAATTTCTTACTATCAGGAAACCCGTCTGCTTGTTTGCCTCCCATTATCATAAAAAATCTCCAGCGCGTCAGATTTAGATGTTGGAGAAACCATGGATAAACACCTTTATTGTATATTAAATCTCTACATAGAGGCGCACGTGTAAGGTAGTCTGTCTATTTTTTTTTAAATATACCCGAAAATATCAGATTAACGTACAGTAGACTCCTTGTATGCCAATAAGAGTATTTTGACATTTTCTGATGATCTAAACATGGCGTAATTGTATCCGTGTAAGCTTAAAAAACCTGTCATATGTTATGTTTATTATCCATAACATCAACCTGTTTGATTAATATCTGCTCTTATTCTTTTGCCATCAAGACGCTCAACGTAGTGCTAATAATTTAATTTCAGTAGATTTGCAAAAAAATGTAAAGAAGGTTTTAATAATCTGTGAAATCGATCACATAAAAAATACTTTGGTGCGTAATCTGCAACTGTGTAGTTTTGAAATCATTTTGTGCCTCGCACAACACCGTTGTGGAACCAGTCACCTAGGGTGGTATTCCCAAACGGGTACGAGCACCTTCCAAAAAAGAACGTACTCATTTCTTAAAATGGACACATAATATGTGGTGCACCTGGTATTGCAGATGTCTGTGGGCGGCGGTGGATCACTTTTCATTCGGTGACCCACATGATTGTTTGCATTCTCTTATAAAATTAAATACATTTAATTGAATACATTCCACGTAAATTGTTATGTATAAATTACCTTTTTGCCATTTTATCTTAAACCTTTTTTTAAGTCGGTTAAAAATAGTGTAATCTAATATTTTTGTTCGCCGTCATCTAATTCACAATGTTTATGGGGATCCAGGAAGCTGCATACTCAGCATCAGCTGCATGCAGAGGAGCCCGTCTACCACTACACTGTCAACGCTTACTACGCGTTCACTCATACAGAAAAGAATAGAATATATTTTTATTCAAAATAAGTACACTTGTAGAATTTTTTGAACGTCTTAAACTTAATATTAATATTTGCTACATTAAAAAAACACTATATTATCATAAACAAAAATAATAATTCCACAATCATAAAATGTCATAATTTAAATTTCAATGTCAAAAGCTATTTCATTCAAAAATAAAAAAACATGTCAAATAAATAAATTAAATAAAGCAAATTAATTAAAAATTAACATTATTACAAATTAAAATGTAAAAAAAAGTATGGTAACTAAAAAAAGACACAACAACAAAATACAGAACAGCAAGTGGGCAAATAAAAACTGTATTTCAAGTTTATTCACGTGGATTATACAAATGGTACTTGTACGCGTCGAAATTTTTATAAACTACCACCGGAACAAAGAAAAATACCATGCTCTGAGAAAATCCGGCGAAAGAAGCTAGGCGGGCTTGACTTTTTATAAACTAATCGTAACATTATGTAATTGAAAAAAAAACATAAATTGATATCCTGGACTTTAAAATAATCTCACACGACGAATACTCCTTACATATCCTTCAAAGTATCTTAAACACATTGTTATTGCTCATATCTGCTAATAACAATCTGCAATATAATTAAGTAAAAGCAATAAAACTACAAAAGCCGACTCCAACTATTTCTAGTTGGGTACCACGTCGCCATTTGGTCATTCTTCAATTTTTATCGACATCCTACTCCTAGTTTTTGTGTTACACTTAATAATACATATTTTTTTATTTATGTTGATTTTTGACGACCTCATCAAGTATAATAATAAGCGAAAAATGTATGCACTATACCTAAAGTCATATACCTACTATTAACTCAAAAACCAATATCGTATCATGATAACGTTAATTTTAATCACCTTGAAATCATTTCCTGTAGTTAGTAGTTCCTAAATAAGAACCATAAAAATCGATAGACTATTAGCCGAGTAATCGCGTAACAAACAGTACAGTTGAATTTAGAACTCCTTTTTTTGCAGTCGGTTAAAAATGATATAGTTTTCAATACAATATAACACAATGGCGTTTATTAAGCTGAGCACCAACAAACTTATCTGGCAGCACTAAACGTGTTTTGTCTCTTTTTGTAACTATTGTTAAAAGAAGATAGCGATAACTTAAAATAAGTGTAGTAATTACGAAAAAAATTACCACTAATAACTCTTTACTGATCACCAAATACACTCTCTCTCCAGTCGATTCCCTCACTGCTGAGGATCGTGACTCCTTTTGACCCTGCCTACCAGCTGCTTCCATCGGTTGCGTTCCGTCGCTTGGTGGAGCGCAGCGCTAACGGGCATCTCCAGCTGTTTGGAGATTTGGTCCGACCACCGATTGGGACTTCGTCCTCTAGGTCTTTTCCCCTCCACCTTCCCTGTCACCATCAGACGCTCCAAATTGTTGCCATCCCTGCGTGCAACGTGGCCGAAGTACTGCATTATGCGTTGCAGGCAGATCGCAGACAGACGCTGTGTCTTCTCCAGCTTCAGCTGTTTGAGTATCGAGACGTTTGTGCGGTGGGCTGTCCATGGTATTCTCAGCATTCGGCGCCAGCACCACATTTCAAAGGCGTCAATTCTCTTTCTATCGGCCGCCTTGATTGTCCACGTCTCGACACCGTAGAGGGCAATGGGAAAGACAAGCGTGCGAACGAGATGTGCTTTGGTTCGATTTCTGATATTTCTGTCTTTCCAGACTTTGTTAAGTTCTGACACAGCTGACACACCAAATACAAATACAACAAAAAATAATAATAATACTTTAAACGAAGCGACACCTAAAAGCGTCCTTATCGGCTACTCAGCTATTTCATCCAAACTACGTTTCGGTATGAAACAAGATTCAGCGAATGACTATGCAATAAAAACATGAAAATTTAAATAAATAGTCGTAATTATTAGCATTACTTTTACGAGTAAACCTATCACTAACTATCTCGTAACTATGTGCCGTCCAGCACGTACCAAATAACTTTTCATCTTATTTCTTGTTTTTTCTTTATATTTAATAGTTTGGTTTGACAAAATGCTTCACGACATTGATTTTAATAAATAGATATAGATTATACAATACCAACACAAACAAAACATTTTGGACATTTGTGGCACCCCGCCCAGCTGGGCGTCTTGAGCGCCCTCAGTCAGGGCGGCGCGGACACAACATTGACCGGATGTGATTGTTACAGTTCACGGAGCGGACGCGGGATGGCGCTCGCGGCGACGGAGCGGGTGAGTTTATAGTTGTGTTTTGGGCGCTCCCGGCGCCGCACTCGGGCGGGAAGTGCGAGTGCGGTGCGCGGGCGCGGCCGGAGTGACGGTGTGTGTTCTGTGCGCAGAGTCCGGCGGCTCCGAGATGTCGGCCGGCAGCGGTGCAGGCGCCCTGGAGCGCCGCCCCTCCGTCTGCCGCGTCGAGCTGGGCGCGCTGCTCGCCTCCGAGCCGCGCCCGCTCGACAACAAGGTCAAGGTACTGCTTTTCTTTCTTTCTTTAGGTTATAGCCTTCACGTTAGTATTTTGCCATTAGTCAAGTAGCAATTTGCATCAAATTTTAATCAATTATAATTAGTCATCAGTCATAAGTCGTCAGTAAGTCATGTCAGGCTCTTGGGTAAAGCGGTGGCCTCATTACTCAAGCTCATATAATGAGATTTGGTGGCAATGAGGAAATACACGATACGCTAAATTCTTCATGGTTATTTCACTTGTGCACTTTCACTGAACAAAATTGTACAAAATGCCTTCAAAATTGACTAATTTCACTCAATTCAACACGAAATTCAATAATTATGAAAAAAATTCGACCATCTTTTCTCTCGATGGCGCTAAATCCAAGGTACTGCTTGTCACCTTTCCTCTATCACCAATACATTACAAAATATAGCGCTTTTCGTGATACAACATGAAAAACGCTTAAGTTTTATGAACGCTTAATTTTAGTCCTGTGCAGCATCACGAAAAGCGCTTTAGTTGTGAAGGGCATAACTTCACTATATGTGTTCTAGTTTTCAGTCTCCAGAGAATCCTTACAAAATCATTTTATAAAAGGTTCTGTTCAGATACTTCATTCACGGCGAATATAAATGATAGTATGTCGCAAAATTCAAAGCTCTTTCTCATCTACTTCCTAGAATTTCAACGAGTTTTACAGTTCATCTAGTATTTTATTGACACTACAATAAATCATTGTATGCTGATATCTCTTTAGGTACCCGTCGTGGTTTGATAATTCTTTTTTCTAAAAATAGAAAATGATTCCGAAATGGATCATTTTCTATAATACAATTTACATAAATTTTATCAACATCCTACTATTAAGATTTTGATAAAAAAAACATTCTTCTTTCATTTATGTTGACGACCTCATCAACGATAATAATGCCCAGTTCCTTCAAAAAACGAGTCATTTTGATTATGGATGGTAGTATATTGTACGCTTAGTAAGATTACTAACAACGGTTGCTCGTTTCCGACTATTGATTCTAAACATTTTTTGAAAATATTGGTAACGCTCCGTTACTTTTGAATTAACTACGAATGGTTTAGCTGACGGATTACGGTTCGTTGATTATAGGAACCGGGCATAAGAAGCAAAAAATATATCCACTATTGAGTATAACTTAAAAGCCACTAGTCGGATCATGATAAAATTAATTTGGACCACCTCGAAATCTTTACCTATCTTTCTTAATAAGAACCATCAAAATCGGTTGGCTATATGCAGACTAATCGCGTAAGAAACATAGATACAAAAAACGTACTATCGAATTGAGAAGATCCTCCTTTATACAGTCGGTTAAATCTAACGACAGTTTTAATAGTATAAATGTAATCATATTATAATCTTTAAAGGTGATGCCATATAATTTCTAGCAGTATAAGGGATGGTAGTTTGCATTTATTTGCTGTAATTCAAGTCATCTTCTACAAAAACATGAATTTCAAATAAATTCACCACTTCCAGTTTATAATGGCTCCATTCAAAAATTCCTAACTCTGCCATCCTATCCCAGTAACGCCGACATTTGATCATAATGGGCTTTTATTGAGTTTAGTACGGTCGTCCTGTTAATTGTTTTAACTAACATGCCTATTTAGTTCTTAACTAGCAAAATGACTTCTTTAACTAATCTATATATAATACGTGATGCCAAAACTTTGGACCCCTTTTTACGAAAATTTCGAGGACGCAGGAGCATAGAACTTGGCACACTTATAGTTTGTGTGTAGGATAAGTGCAGAACGCTAATATTTTTCAATAACAATGCTTATAAAGTATATTAAATCAATAAATAAAACATTACCCACACTAGCATGCATTTGACACACACACAAACAAATATATTGATGATAACGATAAAAGATCACAGATGGCGCACTGATTATTCATAAAGTTTAGTAGTTTCTCTTGAGAAATGGAGATGGCGTTCCTATCAACAAGATATTAAAATTTATTATGGTCGTACTTCGATCAACGGGCGACCACTAGTAAAAATGAATTCGGGATCTCAGGAAAAATGATTTATTTACTGAAATAAAGCTCTGTTGTTTTACAATTCCGTACTCCGGCTAGTGGAAGTCATTGGAAGTGGCCCAGATACCGTGTTTATGGTATTCTAGTTTCCAACATACATCAGAACACTTGAACAGAATGAAGATATCCTCGTGGAGATACTTATAATAGCTGCACGCCCACGCTGTTCCAATGTAAACCATTTCCTGCTACAGTTTGTAACTGTATGAAAATAAATCAATTGCATATTAATGTTCGTTTGTAGTTTCATATACAGAAAGTCTATCAATATTCTACATTTGTAAATACTACATTAACAATAATCATAAAATTGAAAAAATCAGAAACCCTAACAACCTTACATGCAATGTAGCTGAGAATCATTATGATCATGTCGGCCTTTAAATAAAAAAAAACTACATCAAAATGGATCTAGGAATAGACTTGCTGTTGCCCGCGTGTTTAACGGTCCCACAGGAACAATTTTGGGGATAAAAACGATTCTATGTGTTAATCCAAGTTACCCTCTATGTGTCTGCCAAATTTCATGAAAATTAGTTTAGCAGTTTTTGCGTAAATTAGTAACAAACAAACAAACAAACTTTTACATTTATGACATTAGTAGGATTCAACACACTTCAAATTTATACCACACTCTTTTCCTGCTATATATCATTTATACTTTAAGTGCCAGTTTACTAAATTAGAATTGTTTAAAATATATAATAATTGCTTGCTATTAAGATTTTTTTGCGTGAAAGGACAGTTGATAATCACATAGCTTTCCTGATGTTAATAGATCGTATAGGTGCGGCGCTTGTGCATCTCAACCAGCTTTCCTCTACTCCCCACCGGAACACGACAATGCCAAACACTGCTATTACGACGGCTGTGACAGGAATAGCTAATGCGGTGAATCTCTACTACAAAAATGCAATGGTTGCATGAGTTCAGCCATTGGTATCATCTCTCTCAAAACCTGATGAATAAAACGTTTTCAGTTCTCCATTTTAACTGTGACAAAGTAACAATTACTGAAATACAATTCTACAACGCTACAATTACCGCTAAGCGGCTGTAATAAAGCGGTGATCCCTAGGCGAGAGTGTCGGAGGATTTTACGTCTTTCTAACTGTATACAGTTCTGGAATAACATCTAGATAATTCGGCGATGGGGTTGTTAACGGTAACATTTTATTGAATCAGCGTTATTTTTGCAGGAATTCATTATGATATATGTAGAACTAGCTGATGCCCGCGTGGTTATTGGCCCCACAGGAACATTTTTTCGAGATGAAAACTATCCTACGTTTTAATCTAAGTTACCCTCTATATGTGTGCCCAATTTCATGAAATTCGGTTTAGCAGTTTTTGCGTGAAAGAGTAACAAACAAGCAAACATTAATAGGATTAGTCTTCATTTTTAATTTCGCGGGAATTTTGAAACTGTTATGACCGGAAATCTTCCAAGTGACACCGACAGTGTTCACCACCACAACCAACAACATAAGATAGTTAGTATTTTGACAAGGTTGGCAAAGGAGGTGACAAGTTGAAAAGTTTTCGAAGCTCGAACTTTATTCGTGTTCTGGTCTGCGGTGGTGGGTAGAACATTTGTTAGGATTGTCACATTCAATTTTACTTGGAAGATTTCCTTTTACTATAAAACTATACGGTTATTCTACATTTATTAACGTAAACGTCAACGTTGTGTAGATATTATCATAAATATGTATCGTCCGTATTAGGAACCCACCATAACCACGTTAATCGTTGACCGTCTCATTTATTATCCGTCACATTTATTTATCGTCGTTAGGCTGGTAACCATTGTACAAATATGGTAGTATAAATGAAATACCCTCCTTACAATTTTAAAGTTGGCAGTGATAAGTGACATCCTCCCGCTGGTATTAGTCTAATAAGTAAGTGGCTGGATTATTCCACTAGTAGTGTGCCTATTACTGGTATCAGACAGGACGAGGCTATAGAGTTCTGTGTCACAGCTGACCCGGGTTTGTACCACCGTCTCACCTCCTGCCGTTATAGCATCAGTTCTCGTTATTGTCGTGTTCTTTGATGTAGGGTAAAATCAACGGATATTTGCAAGCGTGGGGTACGCGCCAGTAACATCTTTAGTACTATAGGTGATGGTTAACTCTTACCATCAGCTGAGCCGTCTGTTCCCTGTCTTATAATTAAAAAAAACGTGTTTTTAGTAAGTCATGATTTTTTCGGATTTACAGAAATATGTACCTATCTTTTTATTAAGAAAGTAAAAATGACTCTATTATGTTTCGTCGCAATTTTAGTGATATATACAAGAAAAATGGTTTCTGAGCATCTCAGGAATAAACGATTTATAAAAAATATGAAACACTGATAAAAAGGGAGAAATCTCATAACATTTAACGAGGCTTCGCAAAGCACGAGCAGATAATGTATTTAAATGTCAATGTTGAAAGTGTATTTCTTTGTACTCTTCCCGTGTTCTAATAAATTTCCACAAAGTGACAGGAGAAAAGTTTCACGTTTTGTTATTATAAACCTTTAGATATTAATGAAAAATAGTATTTCAGTATAATAATAGTAATATAAAAATAGTATAAACTTTAATTTAACAAACCATTTTCTGATTATGCATAATGTAGACATCATAAATTCAATATCAGTGTAATCTACCTTCTGCCTTGTTAGAGCGTCGACAGATGTCGAAGGTATCTAAATCAAATATGCCTTAATTTATCTCCATTTTTCTTCCATAAAACCAGAGATTATTTAATATATCGCATTTTTAAATATACAGCATTTTTAGCGTAGGAGCTTACCTACTTTTGTAATACTAAACCATCTGGCTATCCCACTTCTAACAAAACAATTTTTAACCGACGGTTATTACGGTACGCTTAAGATTAAATCTTAAGCATGTACCTTCAGTATGGATGAAATGGACCAAAACAGCATATTTTTTTGTGATTTAAGCAATAAAAATTGCGTGATATTTGTCGCGACCCCCCCTCTCCCCAACGAAAGATTAGGTGAGATTCGAATCGACCCCCTCCCCCCCTTAAACATCTCACGTAATTTGTGGACGCCCCCTAAGGGACCGCCACGAAACAATGAGCTACCTACCTCCGCAAAGATTATAATCAAAACGCAGTTTAGTAATAAAATTGAAAACGGTTTTTGCAGTTTTAATGCCCTTATATTATTTAAATATTAGTTATCTATCGATCCATATTGCCGTGCCGTGCCGTTAAACTTCTTTTCTGATTCTGATTCTGAATCACGAAAGTGCCATTCTGGCAGGGATCTCTCGGTTTCAGTATCATGATTGGCCGATGATAAACTAATATTTAAAAATTCCTGTATTTGTGGGAAGCGGGTCAGCCAGATGTTGTAGCAGCTCTTCCATGTTAAACATACACCGTCTATAAAAAAGTGCAAGCAATGCGTGGTTTGAGGTGGCGTCCGCGTCGGTTTGCTTTCAAAGGTAGACGGAAAACTCGCCTATGACTCACCGTGTTGATGCCTAGACTGTGTGTATGTTTGCTGACGTGCGTGCGTCCATGTGTGTGTATGTCGATGACTAGATTAATTACTAAATTTATGCCGGTGAGTTATCGCAATATACATTTGCATTTTGGTGTTATTTTTTGAAATGAAGCACGTTTTTGAACGTGTTGAAAAGCGTACAAAAAATGATATATCTTCTAAAGAAGATACGCAACTTAATATATTTATTAACCCTTTTTACGAAAATTCCGCGGACGGAGGAGCATAACATTTGGCACACTTACAATTTATGTGTAGGAAAAGTGCAGAACGCTAATATTTTTCAATAGTAATGCTTATAAATTACATTAAATCAATAAATAAAACATTACCCACACTTCCATGCATTTGACACACACAAACAAATATATTGATGATAACGATAAAAGATCACAGATGGCGCACCACAGTACAGTTTGGAAACAAATTAGTTGGTCTTGAGAAATGAAGATGGCGTTTTTATCGACAAGATATTAAAATTTATTACGGTCGAATTACGACCAACGGGCGACCACTGATTATATCAAAAACGCTAACAGCGCATTGCCAATTTTAGGCTAGGATGTTAAGTTCAATGTCTCAGTGATTACACTTTCCTTGGTACATGAATTCGTTAATATCGAGTTCTGACATCATCTCGGCAGAAATAAATATAATTGAAGCATAGTATGCCTTCCCAGACCCGTCATTATCAGACTGTCGCGTAATGATCACAGTGTTAGTGATAAATAAACTTACGCATACATTTGAATATTGGTCATACAAATATCTTTTTATTGAAGTGAAAACTTCTTTAGCGGCGTTGCGCACTTTTTTTGGAATGGGTAAAAACTTTTAAACTCGCGTCAGATCGAAAATTCGTAAAACGGCGCATGGCTCTTCCGCAAATTTTCGTGTTGTCATGTTTGTGTACGACATCGCAGTAAATGAATATTGTATTCTACCTCATATATTATATTACTTTCATACTGATAATAAAAGCAATTCGTGCAAAATTATTTCAAAACAACAATATTTAAGTTTTCACTTCTGCTGGCACTCCCGGAGTGCAATCCGTCGTTTTTTGGACAGTGACGGTATAATATCCATCCATGCATAAATAAAAATAGTGATAAAATAGCTAAATGGCCACAAATTAACATCTTCGAAATAATCTTCGGTAATGGCGTAGCCACTTAACCAAAGATGTTAATGAAAGTGTTTATGGATCGTCAAAATTAATATGATTAATAAAATGACGCTACAACTTTAGCTAATCTACTATTCTTCCATATTTAGTACCTAAATGCCCCATTCCGAAATTAGTTAATATCACAGACAACATAGAGATACGGTTAACATAGACTTGGCTCATCCTGTTCAATCGATTTTTAATAAATAAAGTGTCAATAGATTTGTCTCAATGTCAACTATTCATAAGGTTGATAGGGTTGTCAAGGTTTGGCAACGTTATAAAAAAGTTGGCGGAAATCGAAATAAAAAAATTAGGGATTTTTTTATTTCGATTTGTTTTTTTTTTAAAAAAAGTATCTTCACGCCCATATCCCCGAAGAGGTAGGCAGAGGCACAACCAGGGCACCCACGACTAGACGAAGATACTAAGTCCCATAATGTGATAGGTGGCAAGCCTATCGCCAACCGGGCACGTTTCCAATCCCGACCAACATTTTTTTATTAGAAAATTGGAAAAATCCAATTTTATTTTTGTTGGCCGACCCGGGATTCGAACCCGATACTTCATGCAGTCAAGTCCAACACCCGGACCGCTCGACCACAGAGGCGATTGAAACAATAAAGCCAATAATCTTATTTATTTTTAACGCAGAGGTTTAGCGACATCTGGTATGAATGCTCGTTACTAAAAATGTGCTTAAATAAGAAATAGATATTACTATAGTGGTGCCGATTTTGTTGTGTCACCGCTAAAGCTAAACTAACTTAAAAATTTAATTACGTTTCTCTATCAAGTAATTTTTTTTTTATAAATGATTATATTAAATATTAATTATAATATTTATCAAGGGGAATTTCCAAGAGATTATGGGAATTTTATGGGTTTTTTATTTCAGCATTGGGGAGAAAAAAATCTGATGGTTGGGAACACTGTTATAGGTACCTGGGGAGACCTAGATAGACATTCCTAGATCAAATCATTCTCGTATTATCCAAAGTGTTGTCAAGAGTCTCCGAAATAAATGAATGAATGAATGACATTATTGTGCACAATTAAACTTACTACAAAATGAGTACAATTAAGTATTAACAATAGCATATTATTATAGCTTTTAGTACATAAAAGGCGGTTTTATCGCAAAACAAAACGATCTCTACCAGACAACATTTTTGTCTGAGACTATATAAACATAGGTTCAGTAGGTAAAGAGATTAAACATACAAAAAATATAACATAAGATTAAAATATTAATAATAACAATAAGGAGCTTGTTTGTATGAAAATATTAAGAAATGTGGAGGTATCTGTGAAGGTCTTACATCGCCTCGCCTCTGTGGTCTAGCGATTCAGGTGTTGGACTTGACTACATGAGGTCCCAGGTTAGATTCCCGCATCGGGCAACAAAAAGAATATGGTTTTTACAATTTTCTAATTAAAAAATGTTGATTGGATTGGATGTGTGCCCGGTTTGGCGATAGACTTGCCATCTGTACTACTGGGGGACTTAGTGTCTTCGGCTAGTCGTGGGTTGCCCTGTTTGGGCCTGTGTCTCCGAATTTCGAACTTCGGGTTTGAATCTCGGGTCGGGCAACAAAAAGAAAATTAGGTTTTTCCAATTTTCTAAAAAAAAAGGTTGCACGGGATAGGATATGTGCCCAGTTAGTGGAGGTATCTGGAAAGGTCTTACATATTTGGCATTCGAAGACCTTTGCCGACCTCGCGAGGGACTTAGCGTGGATATATGTATGTATAAAAAAGTGAAACTAGTTGATGTGTTATAAGGAAAACTTAAGAAAATTAAAGATTCATTTCATAAACAATTATAGCTTCAAATCAACTTCATAACATCTCACCTAAATAGTCATAAATGTTTGTAATTATTACGAAACATTTAGAACTTTTCTAAACAAAAACGTTTAAAATGTCAGCGACCTTTAAGAGATCTTTTCATTTCACCCTACCTAAAGAATGAGTTCCACAAAATGAGCGGTGTCTTTATAGTTGAAGAGGATTGAAGAGGTTGTGGTGGTGGACACGAGCAGCCGGCAGGTGGCGGCCCGCGCGACCCATTTGCATAATGAGTGTATCAGCCCTCTAGTCGACTTCGACACCACCCTACATTTCACCGTTAACAAGTGACCTAGTTCCTTTATCGTCACTCATCTCGTGACAACAGACCATCATAATCTGTTCATCAATATTGTTTCTTCAAACACGACATTTCTTGTGTAACACAGAACTATTTTTAAATATTTGATGTTGATCGCAACCAAAACCGTCTTTACCAAAAGGGCACACGGGGCCAGTGCCCAGGGCCTCCAAACTCAAAGGGCCCCGAAGGATCGACCATTTTAGTCACATCTAACCTCAATATAATATTTTGGATGCACCCTGCATTACGTTTTTCTCGTAGACTTAATTCGGAAACGTTCAATTTCGCAGCTTAACAACGAATAAGTAATTTGTCAATAATTAGAGTATAGAAAGTGAGATTCTTCAGAAAATTCAGTTTGTGGATTTCACAGAGAATTTTATTCAACAGAATTCCCGAAATAAACTATTATCGTAATCATCAAAAAGGGCAGCATACTAATATTAGACATACAGCATACTGTAATAAAAATTCAAATGACTACCCAAAAAATCATAGTAAAACAATTGTAAAATTTGTTTCCTTGATATTCCAAAAGGGCCTAAACTTTTTGTGTGCCCAAGGGCCCCAGCATAATCTAAGACGGCCCTAAGACGGATCTAAGACGGAAGAGTTTGTAAGATTTTACATGTCTTTTTGGGAATAAGCCATCGATAAGTCAGCAAAAAAGGAGACGGTTCTTCTGTTGGTAAAAAATGACTAAACAAATTTCTAGTCATCGTTATCTTCTTCCAACGAAAGTAGTAGAAAGAGACAAAACGTTTAGTCCCACGTTAACGGGTTAGAAAGGAATTAAAAATTTCGCCACGGGACTTGAATCCTCAGTAGCTCAATTGGTTAGAGCATTCGTCGGCTTGAGACGAAAAGTTACAGGTTCAAATCCTGTCTGGGGCGAAATTTTTTCTTTCTTTAAAATTTATATAACGTTTAGTCTATTTCTAGAAAAACGTTGATTAAAAACGTCACAATTTGACATGTTTGGACTAATCTCCTTTGTTTTTTTTTCATTTGAAAAAGATAGCATGCATGTAAGATATATAATAATGTAAGAGCTGATAATAATAATACATACATTAATTGTATTACAGATTGTATTAGATAGATCAAATGTTTGATTTAAATGAGGTTAGTAGAGCGGAATCAATATACTAGTTTTGCAGTTGAACTATTATTAAAGCCGTTTCTAGTTAACAACATCGATTATCAATCTTTTCGTTCGTTCTTATTTTAAACTACATTGTAAAAACGTATCTTTTTTACAGTTGCTAAGACAAAACCTACGAATGAATGAACACACTTTATAATGCACCAAAATTTAAAGTAAATCACACTCTTTCACATAAAGTATTTAACTTAGGTGCACAAAGGTGGTCTTATCGCTTTAGAGCAGGGGTGGGCAAATTCTTTTGACCGCGGGCCGATAAATAAAAAAAACTAGTGGCGGGCCAGTAAATTAAAATTAATCTTGAGGCGGGCCGGTATTAACCGGCTTTATTATTTTAATTATAAATACCTAAAAATAGCTGTAAATGTTACGATTATAAAACGTTGTATAAAGATAACATAAGACATTTTTTTTATTTTATAATCATTTATTAAAATAAAATCCATTTATGAAGTCTTAACATATGAAATACGCAATATATATGTTTGAAGTATCGATTCAGTATCTCAATTGTTCAAATTTCAATAGTCTTTTAACATTTCAGCCATTAATTTTTTCAGGGAGGTTCATATTTTTTCTAAAAAAACCCTCGTCGGGCCGGATTAAAACCCCCGAAGGTACGGATCCGGCCCGCGGGCCGTAATTTGCCCACCACTGCTTTAGAGCGATCTCTGACAAGTGAAGGAGACAATTATGTATTTAAAAACTAAGGTAGGGTTTCATAAAACAAACATATCTAAAGTAATATTAATCTAGTAAATACATAATTTAATTTCATATAATACATAAATGTTATAAATATGCAATAAAATACAAAAGTACATAATCTAAAATAGTACATATACATTACATTAACTACTAATATCTTGAACGTATATTACCATTAAAGTTATAATAGATTATTATAAAAATATATTTATAAATATATAAACTAAAACAAAAACGGAATGCACAATCTAGAAAGAAAGAGAAAAAAGAAGAAAAACCCTAGATTTAGGATATTATTCTAAGCTATATGTTATGTTCTGAGTATTTAAATAATAACTTTTTAATAACACGAATTGAATAGAGATATTATAAAGTGATAAGCGAGTTAGGTTTTTAATATATTCTAGAAAAAATAAATGGGATAGGATAATAATTTTCTCATTACCACGTCTCGACTGCGGAAAATCTACATATATTTTCATAGAGAATACCTCGCAAGGGATAATTTTTCCTAAACACAATCCTCTACACTTCCATTTGCATTTACCATTTAAGTCTCTAAGAGTTCCATCAATATTTCTTGCTATTGTTTAGCCTTAATGTCTTTATGTGTTTATTTTCTCAAGGTATGTTTTACCAGAGATTAGTAAATGTATTATAATATTATACTAGCTAACCCAGCAAACTTCGTATCGCTTGACATTAATGCTTCGACAGTAGCGCAGTCAACAACGACCAAAATCAACAACGACTTATTATTAAAATATTAATTAAAAAAACATTTTCCAGGAGACCAAATTGTGAATCTAAACCATTCTCGAATTCCCTTGAACACGAACAAAAACTTTCATCAACATTGGTCCAGCCGTCTAGAAGGAGTTCAGTGACATACACTAACAGAAGAATTATATATATAAAGATATATTGTCTTTGGTTTTACTCTTAAGCTGTAAAGAACTTCGCAAACAGTAAAATTAGTTTTCTTTTAGAAATTTGTTTTTATCTAGAATCAAAACCATTTCTGTGATGCTCATAGATGGCTGTATTTCCAGTTTTGACACTTGAGACAATTTTATTTAGTATCTATCCAAGTATTTCTGTATATTAGTTTCGCTGACTAAGACCCATAACACAAGCCTATAATTCACTTACTTTGAGGTTAAATTAAGTAAAAAATAAGTAAGTATCTTCACGCCCATATCCCCAAAGAGCTAGGCAGATGCTCAACCAGGGCACCTACGACTAGCCAAAGACACTAAGTCCCACAATGTGGTAGGTGGCAAGCTTATCGCCAACCGGGCACATATCCAATCCCGAGCAACGTTAATTTTATTAGAAAACAGAAAATATACATTTTCTAATTTGTTTTGTTGTTCGACACCAGACCGCTAGACCAAAAGCAATAACAGAAAGACATATAAAATCTTAGAAACTGATTTAGAGTAGCGACCCGGGTATCGAATCCGGGGCCTCATGAAGTCATGTCGAACACCCGAACCGCTAGACCACAGAGGCTTGGAGGTTAGATTTATTTGTGCAATTTGTCCAAAGACATTTATTTATTTAAAGTTATTAAAATAAAGTAATTGTTTCCAACAACCCGCATCGAATTTGTTTTCCCTGACGAAACTAACCCTTGTTTCTATAAGAACCTTTTTAAATTCATCTTGATTCCGATTCTGCTTAAGGGTATATGATTAATGCGATATGTTTGGTTGCGTACATCGCGTACAGAGGACTGGCTACTCGTCTGCATCATAACCATCACGTACTTTTAAGGCCCCATACTCAGTCAGCCAGAAGAGCCAATCACCGCACTCCCTCGTTCCATGATTACTATAAAATACTGCACTCTAAAGTAAACGTCTTAAGCGACAAATCACTATTTTTGACACTATAAAAGTAATTTGAAAAAAAGTATAAAAACTGAAACACTTATCTTTTAGGTATAGTACTTATCTATGTTTATGTTAAATCTAGTGTCGTTATTTTCATAATTGAAGTAGACAGTTGGGTTTTGCTTTCAAAAAAGGTTAACTTTTTGATTTTTTTTATCGAGCAAAGTGAAATGAATCGTGTTTTGGAAACACTAGTCTTATAAAGCATATTCATGTTAATCTTGTGTATTTTTGTCACCATCCATGATTGCTTTGTTTGAAAAAACCAGTAAACTGCTGACGTATTTTAGCGTATATGGACCCTTAATGATTTCTCTGCATAATATGTATCTGCTCGCTGAGTGAATAGTACCGCGGTAGTAGTCATGTATATAAGGTATGTTTGTGTGTACTTTTATCTGAATGGTATGGAATGGGGCGTTTCCAAGCTAGGATTTTTTAACCCCGACGGAAATAGGGATGTTACAAGTTTGACGTGTCTCAGCGTGTTTGTGTGTCTGTAGCATCATAACTTTTGAACGAATTTAACATGAACATGAATGAAACATGGTTTTTTAAAGCTGACGTGATCGTGATGATTCTTACCTACGTTACGCATTTACACATTTTATAGGCTTTTTTGACCCCGTCACATCCTATCGGATCCTCCGGATCCAATAACAGCGGCGGCAAACGCAAGCCAGCCCTCCCAACCCAAACATAAACTCTCAAGAGACTACACTACGCCGAGCGCCGAGCCCCTACTCCTCTATCAAGTCCAAGTTCCTTTAAAAAAGGCTGTTTTGGAAATATAACATTTTATGATTATTGTGCAATCTTTATAGGCTACCATACCCTGTCATATTCCAACTGTTATGAGAATTAACGTTATGCCAGCAGAGTATGTTAAGGGGATGTTGTATTGATCCAGCAGTGTCACCACAAAAATCTACCAATTTATTCTCGGTCCAACGTTATTGACGAAAGACTTGAAGCTCTCTTCTTGCAGACTTGGTACCAACAGCTGTTCTTCTTCGGCAGCAGCATGTATTATTTTAAATATAAAAATGAGCAAAAATTAAATAATATGAGCTTCTTAACTTGACTATTAGTAGTATAAGCATGCTCTGCAAACATCGTATATTTACATTAATAGATACTAACAGTTTGTATGATGAAAAATGTTTCCCTACTTTCCTTTAAATTTTCCCGGTTTTTCTCTTTATAAGAACCTTCTCAATAACTAACATAACAAAAAATAACTATCAAAATTAGTTTATCTGTTCAGGCGTGAAGACCAAAGGAAAAAAGGACATATTTGTACTACCTGTCCCGGCGAACTTCGTTTCACCCGTTCAGTTTGTATGAAAAAAAATGTTTTTTTCATTTTTCCTGCAACATTCCCTGTTTTTCTCTTCATAAACATCAATAACAACACAAGTAAAAAAGTATTAGCCAAATCGGTCCACTCGTTTGGAAGTTATGCGCTTAGCAACACATTCAGCGATTCATTTTTACTAGTACATTTTAATATCTTGTTGATAAGAACGCCATCTTAATTTCTCAAGACCAACTACTTTGTTTCCAAACTTTTTAATGCGCCGTCTTTTGTCGTTATCATCAATACATTTGTTTGTGTGTGTCAAATGCATGCTAGTGTAGGTAATGTTTTATTTATTGATTTAATGTACTTTATAAGCATTATTATTGAAAAGTATTAGCCGTCTGCACTTCTCCTACACATAAACTAAATGTGTGCCAAATTTTATGCTCTTGCGTCCGCGCAATTATCGTAAAAAAGGGGTCCAAAGTTTTGGCATCACGTATTAACATATAGATATTATAGAAGATATGGATGAGAAAGGGTCGTTTGAATACATTCGTTAAAAGTGAATTGGTGAATACAGGAACTGGCAATTTGCAAGTCTGGTATGTTGCTATTTTCGTAACATAAATAACAAAAAATAACTGCCTTCGGGTTCATTAACGGGAGCACGATCTCGGCTGCTCCCCACTACACGTGTGTTTGCAATAAAATACACCGTACCGAGATGTACTGCTCGGGGCTATATGCAGATAACTTCTGCTTGACTGTTTATACTTCGGCTATAAATCACCATATCCACATATTACGAGATACCAGCAAAATCACCATCTATTAGGTACTGATATTTCGATATGCAGATTTAATTCTACCATTTCATGTTAATGTGCTCCGTTAAACCTACAGTTAAGTATCTTCACGCCCGTATTCCGGAAGGGGTGGGCAGAGGATCGCTTCTGTGGTCTAGCGGTTCGAGTGTTGGACTTGACTGTATGAGGTCCCGGGTTCGAATCCCGGGTCGTTCAACAAAAAAAACTTGGAATTTTCCAATTTTTTAATAAAAAAAAAGTTGGCCGGGATTGGAAATGTTCCCGGTTGGCGATAGGTTTGCCACCTATCACATTGTGGGACTTAGTGTCTTCGGTTAGTCGTGGGTGCCCTGGTTGTGCCTCTGCCTACCTCTCCGGGGATATGGGCGTGAAGATACTTGGGTGGGCAGAGGCACAACCAGGGCACCCATGACTAATCGAAAACATTAAGTCCGCCAAAGTAATAGGATAGGCTATCTTCAACCAGGCACATATTCAAACCCGAACAAATTTTTTTTATCAGAAAATTGGAAAACCTCAATTTTGTTTCTGTTGCCCGACCTGGAAAGTGGACCCGGGGCCTCATGCAGTGAAGTCTAACAACTGAACCGCTAGATTACAGACAATCCTAAAATTGTAAACATTACTTAATATTTACTGTAAGTTATTAAAGAATAACGGGTTTACGCTGTTCATACCGGGTTAGTTATTTACATACATATATTCAAGCACAGTCCATTCGGAGTTAGGGAGAGAGTATCGAGTGCCAAATGCAACAATCCTAGCAGACCTGTCAAGCTTCCCCAATATTTATTATTCATTCCATACAAACATGCCGGTTTCGACACTTCCTCTTCGGAAATTGATAGAAGAAGGCGTTACTTTGCGAAAATCCATACTTAAATCCAAATAAAATTACTGGAGTGGAGTGTAGTCGAATTCTCCTGATGATGCTTCCGTTACGAAGCGAAACGTACGTTGATTTTTTTAATAGTGTGTGTATTGTTTTGCTAATGAAATAGTTTTGTATGTGTATTGTGTGGAGCTGGATATATTTAGGAGTTTTAGCTTCCGGTAAGTCCAATTCATTCGTAGCGCACTATTTTGCCTATTTTGTTACGCCATAATACGTGTACATTTTTTGGCGGAAAATTGCAAATTAAGTAACTTTCTCTTTGTTCTTTTGATACCACACCTCGGATGCAACCCTAGTGATTTAGGTAAAACATTTTTTAATAAATGTTTTCCCAAATAATCTCGTCTCCGAACCTAACATCTTTATCAACCATAAGGCGCTTATGTCAATATAAGACATAAGACATAAGACGCTTGTATCAATTTAAAAATGCATTACTCGTGTTTTTAGATTAGGGTTCTTGATGTTTAGAAAGCTCTGCCTTAATTTTTTATTACACTTGGTTACTGAAATATCAACTTCTTAACTACAGATGTAATTAGAATTACCTAATAGGTAAGATCTTACTATTTTTTATTTGTGTAGATAAAAATCGTAATATGTCAAATGTGTTACATTTTTTTACTTAATGCAATCATCTATACTAATATTATAAAGAGGATTTGTTTGATTTTTTGTTTTTTGTTTGAATTGGATAGGCTCCGAAACGATTGGACCGATTTCAAAAATTCTTTCAACCTTACAATGTGCTACATTATCCTTGAGTCACATAGGCTTTTTTCATCAAAATCGGTGCAGTAAAAGCCAAGTTACGCAGGCGAAGCTGCGTGATACTGCTAGTATGATATAATAAGAATAAATAGTCAAACTAGTAGTCGCCCATTGTTCGATAAAAATTATAGATTACGATTATAAGTTATTCAATATAAATTATTAAAATATAATGTTGAAACATTACTAAAGTTCTATTGTTCATTATTTTTTTGATTAGAATGCCATCTTCATTTATCATTGACCGCCTCGTTGGTCGTGTGGCTAGCGTACACGCCTAACTACATCGACTAACCGCGAGGCTCGGGTTCGATTCCCGACGGGGGCAGTCATTTGTGTGATGAACATTTAGATGTCTGCATTTCCGGGTATATTAAATTTATTCTGGTATCTATTTAAGTATTTCTATGTATTGGTATCGTTGACTAGCATCCATAACACAAGCATATAATTTACTTACTTTGGGGTTAGATTCAATTTGTGTAACTTGTCCAGGGATATTTATTTATTATTTATCAAGACCAACTACTTCGTTTCTAAACATTATGAATAAAGATAGCGCGCCATCTGAGATCTTTTATCGTAATCAATATTTTTGTTTGTGTGTGTAAAGTGTATGGTTGTATGTAAATGCACTTGGGGGGCATTATTATTGAAAATATTAGAGTTCTGCACTTCTCCTATACATAAACTGTAAGTGTGCCTAATTTCATACTCCTACGTCCGCGCAAATTTCGTAAAAAGGGGTCTAAAGTATTTGCTTCACGTATTTCGTATTACGTATAATATTAAAAAATGTAAGAAGCAATACATTAAATCAACAAAATATAGTTGATAAGACTAAAGTTGGGTAAGCTACTCCAAAGCGAGGTTTTGAGTCAAAAAGCTAGATTCGCTTTGCATAAATCTGTGCTTATCCCAACGTTATTGTATGGAAGCGAGAGTTGGGTACGTCAGAAAGATTATGAAAGTAGGATAAATGCGGTCGTAATGAGAGCTCTACGGTGTCATCTAAATCTGTGGTGTAACGCTCGCTGACCGCATTCGTAACAGTAAGATCTGAGAAAGAGCGGGATTGAAAGAAAGTGTTGGTGTTAAAATGCGAAAGGGCATGCTCCACTGGTTCGGTCATGTGGAAACAATGACAGATGAAAGATTGACAAAGCAGATATACAATGCGAATGTGGATGGATGTAGGTACCCGGGGAGACCAAGGCTGACATTTCACGATCAGATCACTCGGATATTATCCGAGGATGGTGTCAAGAGTCTCCGAAACCGGCGTGTTTGTATGAAAAGGGTAATGAATGTAAAGGAAGCAAGACAGGTTTGTCAGGATCGTGAAGTCTGGCACTCGATACTCTCTGCCTACACCGTAAGGGACTTGGCGTGAAGATATGTATGTATGTAAGATTTAAAATCCCGGGTTGGGCAATGAAAAGGAAATGTGGTATTTCAAATTTTTTAATCAAAAGAAATGTTGCTCGGGATTGGATACCTATGTGCCCGGTTGGAATTAGGCTTGCCACCTATCACATTGTGTGACTGAGTGTCTGCAGCTAGTTGTGGTTGCCCTGGTCGTGCCTCTGCCTACCACTTTGGGGAATATGGGCGTAAAGATACTTTTTACAATATAACGACTCGTATGACGAAACTTGTGACAACTGATAGAGGCATGATATAATTCTGATTAATTAAAATTTTGTCCCTCTAAGGTAACTAGTACTCGGGATCAAACACACGGGTAACGCTTAGGGTTGCCAACTTTACTTTATAATAAGGTATCCTACGTTATTTTTAGTAATTATACTTTATACTTTTACATACAAATAAAGTATGCAAATATACTTTATTCTCAACCTTTACTACTATGCGTAAAACAAAATACACATTATGAGAATACAGTTGAAGAATGGCAATATGTACCTACTTGAAAATGCATCTGATAGCTTAACAAATATAAAAAAAGTTATTTCTTACCTACTCTCCATTTTCGCCACTTCAGCTTCCACTGAAAGTGTTTTTCTAGTAATGAATCAAAAGTGGCGGGAAGAGAGAAAAATAGCATCAACAAATTTAATTAAAAATGAATTGTTTATTTATTAAAATTATGTTGATTGTAAATCAAGCTTGGCAACCTTTAAAGATTGTTAGCATGTGCTAGAAACACAATAAAGTAACAACATAATATTTGAAAAATACTTTTTTTCTTCGTAATACTTAATTTTTTCCCTATCCAAACCAGTTTATACGTTTTTTTGTTCAAAAAAAGTTGGCAACCCTAGTAACGCTGTACAAAATTAGAATAAGCCTGAGATGTTTCCATGTAATTGAATACATGTTTTGAATAATTGTAATCGAATCTTTTAAATCTAATTACATTTAACACCAATCTTAAAGACATTTTCTATTTTGATATAACTTTAACCATGTAGGTATAATGTTTACTCACATAACATTGGATCGTAAAATATGCGAATTCTAGAATCAATATTTCGTCATGTTTAATTATTTAAAATATCTTAACTTTGTTATTTATACAAAGTATCTTCACGCCCATATCCCCGAAGAGATAGGCAGAGGCACAACCAAGGCACCCACGACTAGCCGAAGACACTAAGTCCCACAGTGTGATAGGTGGCAAGCCTATCGCCAACCGGGCACATTTCCAATCCCGAGCAACGTTTTTTTTATTAGAAAATTGGAAAAAACCAATTTCCTTTTTGTTGCCCGACCCGGGATTCGAACCCGGGACCTCAGAGGCGATATAGATTATTTATACAAATACTAAGAAAACAAAGTTATTTTCTGCTGGTGAAATTTATGTGACATTTAGCCACATATTAGTTTGCTGTTCTCAATATTTCTAACCCACGGAACCCTTCACGAAGAGTCCAGCTCGCACTGAGCCAGGTTGTTGTTATTAAGTAGGAGCGGAAATATCTTTTATCGATGGGAAATTGTAGGTACTGGCTTTCACAGCTCTCTTTTTAATAGACTCCAAAAAAGGAAGATTTCAATTTAACTGTATTCTCTCTATGTACTTCACGCTTTTCCCGACCAATAATGTACAGATTTTGATGATTCTTTTTAATCTAGTTTATATTGTAACTATTATTATTGAAAAAAGACAAACCCGCTGAGTTTCTTTCTCCGGATTTTCTCAGTGTGGCCGTGCTCCGATCCGGTGGCAGTTTAAAAAAATGTTGACGCTCACAAATACCACTTACATATATACTATATACTATATACTATACACTTGTATGGTTAAAGTGAATAAAGATTTTTCTGATTCTGATTCTGATTCGAAAGGTAGGACTGGACTTGGACCAACTACAAGTTATGACATACCTTTTGAAAAACGAATTATAAATTGCGAGTTGGTAATGAAGTTGGGGTCGGTTCTTTGCAGTAACTATTGATTTATTTGCACGCCTATAAAAACAATATTGTTTATCAAGCTAAAGTAATAAACAAAATAAAATTGTCGTGTATTTTGGCGTGAGAGTATCTTCACGCCGAATTCCCCGAAGTAGGCAGAGGCACAACCGGGGCGCCCACGAGTAGCCAAAGGGACTAATGCCCGATTTCACCAAGAGCCCCTATATTTAGGGGACCTTTTAACGTGTTTTAGGGGACTGTTTTATATGGAAACAGTCCCATAAGTAACGTTAAAAGGTCCCCTAAAGTATAGGGGCTCTTGGTGAAATCGGGCATAAGTCCCACAATGTGATAGGTGGCAAGCCTATGTATTTGTATGTATGTGTGTATTTTGGAATGAAATTTATTCAAGTTAGATAGTGATATTAATTTTTTTTTATAATATTGGAAGGCAAACAAGCAGACGGATTTCCTGATGGTAAGAAATTCACGTCGCCTAGAGACACCAAAGTTGGTAGTGATGCGTTGCCAACCTGAGTCCGGGATGTGAGGCCTCGAGCAAAAGTCAGTTTACCGGCTACCTTACTCTCCAACCGGAACACGTCAACAGCAAGCATTGACGTAATGGCGGCAGGAATAGGTAAGGCGGTGCCAATCCGGGCGAGTCGCTGTGAAACTCTACCACCTAGTAAGATGTCACGGTGTTAGTGACGGTGAGCCTATGCTCGCCTTTTACGAGCTGCCTGGCAAGAAAGGCAGATGGTCTATTCTACAAAGGAGCCCGGACCAACACGGGGGTTAACAACATTAAATCTAAATAGAACGATTAATAATTAATTGTAAACGATAAATGAGAAGGCAGCTACATTTATATGTAGTCCCTACCAGTGACGTATGAACCGTTGTTCCTCTCTGTTGTGTACCTCGCATGACGCACATATATCGTGTGCGTAAACAAACATAATATGTGACATAGATTTATATCTAGATGCCGGATATGGATTGCGGCGACTAAAACCGCATACAAAAAAGGAAAATAAAAACATGGAACGGCGATTCTGCGATAAACCAAGTTATGTGGCTTAGCTTTGGTCACGCACCACACACGTTGTTAGTGCCGTCTAATTTATTGCTTCATTATGCTTCAGTTTGAGGCTTCATTCTAAAAATTTGTGCAAAGAAAATAACAAAGTAACTTGATTTATAATCTTTTGTCGGAAGTTGCTTTTAATAACTTTTTAACTTCATAAATAAATCTATCTAATTGTATAAATCAAATTTTGTACACAAATTTATTTTTACCTACAAATGGTTCGTACTGATTTTCTTTTTATTATTTTTCTTTAATCAAATATCATCATCATCCCCCGTGTTGGTCCGGGCTCCTTTGCAGAATAGACCATCTGCCTTTCTTGCCATGCAGCTCGTAAAAGGCGAGCATAGGCTTATCATCACTAACACCGTGACATCTGTCTAGGTGGTAGAGTTTCGCAGCGACTCACCCGCGTTGGTACCACCGCCTTACCTGTTCCTGCCGCCATGTAATGACGTGTTCCGGTCCGGAGGGTAGGGTAGCCGGTAAACTTACTTTTGCTCGAGGCCTAACGTCTTGACCTCAGGTTGGCAACGCACCATTAACACCTTTGGTGTCTCTAGGCGGCGTGTATTTCTTACCATCAGGAAATCCGCCTGCTTGTTTGCCTTCCTATAACATAAAAAAACAAAAAAAATATCATCATCATCAGTCGGAGGACGCCCACGCCTCCCCCAAAGAGCGCCACGATTCACGGTCCCAGCCGCTTGTATCCAGCGACTCCCCTCTATAATATAGTCAAATATACATCACTAAATTATAAGTTAGATATGTTCTGTTGTAATAGTAATCTGTTGTATATCACTACATAGAATAAAACAAAGTCGCTTCCTCTGTCCCTATGTCCCTTTGCATGCTTAAATCTTTAAAACTATTTTTTTGTTGTGGTTTTTGTTGATAGATAAAGTGATTGAAGAGGAAGGTTTGTATGTGTATTTTATACACACGCAAAGCCGGGGCGGGCCGCTAGTTTAGAAATAAAATTTGAAGATTGGGTACAATATTATGCAGTACTTTTTAACTGATGTCCGAATAATCTTGCATACATATAGATTAGTAGAGCTTTATTATTTAAACATAAGATCGCCTCTGTGGTCTAGCGGTCCAGTTGTTGGACTTGACTGCATGAGGTCCCGGGTTCGAATCCCGGGTCGGCGAACAAAAAGAAAATTGGATTTTTCTAATTTTCTATTTAAAAAATGTTGGTCGGGATTGGAAATGTGCCCGGTTGGCGATAGACTTGCCACCTATCACATTGTGGGACTTATGCCCGATTTCACCAAGAGCCCCTATACTTTAGGGGACCTTTTAACGTTACTTACGGGACTGTTTCAATATAAAATCGTCCCCTAAAACACGTTAAAAGATCCCCTACATATAGGGGTGAAATCGGGCATTAGTGTCTTCGGCTAGTCGTGGGTGCCTTGGTTGTGCCTCTGCTTATCTCTTCCGGGATATAGGCGTGAAGATACTTTTTAAATTTACCTTAATACATCTTATAGACAGACTAGCTGTACTCGCGACTTCGTCAGCGATTATTTGCAGTAAGCGCTAACACAATTAAAATTAGTAAATCGGCAGAAATTGTAATGAACAGACAAACTTTCGCATTCATAACATTGGTATGGCTGAAATTTACTACAGAGACCGAATACGAGCTATAGATAACCTGTAAATTACAAAAAAAGTATCTTCACGCCCATATCCCCGAAGGGGTAGGCAGAGCCACAACCAGGGCACCCACGACAAGCCGAAGATACTAGGTACTTTATTTACATTTCCGATTCAAGTTATTCGGTTACGTCCTTAAACTACATTTTGACTACCACTCACCCACGGTAACTCCTTTTGTAACGGAATAAAAATTAGCCTGTAACCTAGCTCGGAACAAACAGTAGGTACCTCCACATATTATCTTACAGCTACGGTCGGGATACAGACAAATTTTCTAAAAATGCTAAAATATATTTTGCCAGCCATTTATAGCCGCTTACTATATTTTTTAAGTATCTACAATGTACAGAATTCATTTTTCTACAGTTTTATTTTAAGTACCTAAGGATAGATAACGCAAGCAGAGATCCGTACAATGATTGATAGACGGATATAAAGGATCAAAGGCTAGGGGCGGCACTGCTTATGGGACATCAATAATGGTAGCAGAGCGTTGTCAACCTCAGGCTGAGATATTCAACATTTTACGTTTACCGTAACCCTTACACTCTAGGCAAAAAACGATAATGATAAGCGGCGATATTATTACTTAAGCGTTGGTACCAATCTGTAGCGTTATTCCAGAAACTCGATTTAATGCAAATTGGAAATTGGAATCGGATACGTCAGCTTAAGTACTCTTGAAAACAATACTAGCGAGTTATTTTCAACTACATAACAATAAATGATTTAGTCAGATTCGTTGTTTTTTGGAACTACTGTAATCCGGTAGTGCTGTATTCAAGAGTGTCTAAAATGACATATTCGAATCCAATTTCCAATTTGCATGAAATCGAGATACAAGAGTAAACTTTTTGGATGAGCTAACAAAACATTTTAACATACAAATACTGCTCAAAATATCACTAACATACAAAGCTATGCTCGCCTAATACAAGGTGAAGATCCATTCCGTAGTTTTTAAGGATTTATTTTGATATAGATATACTCGTACTTTGTGGTTTTCTTTCAGCGTTCGTTTTTTTTTATGATATTGGAAAGCAAACAAGCAGACGGATTTCCTGATGGTAAGAAATTCACACCGCCTAGAGACACCAAAGGTGGTAATGGTGCGTTGCCAACCTGGGGCCGGGATGTTAGGCCTAAAGCAAAAGTAAGTTTACCGGCTACCTTTCCCTCCGAACCGGAACACGTCATGACGTTATGGCGGCAGGAATAGGTAAGGCGGTGGTACCAATCCGGGCGAGTCGCTGCTAAACTCTACCACCTAGTCAGAATTCACGGGTTTAGTGACGGTGAGCCTCTGCTCGCCTTTTACAAGCTGCCTGGCAAGAAAGGCAGATGGTCTATACCACAAAGGAGCCCGGACCAATACGGGGAAAATTGTCATATTTTAATATTCGATTTTACTTCAAGTGGCGTTTTATGTGACGGAACGATGTAGCAATACTGTTCGCGACTGTACTCTCCACTTAGTAGCAAATATAATTTACATAGAGGTGAAGCCGCAAGTGTACGCAATGATATTGGTGGTTTAGTCTCCTAATGGGTACCTGGACGTAATTTTAGTATTAGTCCTGAAAATTCAGGCTCTTTGTGACGTAGGTGTTACTCTTTCTTTCTTTCTTCAAGTTTTGGCCTTCACGTTAGTATTTTGCCATTCATCAAGCAGAAATTTATTTGATACTTTCCATCGTCGGCACTTGGTAAAACTTCCAAATATTCATATTTTTAAAGAAAGAAACACTTGTACTGTTTTTCTTATCACTTATAATTTATTACTTTGTAATTAATAGCCTACTATTGTATAAAATTTAACATCAATTATTATAATTATTAGTCATCAGTCCCAAGTCGTTAGTACGTCATGTCAGACTCTTGGGTAAAGCGGCGGCCTCATTACACAAGCTCATGTAATGAGATTTGGTGGCAACCAGGAAAAACACGATACGCTAATTTCTTCATGATTATTTCATTTGTGCACTTTTACTGAACAAAATTATACAAAATGCCACCACAATTGACTATTTTCACTCAATATCAACACGAAATTCAATAATTATGAAAAAAAATCGACCATCTTTTCTCTCGATGGCGCCAAAACTCGCGGGGTTACTCTTGTATCTCAATTTCATGCAAATTTAAAAATGGAATCTCAACGAATACGATAGAACTAGACCAGAGAGGCGAACTATGTAGTTTTTTTTATTGCAAAGACCTTTATATGGAAATTACGATGACGAAAGGATTAACATATTTAGTTCAGGATAATACAAAAGGGACTCTCGCAAAAAGTTTAAGGCGGCGAAATGTCGTGCAAAATGTTTCTTCAAGTTTGGGTAAATAAGCCGAAACAAGCACCATCTGGCTTTGTCAGACTCTTGTTAAGTAAGTTAGGAACAGATTGAAGTGAAACCTTAAAATAAAACATAATTTATGGTCGAATCGCAATAAATCTAAAGAAAAAAAAGATTTAACTTAAATAAAAGGTACAATAAATTACATAACAAGTTGCAGTGGGAGATTGAAACCTCTATTCTCAAGCATGTTCATCTTCCAAATACTCTGAGACCGTATAATTTTGACATAATTTTGCTTTGATACATTTTTTAAACTTATATATTAAATTTTGTGAGCATGTTGAGTAGGTTTGAGGATCGGCCACCATCTATTTTTCATACCCCTAAGTGATAAGGGTGTCTAACCCCCACTTTTTTACTAAAATCACATTAAACGTCTGCCGGGTCAGCTAGTCTAATATATAAAATTCTCGTGTCACAGTGTGCGTGATCGAACTCCTGCGAAATGGCTTGATTCTCATGAAATTTTGTGAACATATTGAGTAGGTCTGAGAATCTCCCAACTTCTATTTTTCATACCCTAAGGGATGAGGGTGACTCCCCCCAAATATTTTTAACTAAAATCACATTAAAATATAGCAGAACAACGTCTGCCGGCTCAGCTAGTGAAATATAGAAACAGACCGTGCTAACATTAGTCCACCAACAGGGATAGCGACATTTGTTGAGGCTTAATCTACCTTAACACTGGTTTTCAGCTTTCCCCAACTTGAATATGCGAAAACACTTTACATTTGTGTTATAATTATTGATCATTGAATTATTTTGTACTAAAACTTTTATTAAATGTTGTCAGTTATGTATGATAAAATTTGCAAAATGTAGACTCACATCGTCATCTTTGGTCGTATTAGTATATACTAGCTTCCGCCCGCGACTCCGTCCTTCGGATGTCCGTCTCCGCGTGATAAAACTGAAAAATTAAGATATTTTTTTACGTATTTTTCAAGGATAAAAAGTAGTCAATTTCATGCCTAGGATAATAAGGTATAATTAGACCAAGTTTCATCGAAATCGAACAGTTAGTTTTCACGTGATGCCTAAACATATAGACAGACAGACAAAAAAAAATTAATCACATATTTGGGTTTGGTATCGATCCTGTAACACCCCCTTTGCTATTTATTTTTTCAATACTTTAAATGTACAGAATTGACACTTCTTCAGATTTATTATATGTATACTAGTGAATTCTTTGAGTACGCTGGAATTTGCAGTACTCGGTGTGATATTACTGTTGCTATCTACTCGAACCAAACGGTTATTAGAAGCTTATGGAACCACTATCGGCTCACTAGGGACACTGCCGAAACACTTTCTAGTTTATATCGCAAAAGGACTATCTTATTTAGTAAGTAGCTTTTGTCCGCGACTTCGTACTCATTAAAATGACTTTTAGTTAGTAGGTAACGGAAAAGCTGATTTTTCCGAAATAAAAAGTACCTTAGATATTGTTAAATGGGACAATAAGTTACTGCTATACTAAATTTGGTAAAAAATCGTTAAACAGTTTTGGCGGGAAAAGTGAACGGATCTTATATATTGTATAAAATAAAGTCGGATTGTTACAACACTTATAACTTGAGATCTCTTGAACCAATTTTCATGGTTTTTGCAGCAGCAGAATACACCTTAAAAACAATAAAAACAAAAAAAATATGAAAGACGAATCGACTTAAAAGAAAGTCGTGACAGTTAAACCGATTAGGCTGAAAATTGATGTAGAGATAGCTTAGAATCGGGAGAAGGGCATGGGGTTAATTTTATCTCTTACAACAGCGAGGAAACTAGGAAAAAAGACATTTTAATTTTTCACATGCAAACTGAACGGGCGGAACGAAATTCGCCGGAACAGCTAGTAAACCGATAAAAAAATCTTCGTTTCGGGTTCTGTACGTAGTAAAGGTAGCATGGGGCAATATATACGTTTTTATAATAAATTTCCCGAGCATATTAAAGACTTGTCGATTAATAAATATAAAAAAAAAAAATTCAAGTTATGAGGTATGAGTTAATTTATAATTTCAGAATATTTAGAATCGCCTCTGAGGTCGAGCGGAGTCGACTGTTTCTCGGAGTTTACTGTTTTTTTCATACAAAGCAATCATTGATCTTGCTGAAAAAAATACACAAGATTAACATGAATATGCTTTACTAGACTAGTGTTTCCAAAACACGATTCATTTCACTTTGCTCGATAGAAAAAATCAAAAAGTTAACCCTTTTTTGAAAGCTTTTGCTTTCTGTCTACTTCAATTGTGAACATATCGACACCAGATTTAACATAAACATAGATAAGTACTATACCTAAAAGATAAGTGTTTCAGTTTTTATACTTTTTTCAAATTACTTTTATAGTGTCAAAAATAGTGATTTGTCGCTTAAGACGTTTACTTTAGAACGCCATTTTTCATAGTAATCATGGAACGGGGGAGCGCGATGATTGGCTCTTCTGACTGACTGAGTATGGGGCCTTAAGCATTTTGTTTTAAATGCAACAATGCATTTAAAGAAAAAATTATTTTCCCTCCCGCGGCTTCGCTCGCATGGAATTCGATTGCATTCCCTCTTTTAATCCTAATTTTCCCCCTTTGGGATAAAATTTCCATTTTTATCCCAAGTGAACATTTAATCGGGATAAAAAGTATTCTATTACCCAAGTCAGTTTATACCCTGTCTGTGTACCAAATTTCATTAAAATCCGTTCAGTAATTTCTGCGTGATCGGAGGACAAACATCCAAATAACCAAACTTTCACATTTTAATGTGATTGTAATGTGAATTTACATGTGATTGATGTGAGTCTTGAGTATATATATTGGGTAATGATAAGTATTTAGGTTTGGTTAAGGCAGAGTTTTGAGATTTTGGGTATGAATGACTTAATATCTGAAACTTATGTGATTGTAAATTTTGGCCAGTTCATGAAATATTTATGGAGGATTATTAACTGGATATATCTCCAGAGAACGGAAGTTGTTCCGTCACGATACGATGTTAGTTTCGTAGTTCAATGTAATTTTAGCGTTTTGAGATTCTATGGACTTTCTATGGACTGTTCGTTGCGTTGTACTAAATTTTTTTTTATGATAGTGGATGGCAAACAAGCAGACGGATTTCCTGGTAGTAAGAAATTCCCGCCGCCTAGAGAAACTAATGGTGCGTTGCCAACCTGAGGCCGGGATATTAGGCCTCGAGCAAAAGTAAGTTTACCGGCTACCTTACCCTTCGAACCGGAACACGCCATGACGTTATGGCGGCAAGAATAGGTAAGGCGGTGGTACCAATCCGGGCGAGTCCACCTTTTCAGATGTCACGGTGCTAGTTGCTAGTGACAGTTGGTCTATTCTGCAAAGGAGCCCAGACCAATACGGACAACATAAGTTTAAATCTTTTATATATCTACCTACCTAATTCTAATTTCTTTGAATGCTAAAATGTCACTGGTTGTATATTACTAATAATGTATAGAAAACGTCATTTGTTAATTCTGGTCTCCTAACGATATAGTCGCCATTATCGATATTTAGATTTTCTCTGGAAAATTGACCGCTTTGGTCGAGCGGCTAGCGTACACGCCTAACTATACAGATCAACAGCGAGATGCTCGGGTTTGATTCCCTATGGGGGCAGGCTTTTGTGTAATGAACATTTAGATGTCTGCATTTACGGGTCTGGGTGTTTATTAAATTTATTCTGGTATCTATTTAAGTATTTATACGTATTAGTATCGTTGACTAACACCCATAACACAAGCATATAATTTGCTTACTTTGGGGTTAGATTCAATTTGTGTAACTTTGTTTCATTGTCATCACAATTTATATACCACTTAGATAAACGAGTCTTTCCGGCTCGATTTTGTATTAAAATGAAGCGAATCATTGTTTTTCCATTTAAGGCTTTTTATAAAAAAATATATAAATAATCTTGATGAACGCCTACTTTTCTCAAGTTTTGGTACATATGTCTCTCTCTCATGTCTTTGTGCATGTTGTAACTCTGGAAAAACGAAATTTGTAACCAAAGATGCGGTAAAATAGATCTCGTCTCTGAAATAACTTCTCGAAATAGCAATCTAAAATGACAATGGACAGTTTATAAAGTTCGAGAAGCAGAATGTTGGTATTTAGGAAGGTTCTTGGTTTGCAACAATGTCATGTAAGTTGTCCACTCTACACTCATACTGTCCGTCCGTCGCCGTAGATGTATAAAGCTTAGTTACATGAGAGATAGTGACGAGTTTTTTTATTGGCTACTAGCTGTCCCGGCAAAATTCGTTCCACACGTTCTCTTTGTATGGGAAAACTTAAAATGCAGTTTTCCCTTTTTTTATCTTTTAAAAGGTTTACTTTTTATTCCTGAACTTTAACAAATAATTCAAAACCAAAATTAGCCAGATCGGTTCAACCGTTCGAGAGTTTTAGCGCGACGGACGAATAACAATTGATTTTTGTACATATAGATAGAAGATTTCCTACATTTGAAAAGAAAGAACTTAAATGATTACGACAATATGAATCTAAATTATACCTTATTAGAAATGTACCTACTACGAGCATAGTCTTGGGAGATAGCTTATATTATTACCAGCGGCCCGCCCCGGCTTTGCACGGGTGTAAAATATACATATAAACCTTCCTCTTCAATCACTTTATCTATTGAAAAAAAAATTAAATCCCTTGCGAAGTTTTAAAGATTTATGCATACAAAGGGACATAGGGACAGAGGAAGCGACTTTGTTTTATTATATGTGGGGATAATCTTATTTTTTCTAAAGTAGTCTATGTACTTACCCTTTTACCGCCGGCCGGTAAGTAGTTAGTTTACGTGAAGCGAATAGAAAAATACAGTATAAAAGGTTAGCCTCAATAGAGCAACACAAGTGCCTCCCCCAAATCTATATAAGATAAAGGGACAAAGGACGAGTGGCCCTTGATTTCCAATCAGCAAAGTTATTTATTTAGTGCGGGATTGCCTTTTGTGGATTGTTTGATGCGCATTCTTTGAAAGAATAAACATTCAGAATTTCTTGTAAGATGTAAATTGAGTAATTAGTTAAGTTGTCTTACATCTAGTCTTTGTGGTCTAGCGATCCAGGTTTTGGACTTGGCTCCATGAGGTCGCGGGTACGAATCCCGGTTCGGGCAACAGAAAAAAAATATTGGTTTTCCAATTTTCTAAAAAAAAAAATGTTGCTCGGGATTAGATATGTGCCCGGTTGACGATAGGCTTGCCACCTATCACACTGTGGGGCTTAGTGTATTCGGCTAGTCGTGGGTACCCTGATTGTGCCTCTGCCTACATTTTCGGGGATATGGGCTTCATCATTATTTTAGTTTATTTTAGTTGCTTTATATTTGGATTAGCTGCGCACTGCGGCACAAGATACCTTTAAAAGCACAAAACTATGGATCTAAAAAAAAAGTAACACCAAAATCATAACAAAAATGCAATATTCAAATATTTAATCAAATTTGTTATAATGTTTTAGTGAGACTAATGAACAGGAATTGATAATTTTAGTTGATTAAATGTCCAGCTTCCCTCATAATCGTGCCGAGCGGCACGGATTTTATAAACATTTGAAATTTCCCCGTGTTGGTCCGGGCTCCTTTGCAGAATAGACCATCTGCCTTTCTTGCCAGGCAACTCGAAAAAGGTGAGCATAGGCTTATTATCACTAACACCGTGACATCTGACTAGGTGGTAGAGTTTCGCAGCGACTCGCCCGGATTGGTACCACCACCTTACCTATTCCTGCCGCCATAACGTCATGACGTGTTCCGGTTCGGAGGGTAAGGTAGCCGGTTAACTTACTTTTGCTCGAGGCCTACCATCCTGACCTCAGGTTGGCAACGCACCATTACCATCTTTGGTGTCTCTAGGCGGCGTGAATTTCTTACCATCAGGAAATCCGTCTGCTTGTTTGCCTTCATATAACATAAAAAAATTGTAGGCTGGCTCTACTTCCAAATAAACCCTGCGCTATGTGTTGCTTTTGCTTTGGAATCAGTCTTGAACTTTTGACTTTGAAGCATCTTATCTCAGGGTGGTTAATTAAATTAGCTACGGTGCTGGGTATACTGACTAATTTTAAGGAATCACATTTTAAGATAGTCATAGAGAAAACATATCATTGAAAAAGACACTAGACGGTTATTGTATTTGTTTTCTGAAAGCTATATTCATATAACCTAAAAAAAAAAGTATCTTCACGCCCATATAACCAAAGAGGTAGGCAGAGGCACAACCAGGGCACCCACGACTAGCTGAAGATACTAAGTCCCATAATGTGACAGGTGGCAAGGCTATCGTCAACCGGGCACGTTTCCAATCCCGACCAACATTTTTTTTATGAGAAAATTGGAAAAATCCAATAATTCTTTTCGTTGGCCGACCCGGGATTCGAACCCGAGACCTCATGCAGTCAAGTCCAACACCCGGACCGCTCGACCACAGAGGCGATTAAATAATCTATATAATCTATAATCATAATTAAAAGTTAAGCTTATTAAAAGTTGTTTTTTATTTGACCAATGTAAAAAATTAAATTTTAAAGGGGAAATATCTCAAAAACTAACGTCAGTAGGTATCTACGCAAAAATTTTGTAAAAGACGTACTTACTCGTGATTCAAACGTTATTTTTTCTAAATATTTCTGTTTTTTTGTAAAAAGGAAAAGAATGTAGTAAGAAATTTCCATGTGTTCGTAAATAGTAATTTATGCTCATCTTTTCAGTTTTCTGAAAGCCCTTCTAACTAAGCACTTTGAACAAACTTCCAGAACATATCGCACATAGGTATGTGTATGTACGAAGTTAATCATAAATTGCCAATTATTGCTTTTAATTAGGATTTTTATGCTTTCTTCGACTTTTATGAAACACAAAAATGAAGGTTTTTATAATTTCTCGGAAAAAATATTTAAGAGAATTTCGAAAAAATATAAATTTTTGTGTTTTTTGTATGACAATGGAAGGCAAAAAAGGAAACGGATTTCCTGATGGTAAGAATTCACGCCGCCTAGAGACACCAAAGGTGGTAATGGTGCGTAGCCAAGCTAAGGCCGGAATGTTAGGCCTCTAGAAAAGTAAGTTGACCGACTACCTTACCTTCCAAACCGGAACATGTTAACGGCAAATATTCGACGTTAGGGCGGTAGGAATAGGTAAGGCGGTGGTAATAATCCGGGCTAGTCGCTGCGAAACTCTACCACCTAGTAATTATTATTAGGGTTATTTCAACTTGAGACTTTTGCTTGCCGCCGTAACGTCAATGCTTGCCGCTGGCGTGTTCCGATTAGGAGGATATGGTAGTCGGTAAACTTACTTTTGCTCAAGACCTAACATCCCAGCCTCAGGGTGGTAATCCGTCTCCTTGTTTGCCTTCCAATGCCATAAAAAACACTGCATTGACTTTCAGAAAAAAACTTTGTGAAAGAAAAGTTTCTTCAAACTCTTCGATCCATCGTCGTGCAGCAAAAAAACAGCACCAAAAGCAGGTGGCAAGAACACCCTAAGTATAAACAAAAATCGGCATAGGCTCAAGTTTATAGTAGAACCTCTGCAGAACATTAACCTTTTCATAAAAATACGTGCTGCTTGGCAAACTTATCTAATTTAGCAGAATTCTACGTACTAGGTAAGAGATACTTATGTAGTTTACCTGAATTTCGCCTCTAGGTAAAAATAAGAGTGAAAAATATTTTTATTGTTAATTCACAGGTAACTTTATCAACGATTTTGTTTTGCTTTAAAGCAACGCAGCATATTTAATAATTATCCACCTGTTTTTTGTTTATAATAATAATCTAATCTAATTTTTTAAAATGGAAAAAAGTGCGCAACGCTGCTAAAGAAGTTTTCACTTCAAAAAAAGCTTGTTATATTTTTTGTTTATTACCCTGTATTTGTATCCAACTGTATTATTGGTTCTACGTCTAGTCCACTATTTCCCCCGCGACATGTAGGAAGTCAATTTCCTTCTGCAAGCGACTCTCAAATTTCATCGGCTAAAACACACATTATTTTACCTAATGCTCCGTCACATTAGGCTCGACCGCCGCCCCATCAGCTCCATTTGACTATCATTTTCGCGATCCTCTTCTTAGGGTTGGCTTAGTATTTTTTTACAATAATTCACTATTCATTCATTATTAGTCGCCTCTGTGGTATAGCGGTTCAGTTGTTGGATTTGACTGTTTGAGGTCCCGGGTTCAAATCCTGAGTCGGGCAACAAAAAGAAAATTGGGTTTTTCCAATTTTCTAAAAAAAAATTTGCTCGGGATTAGATATATGCCCGGTTGGCGATAGGCTTGCCACCTATCACATTGTGGGACTTCGTGTCTTCGGCTATACGTGGGTGCCCTGTTTGAGCCTCGGCCAACCTCTTCGGGGATATGGGCGTGAAGATACTAGATATTAATTCACTTTATCATTATAAACTTTTAATTTTTAATTTCAAACACATCACTACCAACTGCATGTCATTATTTCATTTCTCATATTTTGGCATTCCTTTCTATCTTCTTTTGGAATCTACCATCATCTAACCAGTGTTGCTATATTCTCTATTATAGTGTTATTTGTTAATGGAGCTGTTTGTTCATAGCGTCATAGTATACATGGTATGACAGAAGAGGAGAATGTGGTCCGTCCACATCAAGAGATGGCAGTGCTGTCTCTGGAGGAGAAGAAATATTTGTTGGGGGTGGAGCGAGGAGATGTGGCCGGCACCCGGCGCGTGCTGCAGCGGGCGAGGGACACTGGACACATTAACGTGGACTGCGTCGACCCGCTCGGTCGCAGTGCTCTGCTCATGGCCATCGATAATGAGAATCTGGAAATGGTGGAACTGCTTCTCGAGTTTGGCGTGGAGACTCGAGACGCACTCTTACACGCCATCTCCGAAGAATTTGTTGAGGCTGTGGAAGCCCTGTTGGATCACGAAGAAAGGACGAGAAAACCTGGTGAATTACACGTAAGTTATATTTTAACATTTGACAGATTTTAAAAAATGTTATAAAAACATCAATACATAGTATAAAACAAAGTCGCTTCCTCTGTCCCTTTATATGCTTGAATCTTTAAAACTACGCAACAGATTTTGATGCTATCTTTTAACAGATAAAGTGATTGAAGAGGAATGTTTATATGTATATTTCATAACCGTGCGAAGCTGGGCCGGGCCGCTAGTTAATGTATGAAGCAGCACCATTCCAAATGCAAGAATCCTTAGAGTTGATCTAAAGAAAATAATATCTGAGTTAGGTTTCCAAGACATAATTAAATTTTCAGTCAAATTGACTATCTTATGTCTCTTTTGTCTATCTATCTTATGTCTTATCTCCTCTGTAGCCTAGCGGTTCAGGTGTTGGACTTGACTGCATGAGGTCCCGGGTTCGAATCCCGGGTCGGTCAACAGAAAGAAAATTTGGTTTACCCAATTTTCTAATAAAAAAAATTTGCTCGTGATTGGATATGTGCCCGGTTGGCGATAGGCTTGCCACCTATCACATTGTGGGACTTAGTGTCTTCGGCTAGCTAGTAGGGTTGTGCCTCTGCCTACCTATTCGTGGATATGGGCGTGAAGATACTTTATGTCTAATTCAGTTGCCGTTCAGTTGAGTAGCTTATTATTTCATTAGTCATCCAATAATGTTGCAATGCAAGTGCTTTGCGTCAGTTTATCAATAAGTACGTATAGGTATCATTTATTTATAATATTCCGGCTGCAAAGCTTCCGATATAACGGGAAACTGAAGTGTTCAATCGATTAAAATCGGCGTCCTCTTTATTACCAACTAATTTAGCGTTATTGTGATTTGAGACTGCAGATTTATTTTATCCTATTTTTAGAATCAGAAGTCGATTTGTGAAAGTCAATGGCGTGGGATTCAATTTTGCAGTACATTTACAACTCAAGCAAAATTGCATCTTATTTTACCTCTAATAGTTTTCTTTCACGTTCAGCATATAATCTACTGTCAAATATAGGATTCGTTCAAACTTTTATTTATATCCACAAGATGCTCACGAATTTGATTTAGTCCAAAGTCAAGTTCAATAAGTCAATATGATATAGTTATCAAAGTCAAATTCATATAGTTAAACATTAGTTAATATTATTATTGTACTGAAAACAAATTAATAGACAGATTTTCTTACTAGATAAACAATCAGGTCCAAAAATCTGTCTCTAAATGTGGCTGTAGGTAAATAAATAAATATCACTGCACAAATTAAGCAAACTGGTTCTTACCCCAAAATAAACGAGTTATAAGCTTGTTTCGTGGGTGTTGATCAAAAATGGTAAAACAAATAAGTACTTAAATAAATCATAAAATAAATTAAATAAACACCCAGACCCGGAAATGCAGACATCTAAACGTTCATCGCACAAATGCTTGCCCTCATCGAGAATCGAACCCAGTGTTAGTGTTTAATCAGGGGAGTTAGGCATGTAGGTAGGCCAGCCCCTCGACTCGAAACATATATTATGACACAATAGACATAGACACAAATAATGATAATTTAAGAATTCTAACTTTTTGTGAATTAATAACTAAATTATGCCAGGGTTAAGTAAAGTAGTAACAATCCCGGCGAAATGTCGATGGACTTTACAACTTCCTAGCGTGCGTTGGTATATTAGTCAGAATAGACCGAATCTAAAGTAGGGAAAGTCAATGTATTGTATATAACTTGCAGAGTTGGGAAGCTCTACCCCCAGAGACAGCAACATTCACATCAGACATCACCCCGCTGATCCTGGCGGCGCACAGAGACAGCTACGAGATCATCAAGCTGCTGCTAGATCGCGGTGCCAACCTGCCCGTACCGCACGATGTGCGCTGCGGCTGCGACGACTGCGTCCGTTCCCGTTCTGAGGACTCCCTTAGACATTCACGATCTCGTATCAATGCATACCGAGCACTCGCTTCACCCTCCTTAATCGCACTTTCTTCCAAAGACCCCATCCTCACCGCCTTCGAATTATCTTGGGAACTGCGCCGCCTATCTGCTCTCGAACATGAATTCAAAACAGAATATCAAGAATTACGAGTGCAGTGCCAGGAGTTTGCGACGGCATTACTGGACCACACGCGTACGTCGCACGAGCTGCAAGTGCTGCTCAACCATGAGAAAGGATCCCCGCAGGCGCCGCTGATAGAACCAGGGGCGCCAGAACGCATGCGTCTCTCGAGACTCAAACTGGCTATCAAATTAAGGCAGAAAAAGGTATGGTTTCACATTGTTATCGTCGTGTATAACAATATTAGTAGGATCATTCGTAAAAAAAATCATCAAGCTTCAAATTATTGTGTTGTTTTAGTACCAATTATTACCTACTTAATAATATAAAGTACCTACCCAATAAATAAATAAAAATGCTTGAAGACCACTTTCTAAGATTCCGATACTCTAGGTACATACTGAGTTGATAAAAGTGTTAGCTTAAAATTATAGTGTTTAGTTTAAAGAAGTCCGAATGCTGGTTCGACATGAATTTTAAGCACTAGAATCTACTGTATTTGCGAGAAAAGTAAATTTTGATTTATGAGTGTTTCTGCAAGCAACGTAATTTATTACAAGTATTATAAATCTTCTTTAGTATATATCTGAATTGGAATGTTAGGAAACAACAAATTAATTTAAAAAAATGATCTCTTTTTTAAGATTTTTTTATATCGCTTTGATTCGAGACTGGTGTGATTTGACAAGACGAAACTGGCATCTTTGTTATAAGAATAGGTGATGAATTTGGAGGAAGCTAGGCTGCTTTGCAATTATCGTAATATTTGGCAGGCGATATTCACTGCTTATCCCGTAAGGGACTTGACTTAATTATATCGATGTATGTGTAAATTTTAGTCATAAGACTTTTTATTTTTGTCTGTCGTTAAATAGGTCGTAAAAAAGGTCAGTTGAAGATATTAAAAAAGCTGTAACAATTTTACCCATCTTTACTGTGATGTAATGAGGACAATACATACCATACTGTACATCACATCACAGGAAAACTGATATTATAATTTTGTCTGGGTTTTCAATGAATGAAGGACAGGCATCCTGTTTAAAATTCAAGCTACATTTCGTCCAATCTAACTAGTAGCGCAGACTGCAGCTTCAATTGAAATGAAGTCACTGGCGCTGTGGTCTAGCGGTCCGGCTTTGGACTTGACTTTTTGAGGTCCATTGATCGATTCCGGCCGGGCAACAAAAAAATTGGATTTTTTTATTTTCAATTAAAAATTACGTTGAACGGGATTGGATGCATGCCCGGTTGGCGATAGGCTTGCCACCTATCACACTTAGACTTAGTATCTTTGGCTAGTCGTGGAAACATTGGTTGTGCCTCTTCCTACCTCTTTTGGTATTATGGGCGTGAAGTTACTTTTTAACACCTAGTCAGATTTCACAGTTTTAGTGACAGTAAGCCTCTGCTTGCCTTTTACGAGCTACTTAGAAGGAAGGCAGGTTGTCAATTCTGCATAGAAGCATGGACCATCACCGGGTCCTCAATCACGAAAGACAATGCTTAGTCTTAAATGAATTGGACTTGTTAGAATTCGAAGACTATGACCGCATACCCACACCACAATACTGTTTCAGTAGCACCAACGGTAGGGGAGAGAGATTCGAAGTTCCGATTTTAGAGTAGAGCACAATATTACTGAAATCGACAGACTGTAATTCATGATTCTTTTATAAATAGAGGCACAAACTATTCTAGTTTCAAGTAGTATAGTTAAAATTATAAATAATCCTAATGTAATAAGGGACAAGATATTTTTCTGAAGAAAGTCAACAAGCAACAACTCGCCCCACGATGGGGC
>NJDD01000584.1:78198-91403 GCA_002245505.1 Calephelis nemesis
TCGCCGCGCCACATTCCAGCGCCGGCCGAACCCTGCGCAAGCCCTTCATCAAATTTCTATGTCATTCCGCTAGTTATTTCATGTTTCTTTGTAAGTAGTCCTTAATTATTTATAGACATTACCTACACTTTTGCAGAGCCAGATTAACCTTAAGGCAAAGAAGGAAAATGCCTAGGGGTCAGGATCGACAGAGGCCCACTGCAGTCCGCAAAAAAAGGTTTAATGGATCGAAAATAATAATCAATAATACTGTTCTTTTTTTTAAACCCATGTAACACTTTATACATACAGAGCCATCTAGTATCTAATATTAGAACTAATATAATCCCTCGGAACACAACTGGACCTCATTCACGTTGGGCGGATCCCCGAATCGTTGGGTGCGTTGTGTAAGCTTCCGTAGCATGATAATAATTTGTAGCGTAATAATTCCGAAGCTTTTGAAATACGTTAATTACAATATGTGAGTTTTGCGATTGATAGGCAAGGAAAAGGGGCCCGAAAATTGTATTGCCTACAGACCCATACAGGGTTAATCCGGCTCTGCTTTTGGGTATAGACACTCTAAGCTACACGAGAAACAGCCGTGTAGGAAATTTTATACAACAATTATTAAACTAGCATGTAAGTGCGAAGAATTTATCTCAGAATTTATGTTTACAAATATTTTAACTAATTTCATCTATCACATTGTGGGACTTAGTGTCTTCAGCTAGTTGTGGGTGCCCTATTTATGCCTCTGCTTAATACTTCGGGGATATGTGCGTGAAGATATTTTTTTACTTACTTAACTATATGGTATAGGTATATATACCTAACTATAAAATTACCACATTGTAAGTGACCATTGTGGACTTTTTGTATATCGCTGAAAAAAGGAACAGTACATTATTTTGGTATGACTCAATCATCTATTTAGTGAAAACCGTATTATAAACCTTATTATTATATATTCATCAGTTTTTGAATTTATCGTGAAAAGACACATACACTGTCACAGCCAATGGGACTTAGTTTAATGGATGGCTTGATTTTTCAACTTAATATTATGAAATTTGTTTATATTGGTATTCTATACTACTGGTGTAATATGTGGTAATGTTGCGTTTTCAGTTTTGCTGATCCTGGCGTCTCAGCGAATAGAGACCGCGGCGAGCGGCATATTCTGGGGCGTGCCGCACACTGTGCCGCTGTCCCGCCGCGGCTCGCTGCCTTCCCTGATCGAGTGGCTCATCCTCGCCTGGGTTAGCGGTCGGTAACTAACGCTTTATACACAACCCTCAATTAAATCAAAATATTTTTTATAATTGGCAATTTCCCGCCGTCGTTCATTGTTATGGCGTGACAAAACAGGCAAAATAGTTCGCTATGAATGAATTGGATTGCATGCTTCCGGTATGTCCAATTCATTCATAGCGCACTATTTTGCCTGTTTGCTAATACGGATTGGATACCACTTGCTCGTTTGCCTCCTCTTACATGAAAAATTAAAAAGAAAAATGCTGTTTGCTGATGGATTAGGAAAGTTCCTGATTGGTGATCATAAATTTCAAAATTTAGGACTGTTTGTCCACTAAATATACTAACTTACGAATATATTAAAATTTGACAAAAGTTTGGTGCTGGTTAGATTGAGATGGAGGAGCCCGGGACGTGGTCTAGCAGATAAGACTAATGCCAACATATGTTTGCAGGTTTGATATGGAGTGAAGTGAAGCAGTTGTGGGACATGGGTCTGAGGGAGTACGTGCACGACATGTGGAACGTTATAGATTTTGTTACCAACTCATTGTACGTGGCCACGGTCGCGCTGAGGATCGTCTCACATTTCCAGGTTAGCCTTGAGATTTTCTTACACTTTTATGGTATCGAAACAAAAAAGCGTAACATTTTAAAGATGGGTGATGCGTTACCATCCTGAGGGATGTTAGCATTGTAAAAGTCTACCCGTCACCACACCCTCTGAAACGGCACACAAAGACCAGGCATGTTGAGACAAGGCATCTAAGAAAAGGAGAGAGAGTACTAAACAATTTTCTCACAGGTAAAAAAAGTGTCTTTTTACACTAAGTGGTGGTCTTTTTACGCATTGCTAATAACATCGAAAGTGGCACCTGCGGTTGTAATTCGTCTCAGCGAAAATACGTAGGATGACGAACTTTACACACTAGACTAATTAAAATCACTAGTTATAATAACGGTACTAGTGGCTGCAAACTTAAGGCCCCATACTCAGTCAGCAAGAAGAGCCAATCACCGCACTCCCTCGTTCCATATTTACTATGAAATATTACGCTCTAAAGTAAACATCTTAAGCGACAAATGACTATTTTTGACACTATAAAAGTAATTTGAAAAAAAGTATAAAAACTGAAACACTTATCTTTTAGGTATAGTATATACTTATCTATGTTTATGTTAAATCTGGTGTCTATATTTTCACAATTGAAGTAGACAGTTGGGTTTTGCTATCAAAAAAGGGTTAACTTTTTGATTTTTTTCAATTGAGAAAAGTGAAATGAATCGGGTTTTGGAAACACTAGTCTTATAAAGCATATTCATGTCAAGTTTGTGTATTTTTGACACCAAGATCCATGATTGCTTTGTATGAAAAAAACAGTAAACTGGTGACGTATTTTAGCGTATATGGCCCCTTAACAAGAATAACAATGAATGATATAGCAAAATTGACTCAATGTTTGACGACAGCTGCGCTGTGCAGGTAGGTATACTTCGTCTAAACTTTTTAACTGACTTCCAAAAAAGGAAGAGGTTATATGTTAATTAATGTCTACGTCTTGTATTTAAAACTGTTAGTAGGTAATAATTTATGTTATGAAGTTTTAAATCACCTTAGTTTTCAATAAAAAATTTTAAGTTTCATAAAAAAGTTAAAAACTTCAACACACGAATTGAATCCTCAGATGATCAACGGCATCTAATGAATGATGAAGATTAAGTGTGATTTTGTTTTCCTTTATTTAAAAATTGTGTCAAATTTTAAGGTCCACCGCGAGATGGGACAAGGCCTGGAATGGAATCAGCCCCGCGAGAAATGGGACGCATGGGACCCTATGCTGCTATCGGAAGGCCTGTTCTCGGCCGCCAACATCTTCAGCAGCCTCAAGCTAGTCTACATCTTCAGTGTCAACCCTCACCTGGGGCCGTTACAGGTCTCACTTAGCCGAATGGTGCTCGATATATTGAAATTCTTCGTATTGGATATTCTCGTTATATTCGCATTTTCTTGTGGTAAGTGTGTTCAAGTGAATCATATTTCGTGCACCTCATATAGAAATATGTCTTATAATACGATTTTATAAAACAACAAACGGTAAACAGCATAAGTTTACCATTTGTTGTTTTATAAAATCGTCGATATGTCAATTAGTAGATACTTTACTTTGTTGTCATTTTGATGGTGCACAACAAAGAGTTCTTTCATTACTTAGCCAAGTATTTCTTGAATACGGGTAAGTATAAGTATACGAGTAAATAACATGAAGCTACATTATTACCGGAGGTTACACTTCTAACAAAGACCTGTAATATGCCGATTCTAAAGCTGAAAACAAACTATCGAATGCAGCTGAAATCCGCGACTTACAGGGTAGCTAAAATTGTGCAAATCAGTGTACTTAATACTGGTCCGTGCAACAATCGGACGTAAGTCGTTTGGACGAAGTGTTTGGACGTCCGGAATGTATCTGGCGCGCTGGATGTTCCAAGCGTCTACGGTCGGTATGTATACACTTATCAGTCACGGCTAGAAGCAGCGTCCGTAAGTCGCGGCTTATAATACCTATATTTCCAGCTTAATTTACCAGCCTCTCTTTCAAAGAGTGTTGTGATGTCAATTAACAAAGTCCAAATGAAAGAGAGGCCCGGTACATAAGAGAGAATCAACAATATTCGGAAATGCCCTCAGGTCTTTGTTAGGAGTGCAACTTCCAGTAGTAGTATAGCTTTATTCGATATAAATACAACTCGTACTTGTTTCTCACCAGGTTTGAACCAGCTGCTATGGTACTATGCCGACATGGAGAAGAAGAAGTGTACCACAACCAGCTCGGTGCCCGCCCCCAACGGGACCATCCCTGACCCCGATGCCTGCGTGGTGTGGCGACGGTTTGCCAAGTAAGAGGATCACAAGAACAGATGTTATTGACTAGCAGTTTCACGCAGCTTCACCCGCGTAACTTGGCTTCTTCAGCACCGATTTTGATGAAACAAAGCCTATGTCACTCAGGGATAGTGTAGCATTCTAAACGTCCTAAAGCACTTTTGAAATCGGTCCAGTAGTTTCGGAGCCTATTCATTTCAAACAAACAAACAAAAAATCAAACCTTTCCTCTTTATAACATTAGTAAAATATTAGGGTAGACTAGATATTAATCGTTGCTGTGATTGATTTTGTTTGTTTAGTCTTTTAGTCTAGTTTAGTCTTCTAGTTTCAATTTATGTGATGGAGGATGGGAAAGCGGTAGACTTGTACATGTGATTTAAAATCCCGTGCTACAAAATAGCGACGCATCACTAACATCTACGGTATCATTGTTGCGCCTCTTGCTCTTTTTCTATCTTATAAAATAAAAATAGTTTTGAGAATTTTTAAATAATAAGGATGTTCTTTTTTCATCTGGTCACACTCGAAAGTGACAGACAGACAGAGGGAAATATTTTATAAAAAACTGAATTTCTGATGCTGACACATTTATTTTGTTACCAGTTTATTTGAAACAATGCAGACATTGTTCTGGGCGGCGTTCGGTCTGGTGGACCTGGACTCGTTCGAGCTGGAGGGCATCAAGATCTTCACCCGCTTCTGGGGTATGCTCATGTTCGGCACGTACGCGGTCATTAATGTCATCGTGCTCCTCAACCTGCTCATCGCCATGATGAATCACTCTTATCAGCTTATATCGGTAAGTTTTTTATGGAGCATGTAATTTACTATTTAAAAGTTTAAAAACTAAACGTATGATGTAAAATATAAACCTACACGTAATATGGTAAAAATAATATGGTATACATATACACACAGACATGTACATAGACGCATACTGTATATTTTTTGCTGTAAGAGAATAAATATCAGCTGCCTTTTTGTGCTAAAGTCTATTTGTATCATAAACATTAAATCTTATGCCAATTATTTCTTGATAATGTTAAGATAAGTTAAGTTCAAGTAAAGTAGACAATGTAAAGTTCAATCTTGTCATTATCCTAAAGTTTTCATAATAAGTATATACTAAATTATCTTCAGCGCAAACCAATTCAGGTTATTCAAATATATAAAAATGTGTGGGTGTACTAGCGTACACTCGTAAGAAGTGAAGAAGTGAAACTTCTTTATGACGTTATTTTTCAAAAAATAATTTACTATATGCAACTTTACAGAAATTGGTTAAATAAAGTTTATTGCCAATCCCTACTCCGCTGGAGAAAGTATACTTCGAATGACGCGTGGTAGGGGTAACAACAAAGATGGCGCGTAACGAAAAAATGTGACGCGTAACGAAAAAATGTTAGACAATATTTTTTTCCAACCCCGATAAAGAAGTTTCACTTCAAAAATCCAACCATTTACCGAATTTGTGCATATAAAGTGATTCTGATAATCTGTGTCCTGCTTTGATTAGGTACATCAATAAAAATCATAAATGTTGTCGCTTTTTAACTAAAATTTAACTAAACAACAATAATGATTTGTGTTAAAAGAATATTTGCTGTAGGAACGCGCCGATGTAGAGTGGAAGTTCGCACGCAGCAAGCTGTGGATAAGCTACTTCGAGGAGGGGGGAACCGTTCCACCCCCATTCAACGTGGTGCCTTCACCTAAGACCTTGCTGTACGCCTGGCACTGGCTGCAGCGCCGCCTCTGCGGACACGCTCGGGCGAAGCGGGAACACATGCGTACTATCAGGGTAACTCCATTATTAAGGCCCCATACTCAGTCAGCCAGAAGAGCCAATCTCCGCGCTCCCCCGTTCCATGATTGCTATGAACAATGGCGCTCTAAAGTAAACGTCAGCGACAAATACCTATTTTTGACACTATAAAAGTAATTTGAAAAAAAGTATAAAAACTGAAACACTTATCTTTTAGGTATAGTACTTATCTATGTTTATGTTAAATCTGGTGTCGATATTTTCACAATTGAAGTAGACAGAAAGCAAAAGCTTTCAAAATAGGGTTAACTTTTTGATTTTTTTCTATCGAGCAAAGTGAAATGAACCGTGTTTTGGAAACACTTACATATATATAAACGTAAAGCATATTCATGTTAATCTTGTGTATTTTTGTCACCAAGATCCATGATTGCTTCATATGAAAAAAACAGTAAACTGCTGACGTATTCTAGCGTATATGGCCCCTTTAGTACTAGTTAATGCTTGAGGCTTTTCTCGCATTCTAAAGTCTTTGCTCCCCTAATTTATAACCCACATATGGAATAACAAAATGCCTGCCTGTGTCACTTTTATCTAAGTTATAGTGTACTTATTCAAATTTCGTACTCAGTATCGATCACAAAGTATTGATACTTACTAGAAAGCGTAGTGATTATATTATTGTCTTTGTTTACTAGTATCGTATCATTTTTGGAAAATTTTGAGTGAACACCATAACAAGTACCTATTGGTATTCTTTATTGAAAAGTACTAATAATATTCTAACATAAAATTATAATTTTTGAGATACTCTCGACCATGAGAATCGCGGGTAAACGCTAGTACAACACGTCACTAACCAAATAATTTATGAAAAAAGTCCGTTTTCGTGGTGATGCTCAAAAAATCAAATGTTTAAATGCCTTCCTGTTAAACTGTTTTCGAGCATAGCTTAAAAAACTTGTCAACTGAAAAGGCTGCTAACTACACAAAACTAAGCCTAGGATGCGTTAAGAAACTTCAATTTAGGATAAACGTTTTTTTTTTCAATGTTAAAAGATAAACATCCATTATGTTAATTTCCATAAACCATGAAAGTTACTGTTATGAGTACTTTTAACCGATACCTACTCGATACTTCATTTCATAGTAGATACTAAAATGTACTTGCTATCGGATAAAATTATCAAGTACCTACTTGGATTTACTCGTATCGTTTCATCTCTAGCCGGATTTGGAGGTTGGAGTTCCCTGACTAAGAATAAACTTAATAGGAACATCACCTATTCTCGCGGTGAGAAGTGATGCATTCTCCTTTCAACTATTTTACGTACACTTTCGATGCTAAACTGATCAAACTGTTGGCCCTGTAACTTGTAAAGTAACTTGTAAATGCGTGAACTTTTAGAAAATCGCGAAAACAGAATTTGTTTCTCTATACATTTTGTCAGAGGACGATGATCTTTTTATATACAGAACCAAATTCTGTTTTCGAGATTTTCTAAAAGTTGTAGAACAAAAGTTGTTTATTTTTGCTATAACTAGTGGTTGCCCATTGGTCGAAATTCGATCATAATAAATTTGAATATCTTGTCGATAAGAACGCCATTTTCATTTCTCAAGACCTGAAAGCTTTTTAGTGCGCCGTCTGTGATCTTTTATCGTTATCATCAATTTATTTGTTTGTGTGTGTCAAATGCATGGTAGTGTGGGTAATGTTTTATTTATTGATTTAATGTAGTTTAAAAGCATTATTATTGAGAAATATTAGCGTTTTGCACGTTTAAACTATAAGTAGGTATGCCAAATTTTATGCTCCGCGCAATTTTTGTAAGGAGGGGTCCAAAGTTTTGGCACCACGTATTAATATAAAGATAAAGCCGCCCTAAAAAGGTTATGCGTTAATTACTAGAAACCCTGTATACTATTCGGTGTTACTTCGAACCCACAATATTTTTGTCTTAATTTACTAATTATTTTTGGTTACAGAGAAAAGCAAAGCAGGCAAACGAACGAGACTTCAGGTATCAGGTATGTTATATTTTACTGCAGATCAAGTCTAGATATACACTTATCATTGTCGTTTCGTGTATATGTTGTACAAATATAAATAAATTAAAAGCAAAAAAAAAAAATTATTTGATCGCTCTAAAAAGAAGTTTTTTTTCTTTAGAAAATATTAACTGTGAACTTACAACCTCACTATACACAACTAATCCTACTAATATTATGAATGTAAAAGTTTGTATGTTTGTTACTGCTTCATACAAAACTGCAGAACCGATTTTCATGAAATTTGACACACACATAGAGGTATCATCGGTGCTTGGTAGATTTCCATTGTAGAAACATTTTATTAACTACACTTGTACTTTCCAGTTTCCACATTAAATTTTTTTAATATTGTATTTTAGTCAACCGGTTGGCTTGAATTGTGAAACCGGTTGTCTAAAATTAAACTGTAAAAAAACCATGTGGACAATACGAGTAGAGTTAATAAATTGTTTCTACATAGGATAGTTTTTACCCCGAAAAATGTTTCTGCGGGATCATTTACCACGCGGGCAACGTTGCGGGCAACAGCTAGTATGATCATAAAAGATTGTCGCGGTGATCAATGTTTAATTAAATTGAAATTTTATTAATATGAACTTAGCAGATTTCACAAAAATCAGTAGGTAGGTATGTACTAGTTTATTTATGCAAGAAAACCACGCGACAAGCTTTTATGATCATATAAGTTGTGTATAACGAGGTCGTCAATGTCACGTCAGCTTTCACGCAACAAAAACCGCATCAAAATTTGTCCATCCGTTGAAGAACCACGATGCCACAGACACATACTCACACAGGCACGAACACGTCACGATGACTTTTCACACCCCTCGTTTTGCGTCGGGGGTTAAAAAGTAGTTACATTGCCGTAACTGTAATAGTTAGATATATGGTGTCGCGAACTTTTTTGTAGATATTTAATACTTTCTTTAATATCGTAGAACATCTTTCATGTGTATCATTAAGGGTTTCCGCAAAGCATGCGATGAAAGACATTTTAAAGCATTTTAAAGATAACTTTTTATACACCTTGTATTACATTATTGAAGTTTTAGTAGGGATCTCTACTGATTTCATCAGGGATAATGGCGGCTTCTGATGGAGAAGGAATTTTTCAAATCGGTCCAGTAGTTTCGGAGCCTATTCAATATAAACAAACAAATAATCTTTTCTTTTTATAATCAATAAAGATTAGTTTTTGAGGCATGGTAAAAATTAAGTCTTCGTCGGCGAAACTTGACGGTGTTGCGTGATAGAAGAGACAACCGTCAAATAGATAGATAAATAGAAGATGCAACGATGATGGTTGTAATGGGGACATGGTGTTATGTCAGGCGATAATGCGGAACCTGGTGCGACGGTACGTGACGGTGCAGCAGCGGCGCGCGGAGTGCGGCGGCGTCACCGAGGACGACGTCAACGAGATCAAGCAGGACGTCAGTGCCTTTCGCTGCGAGCTCGTGGAGATCCTGCGCAACTCTGGCATGAACACTTCCACGGCCAACGCTGGGGCACCTGGTAATTATAACTAATATTATAACTCATTTCAAAAATGCGGAATTCTTCATCTCTGTTACATTTTTAAGGGTAATGCCCGGTTCCTATATTCAAGAAACGAGTCGTTTTGATTGATACGATTAGTAAGATTGCTAACAACGGTTGCTCGTTTCCGACAGTTAACTCTGAATATTTTTTGTAAATATGAGCAACGCTCCGCTACTTTTGAAGGAATTACGAATGATTAAACTTACGGATTACGTTTCGATGATTACAGGAAACGGACATAAACCATTTAGAATTTTGTGATGGGGATAGTATTCTGAATAAATATAATAATAATGACGAGCGGATAACAGTATCGTTACGACTCGTTACCCGTTCACATTGAAATTAAATGGATAAAAAGTCTAAGGAATCGCGAATCCATTTTAATGTCCGAAGTTCTATTTCTATTAGAAGAACCTTCTCAGTTGTTAACCAATAGTTAATTGACTTATGCCCGGTTCCTATTATCAACGAATCGTAATCCGTCAGCTGAACCATTCGTAGTTTGTTCAAAAGTAACGGAGCGTTACCAATATTTTCAAAAAATGTTTAGAATCAATAGTTGGAAACGAGCAACCGTTGTTAGTAATCTTACTAAGCGTACAAAATACTACCATCCGTAATCAAAACCACTCATTTTTTGAATGTAGGAACCGGGCCTTAGTTGATTTTCCGTGTTGGTCCGGGCTCCTTTGCACAATAGACCATCTGCCTTCCTGCCAGAAAGCTTGTAAAAGGCGAGCACAGGCTTGACGTCTGACTAGGTGGTAGACTTTCGCAGCGACTTATACGGATTGGTACCACCGCCTTACCTAGTCCTGCTGCCATAACGTCATAAGGTGTTCCGGTTTGGAGGTCGATGTCTAACATCAAGGCCTCAGGTTGGCAACGCAACATTACCAACTTTAGTGTAGGAGGCGTGATTTTCTTTCCATCAGGAAATCAGTCTGCTTATTTGCCTTCAAATATTATTAAAAAAAGCTAGTAATCTCCGATCCCGGTCAACATTGCTATCATTAGAAAATTGTAAAAACACATGTTCTTTTTAACAGACCACAAATGCGATTATTAAAATTATATTTGAATGAGAGTAACTATGACATACTTGTGCAGGTGGTGGTGGTGGTAAGAAGAATCGCCAAAAGGAGCGTCGGTTAATGAAAGGATTTAACATAGCCCCGGGTGGGTCCCTGGCGCCGGTGGACGAGTTCTTTGCGTCCCTGCACCACGAGCACGGTGGGACGCACGGAGCGCACGCCTCGCTGTCGGCGTACTTGGGATCGGTAATGTTGAAACAGTATAACATAATACGTGTGGCACTCGGATACTGTCGCGGTAAAGCTATTAGTATAAGTAGGCATGAGTCACCAGATTGCGGGGCGAAGAGGGGGATTACGCAAGTAACGCCCATGATATAACCAATGCCACCAAGAGACGAGTTGCTGAACTAAAGAGACAAGCGTGACCAAAAAGTCATTAAAAGTTCTGCTATTCATCGATAGATAGTGTTAGGTTATTTTAGTTACGGAATTTCTGGATTCGGTCTCCACGCTCAAGGCGGCCGCGCGGCCGGGCGCGATACAAGCTATGCAATAGCTTAATAAAATCCTATGATTTTCTAATAACAGCTTTTCCCGTAGTGGTGTCATCAAAGATGTCAATGGTCGCTATCATCAGTTTGTTAAGACTAAACTTGACCAAAGAGGCGGACAGAGGCAACATATCTTTGTTGCCGAAGAGTTGGTTTCGTAGCTCTTACTTTTCGCTTCTTCTCCTGAATGGCTAGGATGGAAAATCCAACAAGAAAATGACAAGTCATTCCACTTGGCCTTATCGTGGATGATAATGAGAGGGGAAATAGTTTTTTATGTATTACAATTTACAATGTTTGCATTAATGATTTCCATGTATGATTGAATCTTATTTTAACCGTTGCCAAAGTCATGTTGGGACATGGGAAGACTAATCCAAAATAATTGGAGCAGGAATAAAAAATAGAAGATAAAAATTGACATTCTAGTGGGGTCAATTTAGGCCAACCTTAGAACAACAGATCTTACTTTTCTCAGACCAGGATTCAATGGTTTTATTGTGACTGTATTGCAGCGTCTACGCACGTCGCAATCGAGCCTGTCGGATGGCGGCACGCGGCCGAAGGGCCAGCACAAGCGGCGCTGGGGCACCATCATCGACGCCGCACGGGCTGCCCGCGTCTCTCGCCTCATTGGACGCTCGCGTTCCGAGGACTCCGTCTGCGACCATGCCAGACCCTCACCCAGGTGTGTCCCCACACGGTTGTTTATAGTGTATGTAAGGAAAGGGAAGAACTTTCCAGGCAGAGAAAAGATTTTTTGCCTTATTGGATTTATTAAAGTGTTGAAATTTACTTGATCGCTATAGGTGTAATTTGTAAGTAATTAAAAAGTACGCAAGCCAATATCAAACTACTATGGGTTCAGTTCACTATATGTTGTCTGTTACTAGATGAAATTTAATCTATTTTACGAAAGTGTAAAATACAAAATACATACATACTTTAATAGTTTATGTTCCACAGAAAAATGACTATCGCGTACAGTTATATTTTGTTGAGTATGAAGGGCAACAAAGATCAGTGGTGTTATTTGTATTTTTAGTGGTAGCGAGCACTCGGAGTCAGGCAGCGACTCGCAGCGCAGCCCGGAGCGCGAGCGTGGCGAGCGTGGCGCCAGCAGCGACCGCGGCCGCAGCGGCCCACTGCATCCGCTCACTGCGCTCGCTGCACTTAAGCGGAAGCGGAAAAAGTTCTCAGACTCGCGCCGACAAGTACGGAACATAAATATTTAAACTATATTCATTATTAGCGTATCTCGAACGATTACTCTCATGCCGGTACTAAAGACCAGATTGCCTGAATATTTACAGTCGTCGGTTTTAAGGATATGGTGATCGACGGCTGTCAGATCCAGAGCAGGCAGCGATGACAAATCGTACGCGGTTATGAATATTCCATCACAGTGTTGTCGTTTGCAGGGTTCAGCCCGTGGATCCGCGAGTACAGCAGGCAGCGCAGCAGAGGCGCTGCAGCGGGCCAGCTCGGTGCCGGCCCGGGCGCCGCCGCCCCCGCGCCCGCGTCCCGCTCCCTCTGTGTCGCCCTCCACCACGGCGGAGAGTGTGCCGGGCAAGGGCAGTCGTGAGCCGTTGCTTGCCAGTCTGGAAGACGACGGACATAAAGTACCGTTTTTAATCTTAAACTTAACCGTCACTAAAAATATGTTTGATCAGGTACATGTAATAGTGACGATGACAATGTTCTTTTGATGAGAACTTTCTTCTGAGACATTGTGTGCCATACGCTTCCGAATTCATCGTCTCCATAAAATTTCATCTAATTTCTTTCCACTGTTGAATATAATATTTCTATTTACCATGTCCGACGTTTCTACGCCACATACAATTTTTACACATTGTCAATCCGTTTTGTGGCGCTAGGGCTACCTCTATCAGTATAGTTCATGGGTCAAGAATTTTTCAATTCCTAAACATACTAATTCTATAAGTGACGAGCTATCGGTGCTACGAATTATCGTCTGGTGTTTTAATAGAACTCTTAGTTGAAGGATTATGGTTGGCGTTGCAGGAGTCGTGTGGGCATTGCGGATACGAAGTAGCATCGGAGTCGACGACAAGTACAGTGACGATAATAGCGGAGGCGAGTGAGGCAGAGAGGAGGGC
>NJDD01000584.1:100280-115515 GCA_002245505.1 Calephelis nemesis
CAGCACCCCGCACCCGCGCGGCACGGCCCCGCGCTCGGCCGCCAGCGCCAGCTGGTTCACCACGCGCCGCTCCACCTCGTGCTTTATCGACCGCGCACCGTAGTGCACGTCATAACTGCACACACACACACACCCCAACCTCTTAACTCCTGCCCCGCTACCGATTTGTGTGCAGCTATATTTCTTTTTTATGATAATGAAAGTCAAACAAGCAGACGGATTTTATGGTAAGAAATTCACACCGCCTAAAGACACCAAAAGTGGTAATGGTGCGTTGCCAACTTGACGCCGGGATGTTTGGCCTCGAGTAAAAGTAAGTTTACCGGCTACCTTACCCTCCAAACCAGAACATATCAACGGCAAGCATTATACTAAGATAAAAAGTCAAGATAAACAAGATAAGAACCTAAATGATACAATAATCCTAACAACAACTTAATAGCAATAAATGTTATCCGGATTAATCATAAATGTTTCAATTAAAATTTTTTTCAATGAGCTTACATCAAGAGTATCTAGTAGGATAGAGTTGGTTTTATATAATTTTAAATTGAAAGAAAACTATTACGTGAACAAGACATTTTTGTTTGGACAAAAAGACTAATAATATTAACTAGTAGTCGCCCATTGGTCGAAATTCGACCACAATATTTTTTAATATCTTGTTGACAAGAATGCGATCTTTATTTCTCAAGACCAAGTACTTTGTTTCCAAACTTTGTAGTGCGCAATCTGTGATCTTTTATCGTTATCGTCAGTATATGTGTTTGTGTGTGTCAAATGCATGGTAGTGTAGGTAATGTTTTATTTATTGATTTAATGTACTTTATAAGCATTATTATTGAAAAATATTAGCGTTCTGCACTTCTCCTACACATAAACTATAAGTGTGCCAAATTTTATGCTCCTGCGTCCGCGCAATTTTCGTATAAAGGAGTCCAAAGTTTTGGCATCACGTATTAATATACATTATTTCGTTAAGTTAGACACGTTTTAACTTTACTGCTCAGTTAACATGTTTGGATACCATGTTGTATTTTCTTAATTTTTTTACTCAATTTTTAATGCAGATATATTAGGTAGAATTTCGAAACTTAAATATAGAGCAGCTATCCCCAGTCAATTGAGCTATATATATTTTTTGCATTCGTACTTAAATTTACTTATCACATATTGGAGCTGATATGATGATGATGAAGGCGGAAGAAAGTCATAGAAACTACTAAAATTTACTACTACTATATTATCCAATCCAATGGCTTACTTGTTGTTTCTTGAACAGTACTTCTCATGATTACTGTTTGAAACAGCCCTTATAAATATAAACTTATCTCGAAACTTTATTGTTAATAACTTATTAAATGACATATTTAAATATTATATGGAAATAATTCAGTAATTTTGGCCACTTACCCATCTGCGAGCGCACCTAATACGCCTCCTTCCCAGCGCAAATCCACGCCGTGACGGGCTTTGGCCTTGTCTGCCCATAGCTTAAGCTCCAACTGCACGAGGGTCAACAGTTCTTGCCGTGAGAACGGTAAGAAATATACGATCTCGTTGATACGCCCCAGGAACTCGTCTCGACCGAAATGCCTTTTGAGGATCGGTCGAACTACTGTGTCCTTGAAGTGTCTTGACACCTCCAGCGATTCCTCGGCTTCTGTATTCTCATTCACCATGCCAGGCACCACGTCACTTTTTTCTGAATAAGGAAAATCAAACATTGCTAACGGTTGAACGTTCTAAATTTAGGATTAATAATAATTATAACTTTCACTATAACTTTCGGCCAAACTTGAGCGTCAAAAACGCGTGTCCACAACGCGAAACTGACGTTCACACCTGCGCGAACAACTAACTTCATTTTCAATCAATTGCCACTAATATCGCACATCATACAAATGTACGTTTTTGGCGGTATTGAAATCCGAGCCTAGGTAGCCGAGGACGCCGAGTTATGGTAGAAACAGACTGAAACCACGTAGCCAACGTATAAGACGCATGATGACGTCTGAAACCGTGTGACGCTCTTGAATTTATATGAAAACCTGTGGCTTAGAAACACACTTATCTTACGCAACGCTATCGTACGCGTTCCACGCATACGCAGATCTGTCGGTCCAGATCGGCGTGGGAAAGATGGAGGGGGATCATGCGCCGTCCCACGCGTCAGACAAGTGTGTTTCTAGATCGTACGCACGCGCAACGCGTCAGACGCAAATGAAACGTTGTTGGAGAGGGATCGTTACCAACAATAAAATGGGAGGAGAATTTAATCGTGTACCCAATTTCTTATATTCTCTTTTTATTTTGTTTTAGGAACAAAGTCATATAGAATTAAAAATAAATAAACGTAATAAACTGCTTTTAAATTTACATTCCGAATTAAAAAACATAGTACAATGAAGTCTCAACAACGTCTGATGTCAATTGTACGTTGCATAAGCGGGACCAGTGTGCACGCCTACTCTCCCACGTCGCAATACGTAGGATACGTCGGCTCGGTTTGTTTCTACCTTTAAGGTAGCGCAGACTGTTGACGGGGCTGAGGGAGTCAAGTCGGGGCGCATCGCATTGCAAAGCAAACTCAGGCGGACCGGGCCAGATTTTTGTTATTTATTTATTTTATTTAATTCTTTATTGCACCCAATTTATGACTTAAAATATGGACAGTGATAAACAGAAATGCACAAAAGGTGGGCTTATCTCTAGGTCTACAGATTTCTTCCAGCCAACCCTAAAATTTAGAATCTGTGATGAAACAGTAGGAGGCATAATGCACAATAAATAAATAACCTAAACATAGAAACAATATTAAAAAAAACTCAATAATGACATACTTTAAAACAATATAACTAATATAAATGAGAAACCTGATAATCATAAATTATTATGTAAGTGTTAAGTAATACTCTTTCAACCGTTTTTTGAAGATGGGCAGGGAAGTGCTATCGCGGACCTCTAGAGGGAGTGAATTCCATAATTTGACGGAACAAAAAGTAAAGGAATTTGAATAACAATGGGAGTGGGATACAGGAAAACGAAGTATTGAGTTACGACTAGAACGACACGGTTATTCACTGGGGTGTAAAAAATTAAAGCGCTCTCGAAGATAAGAGGGGGCAGATGGATTATACAAATATTATAAAGGAGACAAAGTATATGAGAGTTACTCAGAACCAAAGAGTAAAAGATAAGTAGCAACTCTACTTTAAAATCGTCATGTATGGAAAGTGGCTTCCCTGGTTACTGGTAGTTATCGTAAACAAGTAGCAGCCCCTCTATTTAAATTAATAATATTGTTTTTAGTCTCCTCTGTGGGCCGCATCGGAAAATGCGCGCGGGATGCTCTGTTGCAGAAAAATCAACTCCCTTTTCGCTTCGCAGATATCGCTTGGGTTTGGCCGCAACATTAGTCAGTAAGAAATAAAAAACAGTGTAGGTATGAATGAGTGACTGAGCAAAGATTGAACGAAATATTGCAAAATATCGAAAGATAATAAACTCAAGGACGAAACGTGTAACGAGTTGATCTAAAGAGGATAGAATTTTAATTTGATTTGAAGACTGCAAATATCGACTTTCAATATTTTTGTACTCAAGCCAGCAGTTTCACGTCCATATCGCCGAAGGGGTAGGCAGAGGCACACCCAGGGCACCCACGACTAGCCGAAGAAACTAAGTCACACAATGTGGTAGGTGGCAACTTGGCACCTATCACACTGGCAATTCTATTGCCAACCGGGCACATTTCCAATCCCGAGCAACACTTTTTTTATTAGAAAATTGAAAAATCCTAATTTTCTTTTTGTTGTGGCCCGGATTCGAACTCGGAACAAGTCCAAGAACTGAACCGCTAGACCACAGAGGCGATTTTTGTACTCTGTTAATTAAACTCTGCAGTTCCTTATACAGTTAATCTATATATATAAAAGAAAGTGGTGTTAGTTACACTATTCATAACTCAAGAACGGCTGCACCGATTAGGCTGAAAATTGGTAGGGAGGTAACTTAAAACCGGGAGAAGGACATAGGATATTTTTTATCCTGTTCAATTGAGAGGAAACTGAGAAAAACAACATTTTAATTTTTCCCATACAAACTGAACGGGCGGAACAGAGTTCGCGGGAACAGCTAGTATTTTATAAAATGTACCTACATCTTTGTGTACTATCCGAATTATTTTATACCTACTTATGTAATGAAAACATATTCCTAGGACAAATTACAGTAATTAAGCAACATAAGTGCTTGTGACATGGTAATCTTACATCACCATAATTTAAGCCCTATAACCAATTCCTACAAAAACATGTCCATGTCAATGCTAACCTCTTTTTGTGTCGACGGTGTTCTGTATCCGGAGACGCTGCGCCGACCTGGCTTCGGCCTCGCGCCTCAGCTGCATGCCGTACTGGGCTATCTCGTCGGCGGCCAAGTTCGAGGTCATTACAAATATCGCATTCTTACACTCTATCAACTTGCCCTTGCCATCTGTCAACCGTCCCTGTTAAAACCAATGAAGATACCTGTAGTCATATTTAACGGCGTACGACGACTCAAGGCATGTCGTGAAATTAGGGCTGCTTGTGACTGCTTCCTAAAAATTAACACCAGACTTACCCCGTAAGGAACTTGGCATGAAGATATGTATGTATATTAACACCATAGACTTGCATCATGTTAATGAGTTGAAATCGAAGGAATTATTTCAGGTATTTTTTAATTTAAATTACCGCAGCGTCTGCGTTCTATCCTTTACGTACGTATAATGTATCATTAAACTAAAACAAAGTCCTAAAATTCATATTGTAGGCCCTCCACATCAAGCATCGTGATTAAGAAGAAATGAAGTTTTAATGTTTATTTGTTTTTTCGAAACCGTTCCTTACGTCCTGTTTTATTTAAACAAATATTTAAAACATTAAAACAGCAGCTTTTATTCATAGAAATGGAATTAGTTTGAAACTGTTTAAGGCCTAAAAGTTAAATCATAAATAATTAAGAGTATCTATATATTAATACGTGATGCCAAAAACTTGGGACCCCTTCTTACGAAAATTGCGCGGGTGTCCGCGCATAAAATTTGGCACACCTATAGTTTATGTATGGGAGAAGTGCAGAACATTAAATCAATAAATAAAACATTACCCACACTACCATTCATTTGACACACACAAACAAATAGGTATATTGATGATAACGATAAAAGATCACAGATGGCGAACTAGAAAGTTTGGAAACAAAGTGGTTGGTCTTAAGAAATGAAGATGGCGTTCTTATCAACAAGATATTAAAATACGTTAAGGTCGAATTTCGACCAACGGGCGACCACTAGTATACATTAATCTTCGTGAATAGTGAAAATAGATACCTCATCAAACAGTTGTAGTAAAACAGTGAGGACATCTGGATGTGCCTTGTCGACTTCGTCAAACAATACGACAGCATCAGCTCTGCGCGCTAGTGCCCGTGTTAGTTGACCCCCTTCCTCGTGCCCCACATAGCCTGGCGGAGCTCCAATCAATTTAGCTACTTCATGCTTTTCCTGATATTCTGACATATCAAGTCGAATAAACGCAGCTGGGTCATCTCGATGCATGTACCTAGCCAATTGTTTTGCCAGTTCCGTTTTGCCGATACCAGAACTACCTAAGAAAAGGAAGACAAGTGGATGTTCTTCGTCCGCCCAGCCGTTTTCTTTCCGGCGGACAGCCGCTGCCACTGTTTCAATGGCAGCTGTTTGACCGACTATATATTGTTTGAGTCGCTGCTCCAGTGGGAATCGACGCCGCTCTTCTGCAGCGGCAGCTGCAGCAGCTTCTTCCCACTTTTTTACATGTTCCACTATCAGATCTCGTGTTGCCGACGGGTCTCTAGCGTAATGTAGTGCTCTGCGGCCGGCGTGATCTCTAGCTGTTGGGTCGGCTCCGGCTTCGAGCAGTGCGCGAGTGGAGTTCGGTGAATCTGCAAGTGCTGCATAATGAAGAGCAGTCCAACCTAGGAATGATGCACGTGCGTTCATAGCACCACAAAATTCATCTTCTCGCCTTTGTAATACTTCCAATGGGTGCATGCCAGTGTTAGCAGCGGTGGTGGAAGCACCAGCATAGTGCTCTTGTAGATCAGGTTTAGCACCAAGTTTCAGCAAAGTTTGAACTACAGATGGTTGATCATTTGCTGCAGCAACCATTAATGCTGTCCAGCCAAGGGAATGTCTTCTATCTGCTGCACCCTCGTCACCATTTGAACCATTATGTCCATTTTGTAAAGAAGTTACTTGTCTGTAATAAAAAATGATTATTATATTAGAAACAACTAAAGAAGATTAAGTTGTGGATTATCAAGCATTAACTAATATGTAATAATGTATATTAGGTGAACGTACCAGTAGTTGATCAATTAAGACTGATTTCGTTACAAACATATTAATTTCTTAATAACTAGATGAGATTTCGGGTTAAATATTTTAACATACATTCAGACTTAGTTGTTTATCAAAAATAGCCCAAAAAAGATTAACTTAGTTCTTCTATTATTTATTTATTTAATATTGAAATCAAAATCCTATGTTAGTGTCTATAGTTGACCAGAGGGAGTTAGTGTATGACCTTTTAGGATTTAGTAGTTGACCAGTAAATTAAAAACTACAGTTTCATATACAAAATATGTTTTATTAGGTATACCAAATAGACCATAATGGAATGTTGAAGTTGCTGAACTCTGCAAGTTATCCATCAGTTTTTTGACTTCCTAACTGACAATTCCTGATTGACATTTAGATTCAATTTGTGTAATTTGTCCAGGGATATTTATTATTATTATTATTATTTATGACTATATCTTTAGGAATCCGCTCATATGGGTAGACAACAGCTGGTGGCAAACTTTTTCCAGATGCGGAAAATGTTCCCAATACCGTTATGTTTTCTTTTGAGTTTTGGCATACATCGTATAGATTTTCATTCCTTATGTTCTAGGATAAGACCGTTTGAAACACTACTTCAACACAATTAATTATTCTGCCAGGATGATCCAGTATATCTAACGCGTTTTCTGATCCTAAATAATCACAGAGGTTAGAGTGCCATTTCCTTATGTCTGCTTCTGTTACTCTGCTTCGAGCTAATTAAAAGCCTTTGGCTGATGTTGGGATGCCTTTTTAAGAAATTTTAGGACCACGTTCTTCCTGGCAAATTGTCTTTAAATAGAGTAAGTAGGTCTGTTGCCTTTCGTAATGATGGAAGGATGGAAAAGTTGGAGGCCCCATTTTTCTCACAACTGGACTTCTATTCTTCATTTTATTTATTAAAGTGGAATGAAGGATTCCATATTTTCGGCCCGTTTTCCTTATTTTAGCGCTATCATTAATCTCCTGCAATGCAAGAAGTAAGTTTTATGAGCTGTATTTATAGAACTATTTTTTGGTGGCATTTTGCATATTAAAAATTTCAAACTGGTCAAACACTAAAGCAATATAAAAATGCTTAAAAGAGATAGTAGTTGACCACTGATCAATTACTGATTAGAGATCATTCTACAAACTTTCAAGCACACATACATGTAATGCACCGAGAATATAGTCTGTTTCAATAAAAAATAGACAATAATGTGAAATTTTAGTAGTTGACCAAATTGGTCCATTACTAAAAAAATATGTAATTAGTGTTTCAGTAATTGACCAGAACGATTTTTTAATATAAAATGGAAATATTTAAAAAAAACGATTTACCAGAACAATCTATAGACATCGAAACGTTAGAAAAACATTCCTTTGTATAGAAATGACACTTATAGCCAGAATTAAATTGTATTTAAATGACTTACCTCATGAAGCCTTCCTTACATCACGTTAGCAAAATGGCAACCAATTCTCAACCCATGTCAAGAGATATTTCAATGAAAGTTAAACTACATTAGTGACCTCTCTGATTTCTGATTGTTTGTGAGGCTGATTACTTTTGACATAAGAATTTGTAACCAATCAGTGCATACTCCTGTCTACAATGTTAATATCCGCCCTCAAATTCGAAATTGGTCAAACACTAGTACCTGGTCAATCACTAGTACGTTCACCATAGTCAGCTAAACAAACCTTAGACAATTTCATGTTACATATTTAAATTAAATCTTATATACAAAATTCTCGTGTCAATGTTAGTTACCATACTCCTCCGAAACGGCTTTACCCATTTTGAACAAATTTTATATGCATTTTCAGTAGGTCTGAGAATTATTCCAATTTTTTCTAAAATCACATTTAAAAAAACAGAACAACAGCCTGCAAATAATCTATGATCTGAATATAGAAATAGGGAAGGGAAACCTACTAACTTTACCATGTGGAAAAAGCAGCGAGCAGCAGCTATATAATATTTGCTTTGAATTATGAAAGTTTGATGATATTTAAATGTACATTTATCTTTCAATGATGCCTTATAACTGAATCAATTGTGATAAAAATTCTGAATTACCACGAGAAACACAAAAGGATTTTAACTAGCCTTTGAAGAGGTTTGTAAAAAAGGTTTACATATTATAACTCTATTAAGCAGGTGAAGACGTAGGAAGCAGCTAGTGTGATACTCATCATATCTATATCTAAACTAAAGAAAGTTGTGTTAGTTACACTATTTATAACTCAAGAATGGTTGAATTGATTTAGCAGAAAATTGATAGGAAGGTTTCTTAGAATCAGGAGACAGATATCAATACTTTTAATTGCATTTGACTGTGAGGAAATTAGGAAAATCAACATTTTACTTATTTCCATACAAACTGAATGGGTTGAATATAGTTCACTGGAGCAACTAGTTCTACATAATTTACAAATATTCAATCTTAAAATTAGTGCCTTTACTACATAAAATTATCTTTTGTTGATAAAATCAAACACTTTAAATGGCATCTGCTACATCATTGAGTTGCCAAAATAATTATCCACATATTTACAGGCAAATATTGTTTACTTTTTTTTATTTGTGCTTCTACTTTGCACTTTTAAACTGCTACTAAGCTAGTAAATTAAATCCGAGCTATATTATACCTAACTAAAATGTGGCAATAGAAATGATAAAATATAAGCTTACTTTGTTATTTCTTGAACATTTCCAACTTGGGCTGCTTTAAAAAATCTTTTCTCTGAAAAATATTATAGTTTGTTAGTTTTCTGGTTTCTGTAATCTCTTGATTTTTGTTATGACATTGTAAGACCAACAAGCAGACGAATTTTCTGACAGTAAGAAATTCACCTAGCCTAGAGACACCAAAGATGGTATGCCAACCTAAGGCAGGGATGCTTGGCCTTGAGCAAAAGTAAGTTTATATTAAGGCTACCTTATCTTCCGAACCAGAACACGTCAACGGCAAGTACTGACGTTATGGCGGCAGGACGGTCGTACCAATAAGGCGAGTCGCTGCGAAACTCTACCACCTAGTCGGACGTCACGGTTTAAGTTACAGTAAACCTATGCTCGCCTTTTACTAGCTGTATGGCAGAAAGGGAGATGGTCTATTCTGCAAAGGAGCCAGTATAGTATACACATATCTTCGCACTAAGTCCCTTGTGGGGGTATGGAAGTGTTTAGCTTCATAAAAAGAGTTATAAATCTGGAGAAATTAAAATAAATTAACATACGAGGGGCGGCTGAAAAGTTTTGCGCCTAAGTACCTTTAAGTGTCACTAACGACTTGCACAGTCCATCAGTGATTGCGGGTATTCTAAGAAGAATAAATATCGAGTTTCATGTCATTAGCATCATTTGTACATTGTTTCAGTTAGAGAACAATAAACGTCACCATGTCCAAGTCATCAGCGCTTTGCATGAAATTGGAGTCATAAAATTCCTTATAAAGAAGAACAAATTACCAACGGAGAGTGTTCAAGAGATGTCAGCAGTTTATAGCGACTCTGCACCTTCATCTGCCACCATAAAACACGGCAGAGAATCGCTCGAAGACAACCCCAGGTTGGAGCGCCCAAACACCATTGTTACCAAAGAAAATGTTGAAAAAGGGATAACTTGTTCTTGAAATCGGCGAATCAAGCTGTAGCAATGGGCATTAGCAAGGAACGAAACGGCGACATTTTGCACAATCATTGGCACATTAAGCAGTCAGTCACGCCGCTGACGACGAGTCACAGCTTCGTAGGAGTTTTTAGACATCTGTGGCGATAATTCTGACGATGTTTTTCTCGACTTATCACTTTAATGAAACATAGATTCGACGATACGATCTAGGGTCAAAGCAGAAGTTAATGCAGTGGATAGGAAAGGAAAAAACCCACCATGAATCTTCAAAGTGGAAAAATCGGCTTCAATGTGAAGCATTTTTGTTCTATGATTACCTTCCTAAAATACTACAATGAACGGAGGTTGTTACGCCGCCATGTTGACATAAATGCGTTAAGTGATTGTCAAGAGATAATATTGAAAAATACTTTTTGTATACATTTCTATCCTTTGGCATTTTGAATACCGTATGCTCCAAATTTTTCAGTCGCCTCTTGTATATAACAAACACATCAGTTTCAAATACTCTTCAAACCGTTTTTGACTAACATCTGTTAGCGTTGGACCATATTGGTCCAGATCCTATGTGTAATAGACCATGCCTCCCTGACAAGAAATTTATAAGAGATGAGCATAGGTAAAATGGGTCATTACAAACAAGATGTTGGTGGTTAAGTGTTGTGTAGTTACTTGCCCAAGTAGGGTCTAAGGATAGGGTAGCCAGTAAACACGCACAATCAGCCTAACATCCAGGACACACTGCACAGTAGACACCTATAACGCCTATGATGCCTAAATACAAAGGTTGTTTCTTACCATCAACATCCTCTATTTTATGCCATAAAAGTAAAATTTAGTGATGGAATGTTAACCTTATCTAGGTTATCATTCCTGTTGTGTTACAGTTGTCAGCTTGGCTTATGCCGAAAAAATCGAATATTGGCACACAAGGAAGCAAGAGAGCTCTTATGGAATCGTAACATTAGGCACTCAACATTATGTATGCCACGCAAGCGACTTAGTGTGAAGGTACATATGTGTGTATCTTAATCTCTTTTCCTGTAATTCCATTTTTGTATAAGAAAGTTTACTAAAGCCTATCTAAAAGAGATGTCTTATGAATATATTGAAATTAATAAATATATACCGTTAAATGTATGATCAGCGGCGAGTAAAGCTAAACCAATAGCAGCAGCACCAACTACATATCGACTGCTAGTCGTTTTTGGCTCAATGCAAATAGTACGGAGTACATCGGCGTTGAAGACTCGACGTGTAGGTACAGCAAGCATTCGCAATGGCCCATGTGTACACGGAGTTCTGCAGAATACTCGCCCCACTAAAGCCCAAAGTTTTGCCATTGCATTAAAATACGTCTTTTAAATAATTTATACTAGATTCCAATGTTAGATGCATATTGCATTATTTGCTAAATTAATTACATCAGATTCAACACATTTTTACGATCTTTTTAAGCAAAGTTTTAATACTTTTTTTTCATTACATTAACCAGCACTCATGTTGTGATTTTTTCTAAAGAAAAATTTGGAAAATTTGTCAAGATTTTCGTTTCATCCTTTCTAAAACGTCAAAGTCAGCTGAAATTGTTTTTTTTTTATTTCTGAGACCGGCTAAGATCTGTCGGCTATGCTACTACGACTCCCGTAAATTCTTTTTCTTGTTACTAATATTCTATTCACTTTTCACTTTCATGTTAGTTTGACACGTTAAGCTTTCATATTATAACAAAGTCTCAGATCGTAAAGGAATATCATGTCAGAATCTTGGACTAATTGGTGGCCTCCTTTTTCAAGTTCATTTAGTGAGTGAACTATACGATACAACAATTTCTTCATAAACTCACTTGTGCACCGTAACTGCATGAAATTGGACTAATTGCCATTTAAATTAACTAATTTTGAAAACCTACGAGCACCTTCTTTCACGATGGTGCCAAAACTCTTGTTTTTTTTAATTAATTGGTCCCCTTGGGATATGATAAGATCTTAGGCCATTCTGTCTTCTCTTCAACTTTTTATCAAACACAATTTTACTCAAAGGCGTTAGTTTCCACGGTTTTATTTCGAAATATTAAATAATGTATCGCTAAAGTCCCCCGTTCACTATATGAGCAAAAATGTAGTGACTACATTCTCTTTGCCTCGAGACGCAACCTGAATCCTGTGGCTGCACCCCGCAGCGTAGGACTTCCAGTCGCCTCTAAGCAATCGATATTGCGAATTTCAAGTGTGGTTAAAGATTGTTAGAAAGGATTGAGCTTGTTTGCTTAAATTTTGCAACTGTTGTTGACCTAAAAGCATTGACCTCTAAGTATATTCTATTTCTATGCCTAAAATTGCTGAAACCTGCTGATTGCTGAGGTAGTTTGCTTATCAGCTTTACGGAACTTAAAAAACCGAGGTTTAGCTACAACTGAAGGTTATATGGAGGCATAGTAGGAGCTCTTGATCTGGGACTGATTGACGCTAATCTAGTGAACTAATAAGAGTGGCTTATTAGGCAAATTCATCCACACTTTCGTTGCCCTGAATACCCTTATGACTTGGGATCCAAGCCTTGGGATTACTCTTATGTTATTTTTATTGCACCTATATAGGAGTTCCTTAATTTTGAAGTTGATAGGACATCTGGATCAAAGATTGAAAATTATTTGGATACTGAACACAGACTAGTAAGAGAACTACACATTATACTAAAGGGCTGTCAATGTTGTGGTCAGTGTCAATATTTTGGTTGGCGAGAATGGTCGGAGAGGGAAGGCGCGCTTTTCGAGGGTTCCCTCCAATCTTTAAGCCAAAAATTTGTAATATAATGTAAAAATGTATAATTTGTAAACTAATTAAAGTGTTAAATTACTTAGTTGTGTGTAAATGTGATTTATTAAATAAACTATACTAGTGAAAGGCTGTTGTAGTGTTCTATCACGACAGAAGAGGCAGAGGCCTGAACAAGAAAGGAAATTGAAGACGAAACGGGAAAAAGACATGAAATACCTATTAAGATATGGGTTTATTACATAATATAAGACTAGTATAAAGTATAGAGGTAAAAATAATAATAAAAATATTTTATGTACTGACGTAGAAGTTTTGGCGCCAACATGAAAGAAGATATTTTGGTGTTCAGAATTTTGGTTTTATAATGTGTGTGAAAATAATCGTAATTCAAGGATGTGACGTACTAATAAATTAACAATTTTGTAAACTTCAAGAAATTAAAACTGAAGAAATTAAAAGAAATTAAAACGTATTGAAGAACTCAAATAACCTTTGTATTAGTGAATACACCCCAACCGAAATGACTTTTAAAAAGGGGAAGACAATATGTTCAGGAACTGAAGAAATGACTTTAAAATTTTAATACGAAAAAGAATTTACTATTACGGAAGACTTGGCAGCATGGCCGAAAGGTCTTAGCCGGCTCCAGAAAGGGGCAAATTAACCTAAAAAAAAGTGTCAATATTGTCAACGTGACTGGTGACAGCTCCACAGATCGTAAAATGAGTTCTGGAAAATCTTTCAGTTTTCAGACCTTTTCCGAATTTCAGGACTATATTTTGATTGTTTTTGTATAAAAAATACGAATAAAGTTTATTGTTTTGTCAAATAATAGATAAATGCGCCTAATACTGTAAGCCTAATGCAATTCATGTCGTGTTTTGAGAATAATTTTCATACACAATGTGTTGACAAATTAAGTGGAAACTGTAAACGTGATTTATTTCGCGGGGATTCTTTGTTTACGGTGTAAATATGTCTTTGGGAAACTCAACAATGTTTCAAAATACTACAATGCTTGAACAACTGCTCGAAGAGATCAACTTTCAGCGTACTAAAGAGATGCGGCAGTTAATGAAAGACGGTATGTTTTTTCTGCTTATTTTGTGTTTGGTTTTGTTATTGACTAGTTTATTATAAATTATCAGCTATTTTTTCCTCTACTCGTGAATCTTTGCCGCTGGTTATCAGATATTGTCAGAACTAACACTAAATTTAACAATTTGTATGTGTTTTTTGTAAAAAAATTGTAATACCAATCTTTAGATTTACTAGCCTATTTATTATTAACCAAAGCTCCTACTAATAAACTAAAACTAATAGTAGTAGAGAAATAGCTACTTAATATTGAATTATAATCTTATTTGGTAGTGTTGTCATTATTTCTAAATTTGTAATAATCAATGGAAAAAAATAAATATTACATTTTCATTTCTTAGTCGACATTGCTGAAAAGTATTCAGGTTAGACTTTAATAGTTTCTTGTCTATGGTAGATAATATTTGTGATTCAAGTATTTTAGATTTTGCCATAAATGGGACCCAGTAAACTCATGAAATTTATTTATTTGAATTATTTTCATTACATAATTTATCGCCTCTGTGGTCTAGTGGTTCAGTTTTTAGACTTGACTGCATGAGGTCTCGGGTTCAATTCCTAGGTCGGCATCAAAAAGAAAATTGGGTTTTTCCAGTTTTTTAATAAAAAAAAACATTACTCAGGATTGGATATGAGCCTGGTTGGCGATAGGCTTGCCACCTATCACATTGTGGGACCCATCTTCGGCTAGTCGTGGGTGCCTCGGTTGTACCTCTGCCAACCTCTTAGGGGATATGGATGTGAAGATACTTTTTTTTTAATTTACTCAAATTTGTGTATGCTCTTGTTCTGTGTTTCTCTCTGCAAGTGTACAATTTAAACATAATGTAACAAGTTTTACTTTAAAATTATTTTTATATTAATAATAACCATTATAATTTTCTTTGTATTATAGATATATATTTGCTCCAACATGACCAAAGCAGTTGCTCTAAGGTTATATGCAATTTACAGTGGACTTTTTCAGTTTGGATTAACTTTAAAACTCTATAAGACTTATAAATAGTTTTTTTGATTGCAGGGCATTGTAGGGGGCTTTAGTAGCATGTCTAGTGGCTATTGAACATTTTATTTTTTACCTATATTTTGGCTACGCGTTATGTAAATTGTAGGATCAAGTTTGTGGACAAGGTATAAAGAAAATAACATTTCATTCTAAATCTGGAATTGTATAGCCAGTCAACAGTCCACGCATAAGCGATTTTGCCGCCCAACTGTCCACACACACACACGTTTTGCGAAACATGGCGGGAAATCGGAAAAACGACGATATCTTTCGATTTATGTATTAAAAATATATAAATGTATATATTTTTAGGATCC
>NJDD01000584.1:119683-144861 GCA_002245505.1 Calephelis nemesis
CGTGTACAGGATGTATAATAAAGTACTAGTTTGAATAGTACGACCTGTGATCGGAGTCTAGTTCGTGTACGGAGCGTACCTATAGAGATACGCCGCGTAGCAGTCTATGTCTATTGTACTGGGGTTGTGACGGATGCTATGATCCTTGTCTATCTTCTCCGTCTAAGGTCTAACTTGTCCGTAAGTGTATTCAATATGAGGCCGTTGCTGTTATTGCGCTGGCATCGCCAAAGTATATTCTTACAGTTAAGGTCGTCTGCTAGGAATACTGATTCTCCCATCTTGAAGAGGTTTTCTAAGTGTTGCTTCAACAGGGCACCCAGTTAGTATCTTCGGTAGTAGTAGTCGTGGGTGCCCTGGTTGTGCCTCTGCCTACCACTTCGGGGATATGGTCGTGAAGATACTTTTATGTTCTCCAACAGGGGCATGTTACCGCTGTGATAGGATGATGATAGTATGATGGACCTATGTCCAATCATACCTACCTGACATACTTACACCTCTTGGTTCTCCGTAGTTAGAGGAACTAGAGGGGCTATCTGTAGGCACCTTTTATAATAAATTAAGGTGCCGCCTCGGTTTCCAATTATGTCGTTTCTAACAAGGTTATAATTCGCGATTTTGGGATCGCGCCTTCTTGGTTTAAGAAAAGTTTCTTGTACGAGGAGTATGTCTATGTTGTTTTTTTTTTGAAAATAGAAGGTAAAAAAGCAGACGGCAATACACGCCACCTGGAGACACCAAAGGTGGTAATGATGCGTTGCCTACCTGAGGCCGGGATGTTAGGCCTCGAGCAAAAGTAAGTTTATCGGCTACCTTACCCTCCGAACCGGAACACGTCAACGGCAAGAATTGGACGTTATGATGGCAATAATTAAGAGTTTTTACAAACTCCCGTACTTCGTTTTTTCGGAGAGATAAGCCGGTTGCGCTAAACGAAGCTATTGTCAAGGAGTACGGCTTTACTCTTTCAGTTGTCCTATCCTTTTAAGTCGTGGGATTGAGAAAATCTACGGTTAGATTTAATTAAGGCTGAATGCCTCGCTATAAGGAATATGTGACGCTCGGTCGGCGTCACTGAGTTCTCGGATGAAGTCCGACACTTCGTACCTGTCAATGACGTTAGCCAGCTCGGTGATGAGGACAAGGTCGGCCTCGAACTCATCAGGAGTGGACTTGGTGGGTGGTGGGGTGGCCTTAGGGCGGTTTGCGTTGGGAGGCATAGGAGTCGCCTTGTGCATTTGTACCTGGGACGTGCGTTGCAAAAACGGTCCGAGAAATTTGCTTTTTTTTCCCTTAACTATAATACCTAATAACAACAAAAGCATTGTTATCTTATACCTGAGATATAAGGCTATTTGCGCAAATTAACTGGCTACTTTACACTCCATCACGGAACACGACAGTAGTGAGTAACTACGCTTAGATGACAGGTATAGTTTAAGCACTGGTACCAACTTTACCACTTGAGCAGATCCAGGGGTAAAGATTGGCTATACGAACCTAGCCCCCTTTTGAACAGGAGTCAATCATATTGGAAGGCAAACAAGCAGACGGATTTCCGCCGCCTAAAGACACCAAAGGTGGTGATGATGCGTTGCCAACCTGAGGCCGGGATGTTAGGCCTCAAGCAAAAAATAGTTTGCCAGCTACCTTATCCTCCGGACCGGAAAACGTCAACGGCAAGCGCTGACGTTATGGCGGCAGGAATAGGTAAGGTGGTGGTATCAATCCGGGCGAGTCGATGCGAAACTCTAACATCTAGTCAGATGTCACAGTGTTAGTGACGGTTAGGCTATGCTACCCTTTTACGAGCTGCCTGGCAGGAAGGCAGATGGTATATTCAACACAGCAGATCCGGACCAACACGGCATGCATGCATGTGTATTAATTAAGGTAGTATTCTGTCTACATATCCCTTCTGCTTTCTGTTTTGTATCAAGAAAGGTGAAATATGTTACCCTGCATACGGCGCGAGCGAAGCTGCGGTACTAGCTAGTCTCAATATACAAGATAGTTCTGCTCTGTTGAAACGTGAAAGAAGTACAAACATTCATAAAAAAAGTATCTTCACGCCCATATAAGGGCACCTACAACCAGGATACCCACGACTAGCTGAAGACATTAAGTGCCACAACGTGATAGGTGGCAAGCCTATCGCCAATCGGGCACATTTCCAATCCCGAGCAACTTTTTTTTTATTAGAGAATTTGAAAAAACACATTTTCTTTTTGTTGGCCGACTCGGGAATCGAACACGAGTCCTCGTGAAGTCAAGTCTAACAACCGCTAGACCACAGAGGCGATCAAACTTACATACTTTCGCATTTATGTTAAGTGCAGTAGGGTTACTCTTGAATCTCGATACCTACCCTGCGAATTGAAAAATTGGAATCGTATATGTCATTTTAGGTACATTTGAACACAGTACTAGCGGATAAGTAACATTTATTTACAAATAAATTCAACGAATCCGATAAAATAGTTTATTGTTTACTATTAATTAAATCTATATAATAATATATTAATACGGATGCCAAAACTTTGGACACCTTTTTACGAAAATTGAGAGGACGCAGGAGCAAAAAATTTAGCGCACTTGTAGTTTATGTGTAGGAGAAGTTATCATCATCATCAGCCGGAGGACGTCCACTGCTGCATGTAGGCCTCCCCCAAAGCCGCTTGTAACCAGCGACTCCGCGCGACTTTAACCAGGTCGTCAGTCCACCGGGTGGGAGGTCGTCCAACACTACTTCCTCCGGTGCGGGGCCGCCACTCGAGAACCTTTCTTCCCCAGCGGTTGTTAGTTCTGCGACCAATGTGGCCTGCCCATTGCCACTTCAGCTTACTAACTCTCTGAACTAAGTCGGTTACTCTCGTTCTCTTGCGGATCACCGAATTACGGATCATATCTCGCAGAGAAAGACCGAGCATAGCTCTCTCCATAGCACGCTGAGTGACTCTGAGCTTATTTAAGAGGCCCACATTTAACGGCCAAGTCTCAGTTCCATATGTCATCACTGGTAACGACTGGTAACTGGTAGGAGAAGTGTAGAACGCTAATTTTTTTTTCAATACTAATGCTTATAAAGTAGATCAAATCAATAATTAAAACATACCGCACTACCATGCATTTGACACACAAAAACAAATATACTGATGTTGACGACAAAAGATCACAGATGGCGCACTTACTATTCAGGAAACAAAGTAGTTGGTCTTAAGAAATGAAGGTGGCGTTCTTATCAACAAGATATTAAAATGGTCGAATTTCAACCAATGGACGACCACTAGCGTTAATAATTTGCCAGTATTATGTTCAAGAAGATTCCAATTACAAATACTACATGAATCTAGCTTCAAGACCCTACACATGTCCACAACGGGTTTCCAAGTGAATTACCTAATTCGAAAACTGCATTTTATCTGCACCGGGACTTCCATGAATCTACTCTTACGGCCAATGTTAATAATATATCTCTAAAGATGGATTTCAAGCAATCTAGATAGCTGCGTATCCGCCGGCCTATCCTATACCTAATTGCCATATTTATCCTGTCCACAAATATGTTATTGGCAAGCGGTAACATAAAAATGGATCAAAATATCAATCTTGGACAGAATGTTTTGGATTAGGATTGATTATAAACATTGGCTTTTAACAAAAATTTCAAATCGTTAGCTTCAAGGTATTATGGTCCTAAAATAAAATGAAACTTATAAAAGACATTTATTAAACATTAGATTACAACAGCAATGGTAAAAACAGTTAGTCACATATTACAAGTAATAGTTCCTCCTCCAGTTCCTCTGCATTCTAAGGGCTCCAGAAAATAGTTTTTACAATTCATTGCAAGCCGTATGGCATAAAAATATTGACGATACATTATCTATAGACACTTATAATAACTTGGGCCATCGCGGAAGAATCACATTGTGGAACCCCCTTACAATATAATATTTACACATTTATTTTGATATTCGGAATGTAATATCAAAGCTTTTCGTTATTGAGCATCTACAAATTTTATTACATAGACAACTATTTCATTTTGGTTCTTTTACTATTGGATAACAGCGGCACTGTATTACTAACCACGCGTTCACACTTGCGATTATCATATTACGATTTTATATTAATTTTTAATTTAACTCTTCCAACCAAATGTGTCTTTGTTGTTGTTAGTTCTACAGAGAGATAACATGAGACTGTCACATTTGTGAAACCATGGCTACTAATAAATAAAGCACAAAACGTGCTGTGACATACGAGTTTATAATAACATTCTTATACGAGCATGCTTTCTGAGGGCAGCAGGCAACTAGGCTTCAAGTTATAGTTGTGATGTTTAAACAAGTCTTAAAATTAGCAAACATTTGCAATTATTGACCTCAAAATTTGACTATGAAATATAAATAAAAATATATATTTGATAGTAACTCCCTGGCTTTATATTTTATATATTCAAATTTAAATAATACACAGGCCGACCTTGGCAAAATCAGAACAAAGAAAATATATAAACTTTTAACATAATACATGTATAAAACTGGTTGGTACATAAATTACAAATATGAAGAATATGTAATTGTGTCTGATAAGATAATTAAAATTGTTTTGAAATCTATTACCTTTTATAAGCACTATTGCTACATTGTTACATTATTTAATTGCACTCCAATCACCCAGCTATTATTAAATATTTTAATAATAGTGATTATGTTGTATCATCTAAATTAAAAATTTCTGGGGTTTAGCTATTTGGGATGATTTATATATTTCATTATTTTTTAAAACCATGTGACGAATGACTGTAATATATTAAGAAATAGATAATGTGACATTTTTTAATATCTCTATAGACTTCTTAGTAATTAGGTCGGTATATATTGGTATGACATAAGAATAAGTACACACCATCACCAAAGCTAACATTTAATTAGTTCTAAACAAGATATAGGAATGTATTATTTCTGTTCATAGTGTTTGGTTAACATTGTTTAAGAGACTATTGCTATTTTTAAGTGTATTACCAACTGCCTGCACACTAGTATTACATTATTTATGTAAAATCAATATCATAGTTTTCAATTTTCTTATGTTAATGAAATCCAGATCATCATGTATGTCACTAAACAATTTCACATTTACTATTTATAATTCCATAATTTTACTACGTGACAGTTAATAAATGAGAAAAGTGAAATAAATGCCTACAGAAGTTGAGATATAAATCAAAGATGAAATGAGAACTGATACAAGGGTTCTAGAAGTATAGTGATGTCACATGGTGAAATAAGTCCTTGAAATTCGACGAAGTGACTGGTGAAACGATAATGGAAGTAATTTTCATAGTTATCAAGGCACTTGACATGTCATACGACCTTAGACTGTTGGCCTAATCCGGCTTCACTACAAAATATATTTACACCATTTAAATTGCGATAACCTCTAACAATCCTGCTAAACATAAATTGAATGTTAAATTAGTTGTTGAATCTACACACTTTCGACAGAATCGGGGTTCGTGGTGCTGCAAGGGACTACTTATTGGACAGACCTCTTCGTGCGACACTTTTTGTTTCAAGAAGAACAGTCCATCGACTGCGACGACTTGCTGTTCTTCGTTAGGAAACGACACGTTAAAGGATCCTCGCGTTATCTGCCTAAGTATGAGGTAATTAAACTTGAACATTCAACGTTTTAGAATTGTTGCTTGTAAAATGGTGTTTTTTGCCCGGTTCCTACAAACAACGAACTGTTATCCGTAGATATAATATTTCGTAGTTTGTCTAACAGTAGCGAAGCTTTATAGTTTTACAAAATGTTCAGAGTTTTGCCACGAGTGACCGTAGTTAGCTATCTTACTATATATACAAAAACCTACCGTGATAATAACGCCTCGTTTCTTGAATATAGGAACCGGGCATTACAGAGTATATGGCAAGTACAATACTTTTATAATTATACAGTCTGAGTTGAGTGATTCATACAGTAATACAAAGTTTAAATGAAAGTTTGTACGTAAAAGCATAATTCCAATAAGTAGTTAAGCTCCATAACAAAGTTAATTATACATTAGTTGGCCTGAATGTTACACTTGTAAGTCAGTTGGCGCTCATAATTTCTGGTAAATGAAATAGAAAGTCGAGTTGTATGGCCGTAGTTTAGAAATTCTTAATTGAATATTTGAGATTCTTTTTTAGTCTATAAGAATATTCTCAATCTTGATAAGTTTTGATAATATTTTATGAATAACAACCTAACATACGTTTAAATTTGGTTTCAAGTCTTATTTAGTTTTCGAGAAATGAATATACAAAGAACATATGGCAAGCTGTCCTCCCGTCTTGTGCCTAGTAATCATTCTTTAGTCTATTTATTTTATTCTTATTAAATCTTATAAGTCCAAAAACAACAAAAATCGATTCAGGTGTTCTGAGATACAAATGGTGTAACTAATGGATTTAGTTCTTAACTAATTTTCATAAATAAATTTTGAAATAAAATAATTTTTGGTGATTTTTTATAAATATGAAAAATATATAAAGAGAATATGGTATTCATGGAAAGTGACAAGAGAAACTCCAGACTTTTGATTACTTATAACATACTAATTTTGTTTATGTAAGATTAATTTTCAATGAAATAAATAATAATAATTATTATTTTGTTAGCACAGGTACTAATAAATAGTTTTAAATAAATTTAACGCTGCCCGAAATGATTGTTAGATATTTAAGGACTGTCGTATATTTGCTGTAAGAAGGATCTCTCCGTATAAACTCAACTGTTGATAACTATATATAACAATTTAAACGATCAGTTGTATGTGGAACTAATATTTTTGGGGGGATGTTTATATCTTACCACAAATAAAAACAAATTATAAATTATATAATGTAATAATCAATCGCAGATTTCGAAACGACTGAGATAATTCTAGAAATAAAAATAATCTTTGCCTATCTAAGGCAATTAAATTTACTACTGCATGTTATCTGGAATTATAAAATGTTCTCTTATCATTTTTAGTACCACCATCTCAGTTTATGAAAATGATAAGAATGTATTTTTTCGCTATGTGATGGTGATTTCTTTTACAAGCTAAATAACTAACCTTTGTTGATTTGTAATATAGACCAAAATTGACTCAAAGTTGCATTCGTTTTGTAAATTTAATTTGTTATTAACTGAGGCCTACAAGCAGATTTTTACGTGCCTTAGTACAGACCTAATTCAGTTAAGGACTTTGTGATATCGCATAGTGAAATATGATTACAGTTGAGTAGCAATTTAGTTGGCAGTAGTGAGGATCTGCTGCGTGAAGCTTATCAAATTAAATTCTAGGTAATAGCACCATTTGGACTTAGACGTAGAACTATTAGATCGATTATTGAAAATACAAGAGTTTTCTTCCATAACATTGTTTACTTTATTTTTAAACGATATAAAAATATGATTTCTTACAATATGATGCCGCAACAAGAGACTATGTACTATGCTGTATAATATGTACTAGTTGTGGCCGCAGACTCGGCCTCGGACACTTATCGCACATCGAACATTAATCACAGTATATTTTGTTAATAAATATTAGGTTCTTAGTTGAACTCGATATTGTTCAATAACCACTTATAAAATATACAATTTACAAAACAAAAAGTTCATTAACAGTTGACAATATACATGATCTTTTTATTATTGTTCTTGTCCAACGAAATGAAATCTTAAATCTAGGTAACAATAAAAGCATACGAGGTTATAGGTAGTGTGCGGTCGCGCGTTCGCACGAGCGCGGTGGGCAGAGCCACACGAATATCACATGTATGTTGTACACCCGCCGCTCGGCCGGGCGGCTGTTCGCAGACGGACGTCGAGGTGTTCCGCAAGGACTCCAAGAAGCTGCCCATCGGCGATCCGGAGATCGACTGGGAGGAGACCGTGTACCTCAACCTGATCGTGCACCAGTTCGACTACACGCTCACACTGGCCATCTGCACGCGCACCAGCCCCAAGGAGCTCCAGGTGCTGAAGCGGCACTCGCAGAAGGTAAGCGTCAGACGCGCTGGGGCGGCGGAGGCGGCGGGCGGGCGCGTCACTAGCTGAGCCGGCTGAACAACTTGCTGCGCGGCCACGGAAGCGGCCAGTCATATCGCCGAGGCACCGGCCCACGAACATTTCGTTCCAGGTACGTGAATAGCCAGTACCACCACTCTCGCTGGATCATAAAGTGGTTGTACCCGTTGCCGCTGCGGTGAGGTGTCACAAGCAGCGAATGGAACGTCCAGAACAATCTCGTAGTTATGTAGTATGCGATCACCACATCTACCGTATAGTGGCCGTGCGCCAGCAGTACAAACATCACGCCCGTAAGCGCGGAGGCCCACATGGCCCAGTGTACAGGCCAAAGCTTCTTGGGTGAGTATTCTGCCACTATCAGATAGCTCAGGACAAGCACCATCGTGTGCCCCGAATATATGTAGTCGCCGCAGTACGTGTGCTTCCCGTTGATCGACAGCCCGAATCCGGAGATTAGGTAGAACATTCTCTTGATGACGAGCAAGGGCGCCGTACTGTTACTCTTCGGGCTGCAGTAATAAGTCTCGCTAGAGACCGGTAGCACAGTCACGAACATGGTGACTGACCGGTACAGATAGAGAAGACCGATGATGAAGAACAGCCGCCGCGCGACAATGAACCTGTGCTTGTGAAAGACAACGACGAGCATCGCGACCGTCGTCGATATCATTATGAGGTACTCGGAGACGGCGAGCCCCCAATCCCGCGCACTGATATTGTCCAACACTATATCGTTCAAAGGTTTGGTAGTGTTCCTGTCCGGTAGCCGCTCGTGCACCAGCGACAGGGACATCATATTTATACACACACATAAGAAAAGAAAGAAAAAGGAGATAATTGTCTTCCATATCTCCTTTGGATATCGTTCTTCGCGGACGGTGCCCGGCGGGATCTCGACGACGAAGTCGCCACGTTGAGGAGAGTGATCCTGGTCAGGGTCGGACTCGTCAGTAGTGGGCTGTGGCGCGTCCGCCTTAGCGGCGCGCGCCAGCAGCGGTTGACGCTGCATCAGTTCCGCCTGGTTTGGCATCTCCCTTCTCTCAGTGGGGCGGCGTGACGCGTTGTTGTTCAGGTCATTCCGCCTAAGGTGGTCCTCGAAGTTGATGCCCTTGATTTCCTCTCGCGCGGTGTTGGTGACTATGTCAACATGGCAGAGGGGCAGCGGAGGAGCAGGTGGCGGGGTGGGCACGCGGGGTACCAGGGCTAGCTGCTTGGTTGGCAATTCATTGGCAAGGTACACGCGCACTGACTCCACCAGAGGCTCCGCAAAATTGATCTGCTTAGGCGGCGATGGCTCCTTGTCCGGGGAGCGGGCCGAGATCGTCATCCACTCACCGTTGCCTTGGAATGAACCTGGAATTGAGAAAATACTACATTAATAAACGGTATTTAATTAGATGTTATATTATACGTTTTGTTTTTTAATTTTAAATTATAGAAATTCCTATAATTAATTATGATGATTTCAGCAGAAAGGGTTAACATGTTTCTGTCAAGAAAAGGTTTAACAAAAAGAAATATTTCCAAACGGGAATAATTTCAAAACGCATGCCATAGTATGTTTTTATCAAAAATATAAACAGTACAGTCGGCAGAATAATTCATAATAATATTTGTCATAAATCATAATGTTATTAATTGGACTACTATTAATTACAAATGGTATTGTCGTGTTCCGATTTGGAAACTAAATGTAATCCGGTAAACTTACACACGCATGTGTACCCAGCCAATAAGTTGGGAATGCTCTTTAAATATTTTGTGTATATTTCTATCTGTTTAAAATATTATAAAATGTTTGCCTTCTTGTTTTCCTCCCTATAGTGTAAAATATAAGAATTTATCTTTTATACCTACCTAACGTGGCATTAAAACGCACTCATTAGTAATTCACGTTTGGTGCTGTGGTTTATAATGTTCCTACTGTTTTTATTTTAACACGAAGTATAAATATGACCGCATTCCTTTATTCATTTTTTTAAAACTGTGTTAACTTTGGTGTTTAGGCGGCGTGAATTTCTTACCATCAGAAAATTCGTCTGCTTGTTTGCCTTCCAATATCATAAAAAAACTAATTGCAGAAACCGTGACAAATGCCAATATAAAGTTAAAAATATTTTAAAAACATTTAGACCTCTAACATTTTCGTAACGTAAATTTTACTGAAATAATGATCACACAATGGTATGATTTTACTTCAATAAATATGAACGTTGTTTTATAAAATTTTTAACTTTTACTTTCCCCGTAGGTACAAAGCCAACCGATGTACCTATTTGTAAACAGATAATCGTAATAATAAACTTTTCGTGTCTGCGCTATTGAGTTCGACAGTGTACTAGAAATTAAATATTAACCGGGCTATGTTAACGAGTGCACGAAACAAATCAATTCGGGTTAAATTTTGTGGCACCCTTCCTTTGAACTGGGTGTTTCTTACACGCGTTCTCTATTTTAACAACAGGCCAACAGAAATAGACTATTACTTTAAAAAACTAATAATCATTCCCAATAGGTAGTATTTGGGTACATATAAATCTTAAAAGCATTACAGCATTTTGTTTTTTTTTGTTCTTCTTCTTCTTTTATAAATATGGCTTGTTTTTTTGTTTGTGCATTAATGCATAAACTTTTCAATGATGTATTACTTTCGTATTGAATACGACGATGATTTGATGACATTATGCATAAATTAGAAGCCTAATATTTATAATTTTCCACGATTTAGAAGTCGTGCCGACGCAGATACTGGTACACTGTAACCGGTTTACAACCGCGTCAAGTCGTAACGTTGTAGTGCTCGTTGTAATAAATTTCAATAAGCATTCTCACGTTTAGAGGTCGTTTTTTACTGTGTTTCGTTCACCGATAGTTGTGGATGTGTTTCTAGATGTTTCAGTGTATAAACAAATGACAGACGGAAGGCTAGGTTCAAAGACCGTGCACCGGCGCGCGGAGGCCGCTCTCTTTGTAGCACTGGGTAATTAGCGTTTGTTTGTCCCGACATCGGCCCTCCGCGCTCCTCGCAAACGTCACTTCTCGCGGCCTCCGAGATGCAATCGCAAAACAGATAAAAATAGACCGCCCGTGACAACAGATTTCTCCGTCGGTCGCGCGGCGGGCACGCTTTGTGTATTTTTGCACATGCATTAGAAAGTGCACGGAAATTGGGACTCACTCGATCAATGTGCGAGCTGTCATTCCGGCCGAGCGCGCCTTTTCATCGATTCGCCGTATCAGCCGTCCTATGCGCCCGATAGAAAGCCGGAGCGCTCGGCGCCCGCCGATTAAGGGAACAAAATGAGGTCGGCACTAACACACTATTTCACACACTTCACTCGCGCCATGCGATGTTATTCTTTATCTGTTTGTTAAAACCGAAATACTCTCGCACTACGCGTCAAACATAGCCTTCGTTTCGACACTCTGTACACAATAAATTCGTGCTACGATACCGTGTAATGCGAGCGTGCTTGTAAAGTAGCGGCCGCGAACTAGACAAGATGTGCACTGGTTGGCTTCGGTTTGGAGGCGGTCGGTCGTCGTCGGTCCCTCTCGCGCACGCTCGGCTCAATGGAAATAATTACGTGGGGTGACGTCACCGGTGACCGGCTCCCCGGTGCGGCCCTACTACGTGACGTGAACTCGATTCGAACTTAACCCGCTTGAATTAACTACACGAACTTCATGAGATTATTAATCAATTTCAATGTCGACTATTCCTTTTACTGCGATGTTTACATCTATATCTTTATATATACAATACTTGTGTTCGTGTGTTTGTCACTGAACTCCTTCTATCCGACTTCTATGTTATGAAACTTTTTGTGTGTGTTCAAGGGAATACCAGAATGGTTTAAATTCACAATTTGGTCTCCTTAAAAAGGTTTTTTAATTATTTTTTAAAAAATAAGTAGTTGAATTTGGAATGTTTCACATCGGATCCGACAGACTGCGCTACTGTCGAAGCATTAATGTCAAGCAATACGAAGTTTGCTGGGTCAGCTAGTGTATATTTAAAATCATTGCCACTTTTTCTCACCTTATCGAACTAAATGTTTAGGCTTTGTTCGGACTATTTAGTAGATGGTTTATGTGAAGTTTGCATAAAATCGGTCGACCGGTTCTTCGTTTATCACATTTTTTGTAACAAATGAATTCAATAAATAGCGGATCGTTTTGTTAACGCCTAATGGGTATTATTCTGTCAAATTAAAACTTTTTTCAGATGGGGATTGTGCTGTCATATTGAAACTTCTTTCACTTGTTTTTTCCTTTTTTGTTTTGTTGTGTTATGTCATTCATACGTTCATAGACGTAGCGAAGAATTAGAGGATTCGATCCCGGTCGATTTTTATAATCCCGGTATTTCGGGATTACCTACAGTTAATCTCGGGATCCCGGGATAGTCCCGGGATCGTTTTGGAGAAATGTATTTTTTTAATAGTGGTAATAAAAAGACAGTTACAAATGTCGTTAAAATTTCAAAATTAACTTTTGATTTAAATCTTTATAAAACAAAACAAAATTATACTTTTGATAAAATAAACAAACAAGGGACTAACACTTACTACAGAATTGCCTAGTTTCTTATTTTTTTTTATAATAAACTCAAAAAAATCATCCTCTCAAAACTTGTTTAGACATACTATAAAAATACTATATGCTAAAGAGATCAATGTCTATAGGTACACATATTTTAAATTAAATAGACCAAAAAACTTTATAAACCACACTGACGAAATATCTTCATCTTTATATGTTTGATACAAAAACTTTCTTTAACATTTTTATAAAACCTTGTATATCCCGAAAATCCCGGGATTTATGAAATTTAATCCCGAAAAATACGGGACTGAAATATAACCGGGATCCCGGATCAAATCCTCTACGAAGAACGTACCGGGCCATTTTATAAATTGTATTTTTTTAAGTTATAGGTTATTATCCCAATGACTCACTCTCGATAGCTATACTGTAATGTAGGGATGATTTAACCAGAAACATGAGTCATTATTTTATTATCACTGTTGTTGATGAGCTGTAATACAATTATAGTTATTGAAAACGAGTATTTAAAACATTTGACTACATCTTTAAGGGCCACTTGCACATTCCCGGGTTACATTTGACACTGAGTTAAACTGTCAAATATAAGGTGATTTAACCCGAGTTAGACGTTAACTCAATGTTAAAGACTTAAACCAGGAACGTGCAAGTGGCTCTAAATCGATTAACAATCGAGTTTGTGAGGCAGTTACCGACGCACTTGTTGATGTTGTTTGTTGCGTGTACTTTATAAGCATCTGTTTACTAAAGTATACCATAAAATTCGTTTTAAAATGAAATGGGTATAGGTTTTTGGTACGGAAAGAAAATTAATTTAATATTCTCAAAATATTGTACTTGTATTAAACGATTACGTATTTATAAATGACACTAAAATTAAATAAAACAAGTTTTAATGAACGCCGACTAAGCTTGCGTTGTGTACGATGACCAGATAAGAACCATCTCGATCACGTTAGCTTTAAAACTAAAAAATCCGCAACGAAATCTCTCCATCCGCTCAAAAATTGTGACGCCAAAGACACATACACGCGCGCTTAAACACTCACATACGCAAGTACAGATATAGTATGTAAAAAAGTTATAACACCGTTTTTCCGTCCGGGATTTAAAAATGCTGTTTGTTGACTAAAATTAAATTAAAAGAACTCCAATTGTAAATAAGGAAAATAGGGAAATTCGAAACTAATTTTGTATGGCAGTGACTAATTCGGATTAAGTATATGTATACATAAACTACCTATTTCAATTTTTGAAGTAAAAAATTCTTCAGCGTAACTATTTTTTGGAATGGGTAAAAACTTTAAAACTCGCGTCAGGACACGTGACCTGATCGAAAATTCGTAAGACTGCGCAGGGCGCTTGCGCGAATGTTCGTGTTGTCTTATTTGTGGACGACAGCGCAACAAATGAATGTTGTATTTTACCACATAAATGATAGTAGGTACTTTCATACTGATAATTAAAGCAATTCGTGCAAAATTATTCACTAACCATTAGAAAATATAAAAAATGCACAACGTTATATTAACGTCAAGTTTTACTTTCGGAGTGCAACCTGTCTTTTTTTAAAGAGATATGTGTAGGATAAAAAGAGATTTGTCATATGTAGGTAACCCATGTGGGTTAGTTGAGGTGATTCATAAAAAATATCTTCACGCCAATATCCCCGACGAGGTAGGCAGAGGCACACCCGGGCACACACGACTAGCTGAAGATACTATGTCCCTCAATGTGATAGGTGTCAAGCCTATAGTCAACCGGGCACATATCCTATCCCGAGCAACATTTTTTTTTTATTAGAAAATTGGAAAATCCCAATTTTCTGTTTGTTGCCCGACCCGGGGTTCGAACCCGGGACCTCATGCAGTCAAGTCCAACAACTGAACCGCTAGACCACAGAGGTGATTCATATTTTACACAAATGACATATTTCACTTGGTGTAAGATATCGGCAATTAACTCTAATTGACGGAAGCGACAAGAATGCGGGCTTACAAATTAACAATATATTTTACTGGAATGTTCTGTTTAAACTGTGTCAAGCGACAGAGTTTATAGTTCAGTATTATTGTGTACTTAAGTGAGCGAAAACGCGTTTTCATTGAATTGTTAAGTTCTTATGTTCTTATACATACGTATCTTCACGCCAAGTCCCTTACGGGGTAGGCAGAGAGTGTCGAGTGCCAGACTTCACGAAAAAGACAAACCTGTCTGGCTTCCTTCACAATCAATACATCCTTTTTTCATTCAATACATCCCTTTTCATACAAACACGCCCGTTTCGGAGACTCTTGATACCAACCTCGGATAACATCCGAGCGATCTGATCGTGGAATGTCAACCTTGTTTTCCCCGGGTAGGTACCTACATCTATCCACATTCGCATTGTATATCTGCTTTGTCAATCTTTCATCTGTCATTCTTTCGTAGCGGAGCATGCCCTTTCGCATTTTAACACCAGTACTTTCTTTCAATTCTACTCTTTCTCGGACCTCACTGTTACATCAGCGTTCTCATGAACCTATAAATACTTGCGAAACTTTTTTGTGACTCATCCGTTTATTGTTTTCCAAACATCCCTTGTTATCAGTATTCACTCTTTATAGCACCGATTTAGTGGTCTTGAGTGAGTCATGACTTATGATATATGTCAAACATAGATCATACGTTTTTAACCTGAATTCAAATACAAACAAAATTTATGCAGTGGTATTCTGTAATTTAGCATTAAACGGATATTTTGGGGCAAAATCCTTGAAATTTTTTACTTGTAACAAATAAATCGAAATATAAAAATGAAAGTGTTTTACGCGTTTTTAAGTTAAGCTAAGCTAGAATTTAGATAGTTTTTTTTTAAATGTCTTCAAATATGCACATCAACACGGTTTCAAAGACTCTTGACACTACTTTCGGATAAGACCCAAGCGATTTGGTCGTGGAAAGTCCAAAAAAAAAGTTACGAGGTGTCAAGGGACACCCGGGTGGAACGAAGTATATATAAGTATATATATTTATTATGTACAAAAACCTGTATACACTCAACCAAAATAATATTCGCGACACCACACTGTTCAATGCGAAACAGAAATAAAAATATCTGGGCTTGCTTTCCATAAGAAAAAGAGAGACAGACAGAGAAACATGCGCACGTCGCACAGTTTGCAGCAAAAAGTGTCGTTACAACTTTTCGTGAGATTCTTTTCCTTCTAGCCCCCTTTCACAACGCGCGATAAGGAACTTTGTTCCAAAATCCTTTGCCACGAGATCATGTGCCACGGGGATCGTTTGACAATAAGTTTGATCGTTTTACTAGGTGGTAGAGTTTGGCAGCGACTCGCCCGGATTGGTACCACCGCCTTACCTATTTCTGCAGCCACAACGTCATGACGTGTTCCGGTTCGGAGGGTAAGGTAGCCGGTAAACTTACGTTTGTTCGAGGCCTAACATCCTGACCTCAGGTTGGCAACGCACCATTACCATCTTTAGTGTCTCTAGGAGGCGTGAATTTCTTACCATCAGGAAATGTGTCTGCTTGTTTGCCTTCCTATAACGTAAAAAATAAAGTATATTTTGAGCTACACAGAATTACAAAGAGTGATAAAAATATTAAAATCGGTCCAATAGTTTCGCTGCTATTTCAGACATACATTATGACAACGGTTTTTGTAATCAGATGATCGGCAATACTTTATCCATATCTTGATATCAAATTTTGTTATCAATTTCATTGTTTTATTATTTTATTATACTATTTTAAAAGTTTGTATAAATATAACAACATCTGCAATAAATTTTAATAAGGTGTTGTATATTATAACACAAATTATTACGTTTTTGCTTTTTTTGTGGACGATACTTTTTGAAGTTATACTTCTTTTGGCGCGTTAGGAAAAAATGATGAGGGTAAATTTTTACGATGCGCGCGCACACCGTCACGAAAAACCGACATGATGAAGTTAGCTATAGATAACATTTTAGTTTTTATTAAATATTAAATAAACTTTTTTTAACTAAATAATGCATTATAATAAAACTTTAATGTATTAAATACCTTTTTTCTATGGTTAGTGTCATTTTGTCTACAAATGTAAAATAAGGCAAAAGATAAAATTTTTAAAAAGATTTTTATCTTATTACGCCGAAGAAGTATAATTTCTAACGCGTGTACATAAGTACACACACAATTTTTTTTTCGGATGGTAGGTATCCTGCAGACGTAATCTTTCTTTCTCCTAAGAAATTTTATTTAAATCTTGCAGTAGTAGAAATAGGTAACAAGAGAAATGAATGACAAAGGCCTATTAATTTGAATATCAATATACCAATGAAATAAAAATTTTCAAATTTTTCTATAAAAGTTTAAAAAAATAAAAAAGTTACATTAAACTATGTTGTTATTCCGATCAAGGTAGTTTCAATCTAGTCTGCAATTCAGTTTAGATTTAGATTAGATTTTTCTAAAAAATCTAATTTAAATATAACGCTAAATAGTATGTTCAGTGTTCAGTGTATATTCAGTAAAGTTTATACGATAAGGTAACTGAAACTAATTATTTTGAAACTACTGTAAAATATTACTAACTACTAATACTACTAACTACTTTATATTATAAAATCTCTGTTGTTGGCCATAAGTAGAATTACGTTGTATAAAATACTGAAATTTTAAAAAATGCAGTTGTCAGGAACAGCTATTAATGATATGGGTTTCGCTTTTTTCATATTTTTGTTGTTATTACTAATCTATGAAGTATTTTTTCTGCTTATCAAATTGATACTTAGTAACTTAGTAAAATATTTAGTAAAAGTATCTTCACGGCATATCCCCGAAGACGTAGGCAGAGGCACAACCAGGGCACCCACGACTAGCCGAAGACACTAAGTCACATAATGTGATAGGTGGCAAGCCTATCGCCAACCGGGCACATTTCCAATCCCGACCAATTTTTTTTAAATAGTTGCAGGCCGACCTGTGATTCGAATCCGGGACCTCATGCAGTCAAGTCCAACACCCGGACCACTAGACTACAGAGCCGATACTTAGTAAAATCAAAAAAATAAGATACTTAGTAAACTAAAAAAAATAAGATACTTAGTAAAATAAAAAAAATAAGATACTTAGTAAAATCAGCAACATTGCTTTTGTGTGCCAAATGACACGTAATAGAAGATACTTTATTTATGTGGGTACATACAAAGTATCTAATTTAATAGAATTTATTGTAAAAAAAACTAGTTACTGTAATTATATTATCACTAGCTGTTACCTGCGGCTTCGCCCGCGTTTACGCAGGAACCCGTTGTGCGACCGGGATGAAAAGTAGCCTTTATGTTAATCCAGGTCACAATCTATCTTTGTTCCAAATTTCACACAAAACTGTTCAGCGATTCGAGAGTGAAAGAGTAACAAACATACACACATCCTTACAAACTTTCGCATTTATAATATTAGTAGGATTATTTAATGTACCTAACGGGATTGAAAGAAAGTGTTGATGTTAAAATGAGGAAGAGGATGCTCCGCTGGTTTGGACGTATAGAAAGAATGGCTGATGAAAAATTGCCAAAGCAGATATACAATGCGAATGTAGATGGATGTTGGTACCTGGGAAGACCTAGGTTGACATTTCACGATCTAATTGCTCGGGTGCTAACCGAAGATGGTGTCAAAAGTCTCCGAAACCGGCGTATTTGTATGAAAAGGGTTATGAATCTGAAGGAAGCCAGGTAGGTTTGCAAGGAGCGTGAGGTTTGGCACGCGATTCTCTGCCTACCTCGTAAGACGTAAGGCGTGAGGATATGTATGAAATGTACCTATAGCCCTAAAGATGTAGCGAACCGGTTGACTTAAATTAATATAAAAAGATTATTGTGGAATAGTACAAGTGTTTAAAATGTACTGGAACAAATTTCGTCGGCTTCACACTCATTTAATGGAATTTGCTTATATTGGTGGTAATTTTATTGTGCACTCAGTAGACTAAGTAAGTAAACTAGGTTCTCGCTGTCTTCTTTCAATGAAGGTATTAGAAAGAGACAAAACACTTTTAGTGATAAGTTCGACATTTTTACAGACGCTTAATCCCTAAACCTATCACTCAAAAAACGTTGTGTAATAACATCATAATAATTTGACATGTCCAGAATAATCTGACATGTCTAAAATATTCTACCTCTTTTGTTTTTGTTTAATTTGAAAGAGATAGCCTGCATGTAAAATAAGTTTAGTTTGTAAACAACAGAATCGCCGCCATTGTTTCATCATAATGTGGTCGATATAAGCGGAACAAATATGTTATTTCGATAAAACAATGTCCTGACTCAGAAAGATTTTATTGCTTAAGGCGTAGGTTTACTGTGACATTGGAATAATACATAAAGACGTCAAGGCCAGAGTATAGTGCCACCAATTTATCTTGTCAGTAGGAGTCTGTCAAAAAAAGAAATAAACTGCTATTTAGTAAAACATAGCCTCTGCGGTCTAGCGGTTCAGGTGTTGGACTTGACTGCACGAGGTCCCGGGTTCGAATCCCGGGTCGGGCAACAAAAAGATAATTGGGTTTTTCCAATTTTCTAATAAAAAAAATGTTGCTCGGGATTGATTTTTAAAAAAGTATATTCACACCCATATCCCCGAAGAGTTAGGCAGAAACACAACTAGGGCACCCACGACTAGCGGAAGACACTAAAAATGTGATAGGTGGGAAGCCTATCGCTAACAAGGCACATATCCAAACCCGAGCAAGGTTTTTTATTAGAAAATTGGAAAAGCCAAATTTTCTTCCGGGGATTCCGGGGGACCGGGTAGGTATTCGAACTCGGGACCTCGTGCAGTCAAGTCCAACACCTGAACCGCTAGACCATAGAGGCGAAAAATTATATAAGCACCTATATCTTGAAACACAAAAAATGCAAAAGCCGTAAAAAAAACCCAAAGTACCTACTTATAGTGTGTAAAGATTAAGATTATCTTAGTCTGATAAACTCCAAGATTGATGTATGTATATTGTGTAATATACATACATATTGCATTTAAAATTTGAGATATATCCATATTTCGTGATTTTGTCTTTGCTCCCCTAAATGCTTATAATAAATAAATATCCCTAGACAAGTTACACAAATTGAATCTGACCCCAAAGTAAGCAAATTATATGCTTGTGTTTTGGGTTTAAATAACGATACTAATACATAGAAATACATAAATAGATACCAGAATAAATTTCATAAACACCCAGACCAGGAACATGCAGACATCTAAATGTCCATCACACAAATGCCTGCCCCCGTCGGGAATCGAACCCGAGCCTCGGGGTTGTTCGTTGTGGTTAATCGTGTACGCTAGCCACTCGACCAACGAGGCGTTCAAAAAATACGTGTAAAGTTGTCTTTTAATATCTACAATAATCTGAGAATTCGATACTTACAATAAATAAGTAAATAAAAATCTAATCGATAATTAGATAGAAGACTGAGTGACACAGGCTAATATTTAGCCTGATGTCGAACCAGTTTCCTGTAGGAAAGCGTAATTATTGTAATAATATGCCTGAGGCGACAGGCAACATCTAGTCCTAGGACCTATAATGAATAAGTATATCCATACTTATAAAATGTGTAAACGTGTTTTTGTGTGTCCAAAAACGGAGCTAAAGGGCATGCTGCGCTGTTTCGGTCATGTGGAAAGAATGACAGATGAAAGATTGACAAAGCAGATATACAATGCGAATGTGGATGGATGTAGGTACCTGGGGAGACCAAAGCTGACATTTCACGATCAGATCAATCCGAGGGTGGAGTCAAGAGTCTCCGAAACCGGCGTGTTTGTATGAAAAGGGTAATGAATGTGAAGGAAGCAAGACAGGTTTGTCAGGATCGTGAGGTCTGGCACTCGATACCCTCTCTCTACCCCGTAAGGGACTTGGCGTAAAGATTTGTATGTAGAAACGGAGCAATGGATTGGTGTGATTTTTTATGTGAAAATAGTAGAAGGGCTGGATACATGCGTTTCTTTATTTCTCTATTTAATTCCCCAACTCCAAAAAGTAGGGGGTTGAAGTTGGTAGGGGTATTTCAAGGCAGTATGTTAAAGCTTGGTATGCAGACTCTATGTAGATAACGAAAAATACGTGAATAAGTTTTTAGTACCTGGATGACCGAGCTTTGCTCGGTATTTTTTTTTGTTTTTTTATAAATTGTGTTTTTTGGATTATTTAAGTACGAAAATTTAAAAAGTCTAACCTCAAAGCAAACAATCATTGACTTCGTTACTTAACAACGGGCCTTGTTACTTAACAACAACAATGAAACATGAATATGACATTTTCTAAAAATGATTCCTAGCTAGATCGATTTATCGCCCCCGAAACCCCCTATATACTAAATTTCATGAAAATCGTTTGGAGCCGATTCCGAGATTCCAATTATATATATATACAAGAATTGTTCGTTTAAAGGTATAAGATTTGGAAATCTTGTTCAGCATTTTCGTCAGTTTTCATTTAAATAGGTAAAAATGCATAAACATACATTTTCACTTCCAAAAGAAATGCTATGCTGTCATAATATGTCAGGTTGAATATTTCGTACGTTGAGTATCGGTTTACAAGATTAGTTCGTCTAATCTTTTGCTCAACGAAGTCTAGTGAATGACGCCGCGATAAGTGCTAGTTGACAAATACAGCTTAGTCGTTGGCAACCGGTTTCAAAGACGCAGTAGCTGACGTAATGTCATGTTTACCCAAAAGCTATAGTTATTTAAACTCGCTTAATTTTACATATCTTCACGCCAAGTCCCTTACAAGGGAGACAGAGAGTTTCGAGTGCGAGACCTCCCGATTCTGACAAACCTGTCTGGCTGCCTTCACATTAATTACCCTTTTCATACAAGCACGCCAGTTTCGAAGACTCTTGACACCACCTTCGGATAATATCTGATCGTGGAATGTCAATTTTGGTTTCCCTGGGTACCTACCTACATCCATCCATATTCGCATTGTATATCTACTTTGTCATTCTTTCATCTGTCATTCTTTCCACATGACCGAAAGTGGAAATGAAAATTAAACATGTCCTTCGCAGTTTAACACCAACACTTTCTTTCAGCGATCTTAATTCATTTAAGTTTTTTTTATGGCAAATACAGTGAAGAAGCACTCGGCTCCCCTGATGGTAAGAGATAACTGCATCCTAGATACATCATAAATGTGGTGGGTTCGTCGCTGACCTCTGGCCGGGGTTTTAGGCCAATTATGCAAGTAACATCTATAGTGTATATGCCGTCAATGTTTTTTACCATCAAGTACTTGTTCGCTGTCTGATACTACAAAATAATGTTTCTGGCACAACGTGGGATTGCTATCCACCATTTGTAATTACCACATCGTCAAGATTACAAAATAATGGCGCCGGTTAAATCGCTTCTGGTGTTAGTTTACATGGTATCAGTAATCGTATACTAGTATCCGCAGTGAACTATATAGGGTGGGCAGGCAGTTAACGTATACAAAGTTATATAAAAATCGCACACACTTCTTCTTTAGGTTTTGGCATTAGCGTTAGCATTTTGCCATTAGTTAAGTAGACATTTGCGTCAAATTTACCGAAATCAGGATTAAATTGTAATTAGTCATAAGTCGTCAATAAGTCGTGTCAGTGTCTAGGATAAAGCGGTGGCCTCATAACTCAAGCTCATATAGTGAGATTTGACGGCAACGAGGAAAGACACGATACGCTAATTTCTTCGTGATTATTTCATTTGTGCACTTTCACTGAACAAATTTGTACAAAATGCCACCAAAATTGACTAATTTCGCTGACCAAAACTTTGACCATCTTTTCTTTCGATGGCGCCAAAACTCCTAACTCACACACTCATAAACTTATCACATACATAAAGTGTGATATTGAAGCTGTCACTGTTAATTATTATAATTACAAACAAAATATAGTAATGATCAAACAATATAAAACAAGTTTTATTTCCAACAATGCTTATTATAAATAAAAGTTACTACTCGGGTTGTTAGATCTGTCATTCATACACTACAAAGCTTCTTATGACTTGAAAAAAAAATACGGGACAAGCTGTAAAAAAATATACTGCAAATAAAAAAGGGATAAATTAAATCAAGACTTTATTGAATTTTATCTCAATTTATGTTTTGACTTTTACCTCTCTCTTAAAACCTTTAGTGAACGGGATAAAATTATCCTATAACCTTCCTCGGAACATAAAGTACCAACCGGCCAAATTTAGTTACGATCGGTTCAGTACTTCTGAATCGCGGTCGTAATACAGACAGCCAGACTAAAATTCTGAAAATGCTTAAATTGTGTTCTTCTGCCGGTTTCGAATCCCGGGTCGGGCAACAAAAAGAAAATTGGATTTCTCCAACTTTCTAATTAAATAAAAAGTTGCTCGGGATTGGAAATGTACCCGGTTGGCGATATGCTTGCTACCTATCACATTGTGGGACTTAGTGTCTTCGGCTAGTCGTGGGTGCCCTGGTTGTGCCTCTGCCTACCTCTTCGGGGATATTCTTTGAAGATACTTTGTATAAATAAAGTTAAGATATTTTAAATAATTAAACATGACGAAATATTGATTCTAGAATATATGGGCGAGAAGATACTTTTCTGCCAGTTTCGCCTCGTTTTAGTCGCCTGCACTTTTTTATGATTATGGAAGGCAAACAAGCAGACAGATTTCCTGATGGTAAGAAATTCACGCCGCCTAGAGACACCAAAGGTGGTAATGGTGCGTTGCCAAACTTAGGGCCGGGATGTTAGGCCTCGAGCAAAAGTAAGTTTAACGGCTATCTTACTCTCCAAACCGGAACACGTCAATTATGACAAGCATTGGACGTTATGGCGGCAGGAGTAGGTAGGACGGTGGTACCAATCTGGGCGAGTCGCTGCGAAATTCTACAACCTAGTAGGATGTCACGGTGTTAGTGACGGTAAGCCTATGCTCGCCTTTTAGGAGCTGCCTGGCAGGAAGGCAGATGGTCTATTGTGCAAAGTAGCCCGGACCAATACGGGGAAAAACCAAATTTTTTTCAATGTAAAGAAATCCCTCTTGTACCGTTTTATTACAAATATATAGATGTCAACCGTCTGGCCACCCTGTATGTCGGTTATGAATGGGGTCAAGGCATTCATACGAACATGGCACGACTCAAGCTGCGGTATAACAATCTGCAAACAATACATCAAGTGATTTTTCACCCATTACTTTCATTTGTAAGTGACGGAATAGCACGATATCGAACGGTTTTCAAGTGTCATCGGAGAAGTGTTTTATAAAAACAAACTAGCGGCCCGCCCCGGCTTCGCACGGTTGTGTAACATATATATAAATATTCCTCTTCAATCAATATCTATTAAAAGAACGGGTTGCACTCCGGGAGTGCCTGCACAATTGAAAATTAGGGAATAGATAGATGGAAATAGGGAAAGTTAGCGAATAATTTTGCACGAATTGCTTAAAGTATCAGTATGAAAGTACTATCATTTATGTAGTAGAATACAATATTCTTTTATTGTGCTATCGTACACAAACATGACAACACGAACATTCGCGCAATCGCCCGGCGCCGTCTAAACGAACAGCAAGCGCAGAAATACATTTTCGCCGCGTCGAATAAAGAAAGAGAGATGAGCAAAAGCGCCGGCTGTTCACTCTCCATCGTCTTACGAATTTTCGATCAGGTCACGTGTCCTGACTCCTGACTCAAGTTTGAAAGTTTTTACATATTCCAAAAAAGTGCGCAACGCCGCTTAAGAAGCTTTCACTCCAAAAAACCGCTTTAAAATCCGTTGAGTAGTTATAAAGATTTAAGCATACGAAGGGACATAGAGACAGAGGAAGCGACTTTGTTTTATACCCCCCGTTTATTGCCCCGTGTTGGTCCGGGATCCTTTGTAGAATAGAACATCTGCCTTCCTGTGTCAGGCAGCTCGTAAAAGGCGAGCATAGGCTTGCCGTCACTAACACCGTGACATCTGACTAGTTGGTAGAGTTTCGTAGAGACTCACCAGGATTAGTACCACCGCCTTACCTATTCCTGCCGCCATAACGTCATGACGTGTTCCGGTTCGGAGGGTAAGGTAGCCGGTAAACTTACTTTTGCTCGAGGCCTAACATCCCGGCCTCTGGTTGGCAACGCACCATTACCACCTTTGGCGGACGCAGGAGCATAAAATTTGGCACACTTATAGTTTATGTGTAGGAGATGTGCAGAACGCTAATATTTTTCGATAATAATGCTCATGAAGTACATTATATCAATAAATAAAACGTTACCCACACTACCATGCATTTGACACATACAAACAAATACATTGACGATAACGATAAAAGATCACAGATAGCGCACTAAAAAGTTTGGAAACGAAGTAGTTGGTCTTGAGAAATGAAATGGCGAGAAATGAGATGGAGAAATGGCGTTCTTATCAACAAGATATCAACATTTATTATGGTCGAATTTCGACCAATGGGCGACTACTAGTTTAATTAATTA